>KN819326.1:254535-292959 GCA_000827475.1 Paxillus involutus ATCC 200175
TTGAGCGCTATTACAGCGCTGGGTTTATATACTGGATACAAGCGTGACAAGTCACTGATGTGACTGTTGATGTGACTAAGAGTCCTTATCTAAGATAGTAACACGCTATTAATGAATGCTGTACATGCTGCTATAAGCGCAAGTTCAACACTCCCCCTCGCTAAGCATCACCTAAGTGTGCGCGAGCGTAGATGGCACATTTAGCTGCCATGTGTATCCTGATAAAATTCAAGGCCTAGTTGGGCTCTGAACTGTTCGAATTTGACATGTCCCAAGTTCTTTGTGAACATGTCTGCAGGGTTAGCTGCTCCATCGATAAAGTATATCTCAACCTTCTTCTGGGAGATTACTTTGCGTACATAGTGGTAGCGGATATCGATGTGTTTGGAGCGCTTTTCTGTGATAGGGTTTGTAGCCATGAAGATGGATCCCTGATTATCACCACAGATTGGGATAGGTTTGAGGTTGTAGCCGAGCTCACTTAATAAGGAGCATATCCAGACTACTTGACGACTGCAATCACTGAGTGCCATGTATTCAGCCTCTGTTGAAGAAAGAGCAACTGTCTTTTGGGCGTGAGATGCCCAACTGAATATGCCATCTGCAATTTTCAGGAAGTATCCTGTTTGCGATCGGCGGGAAGTGGGGTCAGATGCCCAGTCTGAGTCTGTACAAGCCATAAGGCCGAGACCAGATCCACCATTGAACACAAGGGAGTAATTCTTGGTTCCAATGAGATAGCGGCAGATATGTAGCGCTTTGTTGAGGTGGTCTTCTGAGGGGTTGGCTGCATGCCTAGAAAGCACAGTCACAGCATATGCAATGTCAGGACGAGTTCCAAGCATTATGTAGAGTAAGGAGCCAATGACGGTTTGGAAACGACTGCGCAAGTTAGGATCTGCAGCAGATTCATTTGGCAAAGCATAGTAGCCTTGGGGAAGAGGAGTGGGTGCGGATTTCGCATTCTGCATACCACATCTTTTGAGGACAGTTTCCAGATAAGCGCATTGATCTAAATAGATCTTGCCGCCTTTGCGCTGAATGCGCATGCGAAGGAATTCTTTGGGAACTCCAAGATCTCTGCATTCCCATTTCTTCATGAACATAGCTTTGATTTCATCGACGATGGCTTTGTTAGGGCCACAGAAGAGGGCGTCATCCACATATATGATGGCTATGACAACATTGGAGCCTTTCTTCTTGTAGAGAAATATCCCAGCATCAGACTTTAGGCGTTCAAAGCCTAGTTCTTCCATGGAATCATTGAGGGTTTTCCACCAGGCTAATCCAGCCTGCTTCAAGCCATAGAGGGCATGTAGTAAACGGAGCACTTTATGCTCTTGTCCTTTTTCGGCGAAGCCTTCAGGTTGTTCCATGTAGATTTCTTCGTCAAGCTTGCCATACAAGTAGGCGCTACGGACATCAAGGCCGGAGATGTACCAGTTCTCTAGTGCAGCTAGTGCAAGCATCAAGCGCACTGTTTCAAAGCGCACAACTGGAGAGAATATTTGGTCGAAATCAATCCCTTCGACTTGGGAGAAGCCTTTGGCGACTAGCCTGGCTTTCTTGCGACCATCGGTTTTGCGGTCAAATACCCATCGATTTTTAATGACCTTACAATGGGAAGGTCGGTCTACTAGGTCATATACACGGCGCTTCTTGAGTATATCAAGTTCTTCTTGACAAGCTGCCTTCCACTGAGATCGTTCAGCCGGAGGTAGGCGATCAATATCTCTGTAGGACCATTCTCTAGGTGGCTTTTCAGCGCTAGAGGCGTAAGGAATGGCTTTCAATAATAGAAAGCTGGTAAGTGTTTCTCCCCCTTCACGACATATCTGTTCCACATCTAGTTCATTCTCGCCCTGGGGCGGAGGTGGTGGTGCAGTTGTGTCGGGGACTTGACCAGGAGGGTCTTGGCGCTGTGAGCTGCCTGATCCCTCAACCATTTTCTTCCAAGTACGAGGATTTTCCACATCCCTGAACTGATCAACCGGGTGACGGTTTTCTCCATAGATATTTCCAGGGCGCTTAGGAGCGTGTCTTTCACGCTGAGAGCGGCGAGGACCTGGGGGAATCTGAGGAGGACGTGGTGCTCTAGGAGGGGTCCTAGGATCGGGTACTGGAGAGGGTACACGTGGAGGTGTAGGAGGAGGTGGAGGTGGAGCACGAGGTCCAGCATCCTTATCCTTATCTCGGCGGTATGAGCCAACAATATCATCGATAATGTCGTCACCAAGATCTTCGCCGGTCGCATCTGGAGGAGCGGTCAGGCGGGGTTGCTTTTTGCGATGTGGCTGACTCTTTGGGGCAGAGCAGCGGGGAAAAGATTTCTCATCAAAGAGAGCATGTGCGGAAGTGAATAGCACATTGTTTGGGGAGCGCATAAACAAATAATTACGCTCATTGCCAGGGACAGACCCAAGATAAACCATGAGCTCAGATTTGGCAGCCATTTTATTGGTGTGCACGTCAGGGTGAAGCCAGATGTAAGCTCCGCATCCAAAGACACGGAAGTGACTGATATTGGGTTGTTTTCCGTTCAGGAGCTCGAAAGGGGTTTGCCAATTTAGGCGGTCCATAGGCGATCTGTTGTAAACATGAGTCACCTGTTGGGTAGCAAATTCCCACCAAGATTGAGGTGTGCAAGCCTCATGGTGCATTGCCTCTGCTTTGTCCATAAGAGTGCGCATGTAGCACTCAGCACGGCCATTTTGCTTAGGAGTATGTGGGGCGCTTTGATAAACCTGAATCCCTTCATTTTTGAGCATATTGTCGAAAGCTTTAGACTTGTACTCTCCCCCTGCATCTGACATCCATCCTTTGATTTGAGCGCTGTGTTGAACACTAGCAAGCTTCAAGAAATGTTTGGTGGCCGTTAATGCAGCATTTTTAGTGCGCAGGGCGGTTACCCAGACAAAGGATGTGAAATCGTCTAGAAAGACGATCAGATACCGGTACTTGTGGTATGAATCCACAGGGAAAGACTTGAGGTCAGAGTGGACAAGTTCGAAGGGGCGTGTGGCACGCTTGGGGTTTTCAGGAAAAGCTCGATTGGGCATCTTGCCAAGAGCACATCCAGGACATATAGGATTTTCTGTAGGAAAATCAATGGTAGGGAAGTTCTGAGTATGTTTGCGCGCATGTCGCAGCACTTCCTTAGAAGGGTGCGCGAAGCGTCGGTGCATAAGCTCATAATCAACGGGATTTATACTCGTCTTGAGTTTCTCTTTCCAGGAGTAAGACTCGAGGATATAGATGGTATCTCCAGAGATTCTGGGATGGAAGATCAAGTAGGGGTTTCCTGATTCTGTGTAGATTGTGATGTGCTGCGAGTTGCCGCGCACAGTCAACTTATCTCTTAGGAAAGATCCCATGGAGAGTAACTGATGAGTGAGTTGAGGCATATAGAGAACAGGGTGAAGTCTTGCGATGACAGCGTATTCCTGTTCATCTTTATATCTGATGATAATGGTGCCTTTTCCTTCAATCGCAGCAACACCATTTGCGGTGTAGGCAATCATTTTGGTCTCAAAAGGAGAATACTCAGAGAAATCGTCAAGACTCATTGTAAAGTGCTCTGAGGCACCTGAGTCAAGCATCCATATGGGCGATGATTGGTCTGGTCTTTTGCCTTTACATCTCGCGCAAGCAGAGAACAAAATCAAGTGCACGCAATTTTCATTGGGACAAGGTTCTACAGATATACTACTCATCGCTATTCTAACGTGCGCATTAAAGCAAGCACCAGCGCTGAAGTAAGCATATTGCTTTTGCGGCGAGGAAAAAGGGACTTGCCATTGATATTCAACAACGTTCTCCCCTTCATTGGCCTGGTCGTCGATGTACATGTTGTAGATGTCATCTTCGATGTAGTCGCTGCCCAGAGAGACGGTGTCATCATCATAGGCAGGGACGGCGGCAGAGAGGCGGTCTTCAAGACAAAGACGCTTGGGAGCGGGCTCAACTTCAAAAGAAGGAGTGATGGAAGAGGCGGCTATCTTATCGAGAGCACGAATGGTCTCGAAAGAGGGTTTGACACCTAGGATGTGGGCGAGATCGAAAGCCTTTTGGGTATTATCCCAGGCAGGTGGGCCAAAGAATTGGGCGCCAGGCGTATGGGCGAGGCGGCGAGGATCGATGATGGAGAGGGTGTCAACAATGGTAGGAGCAGCGAAGTTGACGGTAGAGGCGAGGTGAGCGTGGTCATGGTTGTTCTGGTGACGATTCTTGCCGCCACGAGTTCCACGAAGCTTGTTCTTCCCCTTGTTCTGAGCAGGCGCTCCAGCATTGTTGCCTCCACCTTGCTTGGATGGTTGCTGCTGATGCTGCTGCTGCTGGTTGAACTTGGGGTCAGGCTGTTTGCGCTTTACGGCGCTCAGCTTCTGAACCTCCTTGTGCTTACCGCGGCTATTGTCAGCCTGTTCCCAGCAGAGGACGGCGGCCTTCTCAATTCCAGTGGGAGTCATCAGCTCCTTGTCCATGGCGACGATTTGTGTGATGGAGTTCATCGAGGATGGGAGTTTGGAGAGCAAGATCATTGCTTGGACTTTGATGGGGATTTCGAAATCGGCCTTCTTGAGGCGAGTGAAGTGAGCGTTGATTGTGTTGAACGCAGAAGCGGGGTGTTGGTTGGAAGGGATGGGGGTATCCAACATCGCTTTGAATTCGCCATAGGTGGCGGAGACGCCTTGGGTGCCATACTCTGTAGAGAGCACATCCCAGAAGGCTTTTGCGGAGACGAGGGCATCATGTTTGACGCGGATGCTTTCCTGAACACGAAGGATGAGGTATCCTAACGCTTTGGTGTCGTCCTGTTTCCAGGAAAAGATGTCGTTGGCGTTGTTGGAGTTGTCATCATAGGTGGTAGGAGAGGGACAGTCTTCGGTAAGAACATGAGAAACGCCTTGAGCCATAAGAAAGCCTTTCATTACGGGCGCCCAGGAAAGGTAGTTGGTGCCAGTGAGGACAGAGACGAGGTTGTTGATGGACGAAGTCATGATGGCTAGAGGTCTTCTTCTTCTTCTTGAGGCCAGTAGAAACCGGTGGGATGATTGGCCACAAACTGTTGTACGACGTTGTTGATAGCTTCTTCGACGGTAGGAGTATTCCAGGTAGTGGTGTTCCAAGTAGGATGTCCTGGCCAGAGATCTTCTTCAGGAGTCGGATTGACGATGGTGGTGGTAGAAGAATTCCAGGTAACTGGGGTAGCAGTGGCAGGAGTCTGTTGGATATGGTTCCAAGAGAAGTCGAAGTGCCAGTCGTTGACGTTGATACGAAGTTCAAAGGTATCTTGGAAAAAGAAGACGACGAGGCGATAGGATAGATAGACGAGGAATGCGATGGGTGCCAGGCAGAAGTAGGTTTCTTTTAAGAAAGAGACGATGACGCTGTATGTCAAGTAAGTGACGAAGGTCAAGTATGCAAGGCAACAGTAAAGAAGCATTCGACATTGATTTCTGTCAACGAAGGGAGTCAGCACCTATACAGGGCGACAAGCAGCCATTAAGGTGCTTTGAGGAAAGATAGCAGCCCCTTGAGGGTGCTGTGAGAATCATCTCTGAGCAGCATGTTAATGCGCTCATTCCTCAGCTCAGTGTCAAGCCATTTAAGGCGACATTGCAGGGAGCTAGAGAGCGCACTCAATGCAGCCATGAAGGCGCAAAGAGGCTGCATCTCGGGGCTCATAAGGGGCATAGCGAGAGGAACTCTCTACTCACCTGTGCTGAGGGGATTACTTGCTGGTAAGCAGGTAGTGGTTGGAGTATAAGAAACGATCTATTGAGCGCTATTACAGCGCTGGGTTTATATACTGGATACAAGCGTGACAAGTCACTGATGTGACTGTTGATGTGACTAAGAGTCCTTATCTAACTCCTTATCTAAGATAGTAACACGCTATTAATGAATGCTGTACATGCTGCTATAAGCGCAAGTTCAACAATAGCGTCCATGGGTTGTTTTTCCGCATGAAGTGCACTATGGCAAGAAGCACAAACGTCCATCATACCACGAGCATTCCTGTCATGCAACACTTTGGGGTACAAAATAGCTCCATCATAGACATCGAGATTATAAGTCGAAGGCAACACGTCCCTTGGAATCAAGTAGTTATGCAACAGTCATAAGTCAAAATCGTTCACATGGACAGTTTGCAGCTCATGAAGTTTTAATCGCTGAGCACAAACAGCACAAGGTCGATGGCCTTGGCTGTTAGGATGCATACATTCTTGTCATTCGCGAATGACATTGTACATGAACTGTTTGTCTGGAATGAAAGGAAAGTCAAACCGAGCAGGAGATCTCCCAGACAACATATCAGATGAAGGACAAGATAATGAAGAAGGCATAAGGTTGGATGCCCTACCCTGCTTCACGTTAACATGTGCGAAACAAAACCAAGAACAACAATAATCACCACAACGGTGCAGTTCCATTTCACGTTCAAGAGTTTCCCTTCTCAACTCACTGCCACATGCAATACAATGACCCTCTGCCACAATGGCGAACTCAGAGTCCTCTAAAGAAAGGGAGGTCAAAGAAGCGAGAGGTACATTAACCACAATATCAGAGGCAGGTGTTGATCCGTCACCATGAACAGCCACCAATCTGTACTGATCGCGTAACAATGCAGGTGGCAGGTGGACACCTTTCGGTGTCATCGTGCAGGGCTCATCATGGCAAAGCAACTCGTACACCTCTGCGCGATCTGCTCAAGGGCGTAAACGAGCTCTGAAAACAAACAGCAAAGGGGGACAGGAAGCACCACAAATGTGTGCAGAAAGCACCTCCACCATGGAAAGATTATGCCATCATACAGAGACGTGAATATTATGAGATGAGGCTATCACAGAAATGTCACTCTTTGTTAGTTGTGTATAACATTGAACAAAATGAGGGAGACTGTTAAATCATACCATGATGTAATCGCCCACAGGCCAAAGACGAACAACAGGCAAGTCAACAGCCACACAGCCAACATCCAAATTGAACGACTGATCCAAACGACTGCATGAAATAACACCTGCAGATAAGTCATCATCATCAACGTGGTTGTCCAAAACATCCAATGCACGTCCATGCATGTCCAGCACCAGAGGAGTCCCCATTGATGCCATAGAGAAGGCAGTAACTCATCATCGAAGGTTTGTCAAAGTTTGATCTGTACCCCTATTTCATTTTTCCCACGGCATCGACTTTTTTGCATTCCCACGAATTAATGAAATGCAAGCCTGTCCCTTAGGGCCAGGAATAATGTGATGTAACATGTCACACTTCGAACTATCTAGTCACCCATCCCTAATATTTCAAGCTACTACAGTACTGTCATTTCATATGTAGAACTCCTAACACTGCTCGAATGTCAGTCATAACCACAATTATGGATCCATGCCTCTGCATCCTCTGGTGTCACCAACAACGAGGCTTGATGTATCAGCCATGGCCGCACTTCAGGTGAGGTGGCTTGTGCTTCATGACGACGAAGCCAGGCTTTAATTGAATGAAAGCTTTGCTCAATCAGATTGAAATCTGGCAAGTAGGGAGGAAGATAGATAAGTCATGCACCTAATGAAATGATTTAATTACTTGTCACAATGAGAATATTCAAAGCTCATACCACATATGTAGCTCACCTTTCTTTTTCACTCATGGGATGGCCAAAACTCTACAAAACTCCTGAGGAAAGAGTCCTTGCAGCCTGAGCGTCCAGGGAAAGATACTATCAACTGTAGATATTTACGCATTCTTATCTGGATAACTCAACTGACGACCTGGCATTGGACATGGTAGAAACCGTGCACAGATCAACACAAAGGCGAGGGCAAAGTGATCTACTGCATGCCAGGGATCCAACCACATGGTAGCACCCTGCCCACTCATGGGACAACCTGGAGCGTCCTCTCTTTCTCGATGGTTGGTATCTCTTGTCCTTCTCTGCTGTAGGATTCTGTCTGATTTTTGAATGGCGGGTCTGGGCATCAGTATCCCATCCCTATTTGATTGCATCAACACTCTGTGCCTCAAATACATCACTACGCAGTGCTACAGAAAAATCTACACTACTCTTTCAGCTGTCGAAACCTTGGAGGAGGAATTGGGCAAGGTGATATCAGGTGGCCTAGGTTGGGATGTTAGCCCACAACGAGGGGCTGAGCTGGCAGGCTGTGTGTGGGGTGTTGCACTGGCATTCGAGAATGTCTTGTGCAACACCATGGAAGGTTCTGATGTTAGAGATTTGCGAAGGCGGCAGTTGTTACTCTACCAAGTAGTCACGGGCTTGTAATTTAATTCTGGTGATTCCCGTTGCAGCATGATTCCGTACACACCATGATTTACGAGGGGAAAGAAGTAAGACAAAAGCAGGAATATTACTACGACATGGAGAAAAACTAAGGTTATGTTGTAGTGAGGGAGATGCGAAGAACAAGCAGTTGAAGGTAGGACCGGCATAGTGCCATGTCCTTTTCCTGCAGTCCGGTCGTGTCGTAGCCTCGTAGCACCACTGCAATCTGTGCAAGCACCCATAAGCCACAATCAAAGCTGTTGGTTTGTGTAGCAGTAAGCTATCTCCATGTTAGCAAGTGTCCTCTGATGAGGGTCACGCAGACAAACCTGCACTGGGCATGCTGTCCAGTTCCCAAGATCTCGGCGGGGAATCACATACTTCTTTGAGGCAATGATTGAGAGGCGCGAAATAAGTTTAATGATGTCCTATTGCACGCATGGTTGTCAGTATTCAAGCTATCACTGTTTTGGGTGAAAACCTTCTTATGTACCTTGATATCATTCTTCCACGGTGTTCATTCAGTGAGACTGTCGAAAAGAGTGAGCCGCTTGGAGTCAAAGTCAATAGTACATAAGACCCAATGACCACAAGATGATGCTCAGTGAATGGGTAAGATCCAGAATGTTTTTTCCCAATACCTCGACCAAGACATGTTATGCCCCTGTCGACGGTTTCCCACAACAAACCTTTGAATCCAAAGACATTGACATTCTAGGGTCCAATGAAGCTCGACTCAACGACACTTGTATTAATGGATGTGTGGCGCTGTAGGGAACTCACATCCCCTACGGCCGCAAGCGTCCTTCACCCGCAGATCTGATGTCCTAACAACACCTCTCAAAGCTACCACCAGTCCCCTCGACCTTCCAGCCGCCATCCATACTGTCCAACGCATCATCCGTCGAACCCGCTCTCACCCGCGTCCTACTAGCAGCGGAACCCGTCCATCCATACACCATCCCTGCCCTACGACCATCCGGATCCGTCCTTGTCCATCCCAATACGTTGGTAAGTCTTGGCTGCGAGTCCCCTTATCCGTGTATGTACTCTCTTCGTTCGCTATGGACCTTATACCGTTATCCGCCCCGTATGGGCAGTTACCCTTTATGTTTTGACTTTGTTTGACGCAGTCATGGGTATGCCCGGACTATAAAAGTCTGTACTTAGTCTCCTTGAATCTTATCTTCTGTCACCACGCACTTAAGGTCCAAGCATAAGTAACAACGACGACGAATCCGCTACAACACGATCCACTTCCCCATCCACTACTCACTATCCGCTCGTTCACAACGGAACAGGTTCGGGTTCCAGCTATCTTCTAACCTGCCATCATTCAGACCAACGGACTCGCCCTTCCAGGGTTCCGCTCCCCAGTGAATCCCTTTAGGGTCGAACTTATCGCACCCTTCTTTTCTATTCTTTCCTCTGTCCTAACCACTTAACACCTGGGAAGGACTTAGTTTCTTTCAGCGCTTCTATATTCACACTACCTCTCATCACGTTCCACACAAATCGCCATATTGTCAACACATGCCTCCCATGCATCCGTTATAATGCAAGCAACAAAGTCCTCTTGGCCAAATTCTGCGGGCAACATTGGCTCCTGCAATGATCAAAGTATGACTTGATATATCTAAGTAATTGATCTTCAACTTCTACAAAGGTAAATATTAGCCACGCCCAATGTCAAAGATATGACTCACGTCTGGGGGGTTCCATTGAAGATCCACCATGGGTAATGCCTCACCCTTTATGTCACTGTCGTCTTCGATATCCAAGTCACTGGCCTCAAGAACATCCTCAAGCAAGATTGCCTCTGAATCAAGCATGGGGGCTGCAAGGGAATGTGGTAGTGGTGATGCAACAACTTCTTGGTCTTCTTCGACGTTCTCTGTGGACAGTGCACAAACAACCAGCTGGAGCCAGTGAAGTTCAATGTCTGAGGAGGCTCCGGAAATCGCCTCAGCAAGCAGGACAGCATCTGCTGCTTGGCTTGCATAGCATATGGGGGATGCAAGCGTGGCGGGCCATTGTTCTTGCAGCTCAAGCACGGCCTCATGGTGATGTTGCAGAATCAAGTAGTACAGAGAATCTTAAGGTACATCAGGTAAATCAGTCATATATGACACAAGACTTACTTTACGGGAGGCGCAAGGCAAGTTCAACAGCTGAAAGTTCAAGGCCAAACCAGCAGCACATGTTGTCGGCTTCGATGCCAAGTCGCCACTGTACTTCATGGCAATGGTCACATTTAAGAATGGCATGAATCCCATGATGAACACTGGGATTGTCAAGCCAACGGGGTATGTCGCCGGTCAAGGGAGAAATCCAGACATCCTGGAGAAGTGTTTGATCGCAACACAGCTATGCGAGTTTGGTTGGCAGTGGGGCAGGCAATGGAATAGCATAGGATGGGTCGTAAAGTTGCTCAAGTTGTTGACAATACTTATTGTATTTGTGAATGGCAGCCATGAGCGTGGGCTGACACTTAGCAATTGCTTTTCATATTTGTTGGTGAAGCTTTGTTCCTAAATTGAACGTGAAGCACAGTCAATAGAACGTGTGACGGGAGAAGTCAAGGACCATACCAAGAACCTTATCTTTTCTGCCCATGGCCTGGTCTAGTTTATCCCACTTGAAGAAGCTTCCAATCACCCTTTTATGGATGTTGATTTTCAGGTTGCATGCCATCAAGAGGACTTGAACGAAGTCCAATTGCACGCCCTGAAGCTCTGTGAATTTGTCTTGCACGTTGAGCGATGCATAGAGAGTTTCTATCTTGAGGAGGTGGGCCTGGCTGTGTTCCATGCTGTCGAGAGCGTTGAGTGTCTCCGTGGACGTGCTGCATTTTTCAACCATGGTGTGTGTGGCTTGCAGAGTGCAATCAGATGAATCCAGGTCAGCTTGCAGGCTCAACACACTATCTAACTCTTTCTTGAGCCTGGCAGGAGCATCTGGACAACCATGAGCCATCGGCCCTAAAGCAGAGGATGAAGGTAAAATACTCACGAGCTCTGATGGAGAGCTGAGCTGAGTGTTGCTTGCCCCACTGACTCTGCAGCTCAGGGATTGGAATCTTGCATTCGTCAATAACCTTCTGAGCAGCAGCACCCTGCTCGGAAACACCCTTCTTCATTTGATGGCTGAGCCATGACCCAAGGTCCTTCTGCATTTCTTGTGCAACAGCTGCTGCATGTCAGTCAATTAGCCAGATGTGGTGCTGATGCTGCATGTAGTGTAATTAGATTGGCTGCCAGATAATGTATCACGACTTACTGAGGATGCTCTCTCAATGCCGATTAGCTTGATGAATTGTGACCACAACCTCTCTGTACCCTCGCCATCTGACAATCCGAGACCTACGGCAAGTCATGGGTTATATACTAGTCGGCATGCCCACTCATGACCATATGCATGCATCACTGTAGTAGCAAAGCATAGGCAGGAGGTGATATGGTCATCGAGAATATGATACTGTGAAGTGCGAGTTTGAGTACAAATCCTTGGGGTAGAAAGAGATACATATCTTGGCGATTGAGCATGCAAGAACACAGCCAACATTGTAAAGCATGACGACATTTGCTCGAGAGGGGAGGAGGGTGAAAAGATGGTCAATGAGAGTGACACTATTTTTTTGCTGTTCACCAGGAGAATCTGTGTTGGCAAAGAAAAGAGGTATGTTGTGACGGCAGATGAGCACCATGATACTGGTATTGTTGAAGCTGTCCATTGTGGCCTTCTGTTTGCTCCCATCAGCTGCCTCATAGGATGTCTTGCATTGGTCGATAGCCTCGTCAGGTGCCACGTCCTGTGACTTTCCCATCCAATCTAACCTAATCCCACCACAATCCGACACATCCCGACATATCCCGACAAACATCGGAATGTACTTAGACTTTTCTTTCATCTGTTTCCCGTTTCCCGTTCCCATTCCAATCCCAAGTCTTCGGACTTGTATTATTAATTATGTCCATCCTATGTCCATCTCCATTCTTGTTCCTCTTGTTTGTAATATCCTTACCAACCCCACGTTCCATTCGTCATCCACACACCATTACTTTGTCATCCCAATCATAGCCTTGTTACTGCGCATTGGGATTCCCTAACCCCCAATGCTATTCCGTTTATATCATATCGGACTCTTAGTATATAAACTCTCTGTAAAATCACTATGTTTCCTTAGTTTGAATATCAACTAGATATCAATCCCGAAATCTGTCCTCCTTCTGAATCCTCCGCTTTCTAAAAGTCTGAGTTGACCTCAAGACTTATAATCCGACCCCGTTTGAAATCTAGGGACAGGACTGGTACAGGGGTGCAACACATACGTTGAAGCCACAGTCCCTTACAACTCCGACGCCCTCCGGACTTCTTTCCCCATCACTCCGATATCCTGATCCATCGGGTTTGCTCCGGAACTCCAGGATTGAACCCGACTCTGACATCAGGTACGAGAGCTTGGTGTTTCTTCAGCTGGCGTTTGCGTGCTTTTGAAATGCAACATCCCACAGTGTCTACCTGTGCCTTGGGAAGGAAATATGCAGGGTCATAGAAGGGAGGACAGTCGCCTGCAGACTGCTGATGCCGATGATGAAAATTACTGTCAGTAGCGATGTGGATGTCTCCACCATCCAACAAGGGCCGCCCAACAATATTCCCACTGAAACACACAGGACACCGTTGAACAAGCAATGTAGCACACAAATTGGGTGTAGGAGGCTCAGCAGTATGAGCATGAGGGTTGAGAATGGTTTGGAAATGGCCATCTGATTGCACCTTGAGCTGGACTGGTTGGGCTTCGTGAACACGTTGGCGGCATTGCTCAAGTGTTGACTGCACGCAGTTTTCAACCTCAACTTGAAGTATGTTATACCATTGGATAGTGTGTCCTAGGCTGCGCCAGAATGGTTCTTGTATGGTGTTGCCCTTGATAGTTATTGATAGTTAGCAAGTAAACTCATTCATACTACAGCATTGCACGTACATCTCAACCAGTCATTCGAAAACCCCTGCGGGTATAGTGAGAGTCGAGAGCTGATGCCAGGGCGTTGACAGCATCACATGACCACTCAAAGAGTGCTCGATAGAACGCTAAGAGTTTGACGGAGATGGCCATGCATGGTTGCGAAGGTGCCATCAGGAATAGCTCATAGTAAAGTAGAATTTAAGGCAGGGAGGCGCATTTGCACGTCTGCACTGCAACCTGGGCAAAATCTGTTTTTGGGTTCCATGAGTATGCCTCCAGTGAACCAGAAAAGGGGACTTACGGTTGAAGTAGAGACATACAAGCATTGTCTGCTTGAGTTCACAAGCTTGTGCACAGTCTGATATAGAGGAACTTGGGATGTTGACAGGTTTTCCTAGCATCTGTGTTAAGTACTGGAGGAAGGGCTGGACAAGGGTGGGTATAACTGTCTTCCAGTTATCAAATAGGCATGGTTGTGAGTTGCCTGTGCTTGCAGGAGCCAGAGCGGATATTATGTCGTTGTTGTCATCTGGAATGTTGTATTCTACATGGAACTCAGAGCCTTCTGCCTCATGGGGAACTGATGGGGAATGGTCTGGACCCTGGTTGTCGCCGTGTGATGTCGACTGAGTGTCCTTCAAGTTCTCCTTGTGGTTTAGCAAGTCTTCCATATGGTCGAGTAGTCACTGACACTTGTGCTCACGTCCTGGAATGCTGACATATGTTTGCATTTTTTGCTTGTCTTTGACTTTACATGGTGAAGAGAAGTGTTATCCTAGTCCAGTCTTGGTGCTGGGCAGTGCAGAGCATGTTCCGGCATGAGGAGTCATGATGTTTTGGAGGGGACAAGTGTATCGTGCGACTACACTGACTAGTTACTACCACACAGCCCGACAAGGGTTCTAAGGTGTTTCATATGAGGAGATTGATATGAGGGACACACAACATTTCTGGGAGTATCTGTGGATCGCTGGCAGAGGCCCAGTAGAGGGCCCGAAGGAAGTCAATTAAGCATCAGTATATAAATAGATCCATTCAGAGACAGCCAGCGCAGATTCTAGGCCTTTAAGGATAATTTCCCCTTGCCAAAGAACCCTACCTGAAAGGGGTCTATCGCTTCCAAAAAGTAGTGCCTGAGGTGGTGAACCCAGCTCCTCGAGTGACTCCAGGGTCATAATCACATCCCAGTTCTCTTTCTCCACAGAGTACTTGAAGAATTCGAGCACACAGATGTTCTTCATACATGAGAAAATAATTGGAACCGCCCACCAACAGTTGGCACAAGGGATGGTCCAGACCGACACATCAAAATGGCATCCCTTTACATATTTGGCAAGGGACAGTGCTAGAGGCTGCTTGGCAGTAATTTGTTCGTACAGGAGGCATGCACGTGAGGGCAGACAGCTGGAGAACTCCAAGTATTTGAAGATGTGGAGGAGGCATATATTGGCAAAGAACCTGCAGACATGGGAAAGATTGGACAAGGTTAGGAGTTGTTTAGGAGATAACCTTGTTGAGGTTGGGGCGATGTGTTTGACGATGATCATGTATATTTCATTCGGTATGGTGGGCAAGGATCTACCTCCTGCATGACATTCTGGAGCTGGCAAACATGTGAGGAAGTCTATCTGAGGTGAGGAAGGATATCCGTGAACTTACTAGACCAGTGGATGACTGACATGTTCCACCACAATTCAAACTCGGCCTGGACACTTTGGATTTTTGGCCACAGGGAAACCTGGACCCTGAGTAACCTTCTTTCCTAGTTACCACTGTTAAGCATGTGGGCAATGCTAATTATGCAGAGTGATGTTGTTCATGATTTTGATAGCCTAGACGCCAATGGAAGGAGGAAAACAGGGGGAGTTGGGGATCACTGACTAATAGCAACATTGCTTTTTGATCCTTCGATGTTGGCTCTTCCTATCATACCGAAGCAGAATTTGGTAAGTGTTGGATTGTTCACCCACTAATAGGGAATGTGAGCTGGGTTTAGACCATCGTGAGACAGGTTAGTTTTACTCTACTGATGGAGTCGTCGTCGCAACAGTAATTGGGTGTAGTATGAGAGGAACTGTCCATTCAGATAATTGGTATCTGCACCTGTCCAATTGGGCATTGATGTGAAGCTATCATTTGCTGGATTATGGCTGAATGCCTCTAAGCCAGAATCTGTGCTGGAAGTGACAATGTTTGGTCCTGCACATGTGAATGGAGTTAAGATAGAGCTTTGCTCGTGAACCAAATCAGGTGGGCTAGGCTCACCGGGTGGAAATGCCTGGTGGGCTCATCTATGAATTGCAATCATGATATGCGCGGGGGTGAATCCTTTGCAGATGACTTGAATGGGAACGGGGTACTGTAAGCGGTAGAGTAGCCTTGTTGCTATGATCCACTGAGGTTAAGCCCTTGTTCTATAGATTTGTTTGACCTTCAAAAGAAGTTGGGCTTTCTCTTTTCTTTTCTTTTGTCACGCTCTCTGCCTTAGGGCTAGTTCATTCGAACACGGCACTGCTGCGAGCGTGTCAAACAGAAAGGAAAGCATAGTGAAGAGCATAGTACAAACAGTAGCAAAAGTGTAATGGAAAGGGCAGAGGGAAGCATAGTGCAAAGCATAGTGGGAAAGAAAAAGCATAGGAGCGGTCATGTTCAGGGCAGGCTTGCTTGCAGAGCGAAAAAGTGTAGTGAAAGCATAATGGAAAGAGCAGAGAGCAATGGTGCAGTGAAAGCATAAGTGAACTGTGGTGAAAAGTGTAGTGACAGCGTAGCAAAAGCGTAATGGAGAGGGAAGTGTAGTGCAAAGTGTATGCAAAGTGTAGTGAAAAATATAGTGCAAAGTGTACACAAAGTGTAGTGAAAAGCATAGGAGCGGTCATGTTCAGGGCAGGCTTCCATGGCACTTTGCATTGAAAGCTTGCAGGGTAAAAAAGCGTAATGGAAAGGGCATAAGTGAACTGTGGTGAAAAGCATAGTGACAGTGTGACAAAAGTGTAGTGAAAAGCATCAGTAAAAAGTGTAGTGAAAAAGTGTTGCAAAAGTGTAGTAGAATGATAGGAAGATTAGGTCAAGGTCAGGTTATGATCAAGTATAATATCCATGGCCATAGGACTTTGAAAGCATTGCATCCTGTCCAATCTGTGCAGTTAACCAAAGGGCTGCCTAGTTAGTATCATGGTGGGGGACCATATGGGAATCCTAGGTGCTGTGGTTTTGTCTGTTTTTCTTGGATGGTGGTGTGGTCAACCATGGCAACAATAAGTTGTCATCAAATCTGTAGCTACCCATTTTGGTCTACCAATTGTTTAGTGTAGTGTCGTGTTTGATTACCAAAATTCACTACCAAAAGTGTAGTGTTGTGTCGTGTGAATCACCAAAATTCCAGACATTAGCATTGTCACTACCAAAAGTGTAGTGTTGTCACCAAAATTCCGGACCTTGTCATTTTCATCTACCAAAAGTGTAGTGTTGATTACCAAAATTCCAAATTCCGGACATTACCATTTCCATTCATCAAAATGTGTAGTGTGGATTACCAAAGTGGTGTTGTATCATTTTTGTTTACCAAAAGTGTAGTGTTGTGTTGTGTTTGATCGCCCAAATTGCGGACATTATTGTTTTCACTAACAAAAGTGTATTGTTGTGTAGTGTTGATCACCAAAATTGCGGACATCACCATTTTCATCCATCAAATGTGTAGTGTTGTGTAGTGTTGACTGTCAAAATTGCGGACATTACCATTTTCACTATCAAATTCGATCTGTGTGAGCTCAATTGCCTCGGTTCTGGGTACGCATTCGAGGCGTGAATGTGGTCTGGTAGTGGAGTTGTTAACCATACACCAGAGTTTGCCGTCCTTAATGAAGAAACACTTAGCGCGATGTCGTGCCTGCCGTTTGTCCTGTACCGTAGCTGATTGGTCGCTGTTTGAGATCGCTTGTATCACCTCCAGCAAGAGCGGTTTGTCTTTGAACCATTCTTGTAGCTTGGGTATGCTTTCATCTGGCTTGTGTGTATTGACCACTAGCAGGTCATTGATGATGCCTTGCACTCCCTCCCAGTCTTCGCTTACCGTCCAGTCGCTACCATCTGATTGTGACTTCGCCAGTGTTGTGAATGTGCGGCTGAGCCCATCTGCCGCCCCATTGGATGTTCCAGGGTGGTGTCTGACATCAGTGATGTGGTAGGCGAGGATCCTGTCTCTCCATCTAGTGTGTACTGCGTTCAGGTTTGCGCTGAGCAGCGTGTCACACAATGCTTGGCAGTCTGTTTCGATTTCGACTGGACATCCCCAGATGATGTTGGAAAACTGATCTAGTGTGAACTTAAGTGCAGTGAACTCAAGGAGAAACGGCTTGTACTTCTCTTCGGTTGGTGATGTTCGTTTAGATGCGAAGGCGATGGGGTGTGTGCGACTGACTGTTTTGCCTGACGGCAGTACTGTGGTGGAGCGTTGGGTTAGTACTGCACCAAACCCGTTTTTAGACCCGTCGGATGTGACGATGAAGGGCGTGCCGTCGAACTGGGGTGCTTTCAAGATGGGTTCCAATAGCAGAACTAGCTTTAAGGCTAAGAACACCTGTGTGTGTTCCTCACGCCAGAGCGTTGTCAGGTCCGTCATGCGTAGGTGTTGTCTGTACTTCTATTTGCCAACCCTCGGGCCTCCTGGTGGAGGGCCCAGTTTCCTGATCAAGTCCATTAGCGGCCTTGCTATGTGTGCGTCGTCTTTGACCAGGTTGCGGAAGTAGCCCGTAAGCCCGAGGAACTGCATGAGATTGTGAAGGGTTGGAGGTGTGGTCCAATTGGCGATGGCTGTCAGCTTCGTCAAATCGGGCTTGATGCCATCCTTTCCGACGCATGCTCCCGCAAACACGGCCTCCGTCATGAAGAGGCGTGTTTTCTGTGGGGAGAGCGACAGTCTTTTCTCTCGTACTCGCATGAAGAACTTATGTAGCCGTCCTAACTTCTCTTCAAAATCATCTCCTGCCATTCCTGTGTCATTGATGTACAACTTGTACAGTATTCTGATCTGATCCTTGAGCGCCATCACTGCCATGTTCCTGAAGGCTGTGGGTGCGTCTGAGAGGCCGAACGGCATTCGTTTGTAACATTTGTAGCCTTGACCCTCTGTATAGAATGAGATGTATGGTTGTGTTGCTTCATCAATAGGAATGGCATAAAACCCAGCTGCGAAATCGAAATCAATGACGCTGATCCATCTGTGCCCTGCCAGTCGCTGTTGTTTTGCTCGGATGTCTCCTTGTGGTATGGGTGGTACTGGGCATGTGCGATTGATATCAGCGAAGTTTTGGCAGACGCGCCATTTTGCAGGACTAGGGGCGGTCTCTCCCGGCATTGATGTGACTGGTCGCGGGGGTAGGTCTGTCAAGGTGGGGTATCCGTTCTGTGTAAGTTGGTCATTTACACAGTGAAGGAGTTCCTCTATGGGTAGTCCATTCAAGTCGTGCGCTTTTTGGGCAAGCACTGTGGATCCCACCACCCGCACGTCTTCCGCGGCTATATGGTGTATGATTCCTGATTCTGTTAGTTCGTTTAGACGCGAATATAGGAATTTATGTTGTGGAAGCGTCAGCGGTCGTTGATTGACTTTGATGGGGAGACCGCTTCAGGCGGAACATTGAGCTTGAAGGACTTGAAGTCTACTGGGTGTACTTCCTTGACTGTGGCAGCAAACGTGTCAGCGAACTCAGATATAAGGTTGCGTACCTGTTTGTGTTGTTCTGGTGTGAGGTCCTCGCCTACTTGAATCATCTTTTGGATGCTTGCTATTCTTTTCGGGTTGAATGCTTCAGTGTGCCGGGTCCATGTACCTTCCTCTGTATCTGGATCTGTTTGTAAGTCAGGAATCTCACCTATGACTTCGCTTGAGTTTGTTCTTGCGTGGTCAGCTTCGGGACTGATTGGCTCCATGTTGAAGACGGGGTGGTATAGCGGGCTGCAGTTTGACGGGTTGTTATCTATGAATAAGGGAAGAGTGAATGACTGTGTGTTTTCGGAGCTAGAAGGGAAAACGAGGGGATGGGATGTGGACATTATGATTTGCACACCGAGCTTCGACAGTTCTTTTGCGTGTTCGCTAACCTTGTCCTTGTTGAGCGAATTGAACTTGAATACTTGACACTCGTCCTTATCCTCGAGGCTTATTGACAATACCATGTACATTGTGTTCGGGTCTTCACTCTGCTGTGGCCTTGGTTCAGTAATGTTATTCCTGTTAAGAAGGTTTTGATTAGTGAGTGTGAATGGGGGTGAAGCGTGGGGGAACGATATCTCATCCAAACTGTAGTCGTGCACTGCCTGTAATTGTTCCAAAAGGGGTTTTCCGAGTAAGGTTGTCCAGTTTCCGCCACTGGGGAAAACCTCGAAATGTGTTGATGTCGTGGAATGTCCCCATTTGATCCGTTCTTCCCAAACACCCTTCAAGTGTTCCATGTGGCTGTCTGCCATTCGTAGTTGCTTTGAAGACTGATGGAGCGGTCTGAGTTCTCTGCTGTTTTTACAATACATGCTGTAGTCGAGCGCGTTGATCATGGCGCCATCATCGACATTTGCTGGGAGTCCCGTGAGGCTTTCTTCGGGGCCGAATAGCATTACTTGGGTTGTGAAAGGTTTCGCTTCGCCCGAATTAATCCACCTTGCGCCATCCAACAAATAAAGGTCAACAACAGACTCATATTGGGAAAAGGGAAGGGGACTTAGCATGGGGTTTGTGTCCTCTAGTGTAACTACAATGCTTGTCCTCCGTACGATTTAGTGGCGAGAGTTCGTTGGTGGGGAAATTGGAATCGGGTTCTGGTAAGATGAGTTCTGAGGAGGATAGTGTAGGTAATTCGTGAATGTTACTGAAGGGTGTTGTGGACATGGAAATGAAAGTGGAAGAGGGAGCGGAAGTAGGTAAGGATGAAATTTCAGAAAGGAAGTCCGATGAAGCATATAAGGGGGATATCATGGAGGGAGTAACTAGGTTGTCCATAAGAGCCGGTGGCGATGTACTTGTTGGTGATGTTGGGAGTGAGATGACTACCTCAGATTCGTCAGCTGGTTGAATGTCAACCGGCTGTATTGATACCAGGTCTTCTTTGGTAGGTCATATGTCACTGTTTGACGGCGAGCTTCCCACAGAGGGGACTGCAGGGTATCCATGTCTACTGCAGTCCGTTCCCATTTCCCGAAAACGAATCGTCAGGGGGAATGTCGAAGTCTTCGTAGTGGTAGTGTTTGTCGTCCAGGAAGTGATGGTACGTCTGATGCTGCATGGGTGCCACATATTGCACCAGCGTTCCTGGAGCTTGCATTGCTGTCCTGAGTGCTCTACCAACTGTGCTTGATACCGCCTTGCGCCATTGTTTCTCTTGTATTGGGAGGTTCGGGCTGGGGCATTGATCGCTCCTGTGGTTTGGGTAGACATTTGTACCACATCCGAAGCATTCCCTTGACGCGAGGGGCGCTGTTCCCGGTTTGAGTGGGAAAGGTTTGGTTGAGTCTGGTGTGGCGCTCGTGCCGTGCTGGGCTAACCAGTCTGAGACCTGTTTGTTGTACGCCTGGCGACCCGATTCCGTGTCAGGATGGTGGGGGAGATTTGTATATGTGGCTGCTAGGCGAGCCCATTTGTTCTGCAAATGGGACATCCTGCTAGCTCCAGGGTTCTGAGGTTGCTGCCGGTATCTGTAGTATGGGTTCGATCTGCCTGTGGGACCCAACTGCATGAACGGGTCTGTTCCTGGCATCTGAGACAGTTGGGGCTGTGGAAGGTTGCCATTTTGAGATGATGTCGTATACGGGATTTGGGCAAGATGGGTTTGATTACCCGCTGACATTCTAGGGAAGGGTCTGTAGGCTGATAGCGGTGCCAGGTTGTTCATCGTAGCATTGGATCGTGTTGCTGGTTGCATTGTTAGACCGCTGAACTGCGCCTGTAACTGGTCTATTCTTGTTTGCAATTCCTTATCTGCTGTCTGATGCGCTCGGAGTCTGGTTAGCTGTGAATGGGGGGTATTGGCAACTGCTGTGAGGAATTCGTTCCAGGAGGAGAAGGTGTCTCCTATCAGCTCTCGTAGGGTGTCGGGCATGTTGTCCAGGACGGTGTCTACCAGTTGGCAGTTTACATCTCCCAGGGTTAACGCTGTGCGGGTTACGAGTTTCGCCCAACGTACATGGCCCCACTCAGTTTGGCCACCATTCTCACCATCCAACATGACGCCAATGTTGTCTTCCTTTAGGATGATTGCGCGAAGTCGATCTTTCTTTTGTGCGGCTGTGAGAGGGATAATGACCGGTGGAGGCCACCTTAGGTTGAAGGCTGCTAAAAAACTGCACCAGGACATCCCATCAATTCCTGGCAGCATTTCTACCCAGGCTGCGGCTTGGCTACCTGCTGCACACTGTATTTCAAAGTGCTCTAGTTGCTGCTCGTCAGTCCAGTTGGCGGGAAAGTTCATCATTAGACGTCTTATCCAGTCTGACGGGTCTTCATTGCCTTCATATTCTCCTCGAAACATGGAGATTGGTGGGACTGTGGAAGACATGGAGGGAGATGGAGGGGGGGAAGTCTGGGAACTGGGTGTGGGAGGAGTAGGGGTTCACGGTGATACTAGCTGCCAGGACTCTGGTTGCGTGCCTGCATGACTTTGAATCCTAAGTCTCTTTCGAAGATGTCTGGTGTTGAGTTGTACTGCGGCCTGAGGTGGGGGAATTTGGGTGGGAGTGCTGATTTGGGAGTCTGACAGTTGTTGTCTACGCTGTGGGTCCGGGAGGAATCCTCGTGTTTCCCGGATGCCACACAGGCGGACTATGTCTTCAAGTGTGATCGCCATGATGGGCGTTTTTTGAGTCGAGTGAGTGCTAAGGAGGAGGGAAACTGCCTCTTGTCACCAGGTGAGTTGGTCACACTCTGAGACCTGCTTCTCCAAGGCCAACCAAACGCCGAGGCCACTTCTCGACCACACAGGAAAGGAACCAACAACTGAGTTCTGTCTGACTAAGCGTGTACGGACTGGCTAAGTAGTGATGGACTCCTGGCAGTGTCTCTAGGACCTCTGGCACCTCCGCTTGCATCCTCTCTGGTCCCTGACCTGGCTAACTCCTGCTTCTGCTCTGCCCCTAGCTCTGGTCGAGGGTCACTGCTACAACGGGTGGTCATTATAGGTGGGCTGCACTATTCTGGGTGCCCTGGTCCCTGATGAGGGACCAGTGTGACCCATTGCGCTTGTCCTTGCCATTGATGGGGGATTTGGTGCTCCAGAGACCTGACCAGGTCTCATGGAGGGCCCCATTGATATGCTGTGGGTGCTGAGCCCCCTCCAGCATGCCAGCCCATACAGTTGTGCATCAGAGAGAGGCACATCCCTCTCTGACGCCGTCGTCAACATACACCTGTATCGTTCAACTTGACTGACAGCCTTCCCTCAACCTTCTCTTGCATGCGCGAAGAGACGGTTGATGGCATCCATTGTCAATGGTGTTGCTGAGTTCCCGAAGTGCTTCATGCCCTGGGAGACGGGGGGCAAGTGGCCCTTTTGGTATGCGCTCCGGGCATTCTTTGCAGCCTCTCCGGAGAACACAAACTCCCATTTGTTGATGGTGAGTATGACTGAGTCGCCCACCGACCTCATCTGCGTCAGTGCGGACCAGTCGTTGTTGGCATCATCTGACGCAGGTTCATCCTCAGACCACTCAGCAGTATACCATTGAGTGGCCTTGGTGGGTTTGGAGCGCGATGATGGTCCCTTCGTCGTGGAGTCTGAGGTACTGGAGCATACCTCAGAGGTGCCCTCGCCCTTCGAAGTAGTGGGAGGCACCTCCCGAGGTAGCGCAGGCTGCTCCCTCGCAGTTGAGGGAGCTGTGAATGCACTGCCTTGTGGTCTCGAGCTGGAGAAGTTGCTGGGGTATGCACCCTGGCCCCTCCCCCACTGTGGAAATGAAGAGGCACCATGATCTTGTGGTTGTTCTTGTGCAGTGGTTAGCTCATGCTGTCGAGCCACCAGTTCATCCTGCAGTGAGGTGAGGTGACACTCCAATGAGACGATAGTCT
The DNA here is from genome assembly GCA_000827475.1 of Paxillus involutus ATCC 200175. Lineage (NCBI taxonomy): Eukaryota > Fungi > Basidiomycota > Agaricomycetes > Boletales > Paxillaceae > Paxillus > Paxillus involutus. The sequence continues at coordinate 277,834 of KN819326.1, forward strand.
CATCACTGCGTGCAGCCCGCTCGCATTCCTGAGCCAGTCACTCATCCGCCACATCCAGATCCTCGCACAACCCTTGGTTCTCGCTCTCGAGCCTGTCGACGCATCGCTCGAGGCCACTCAAACAATGTAGTCAGCTAAGCTAGTCTAAGAGAGAGACTGAGCCAGAGAATGAGGGGGTAGGGCAAATAGTTCGACGCTTGAGGGAAGCAGTGAGCACGAAGGTCGGAGGATATGTCTCCCTTTCCTCTCGAGTGAACAATAAAGCTGCTTGATGGTTAATCGGGTGAAAGTGAAGAACGAAGGGAGGAAAATAAGACTAAGGGAGGAGGGAGGCAGAATGGGAGATCCTAAGGCTGCGAGATGCGCGCAGGTCGAATCCAGGTGGTGAGATGCTGAACCCAGAGACGAGAGGGTCTGGCCTTAGTTGGGCGGTGTCCGGGTGAGCGTGGGTAGACCAGGTGTACTCAGAAACTGATGTCTGAGGGGGAGTCTCACGCGATGGGAATCGGGGGATCGTTGATAACAATAAATTGGGAGTCTAAAATGCGAGATGATCCACCATGGTGCCTACATACAGGACTTTATAGTCTGGGTATGCCCGAGACTGTCTGACAAGCAGGCAGCTTATGTAATTGTAACTACGCCCGATGAGGGGCATGTGATCTGATATATATGGGTGATATCGGGCGAAACACTTAGTATGAAGGGAGGGAAGAGAGCATGAGAGAGAGAGAGTGGAAGAGAGAGGGTATACTACTTACCGGCTGGACGAGGGCATGGGCAGAGTGGGCGGTACGAGGACAGACGCGAGGATCTGTAAATGAAAGGGAGAGCTCCGGGCGAATGGGATATGCGCGTGGGCGAATGGAACCCTCATGGGCAGGTCGCTGGGTACATGTGGGCGTGATAGGATGGGTCGTCACGCGGTGCTGCACACATAGGGAACTCTGGTTCCCTACAACGATGTTCGCCCTGATGACTGAGTACGAGGTCCTCCCAGTACAACTCACACTGGGAGGTGGCCTCATGCATTGTGGCATCTGCTGACAAGGCGGCGTCCATATAGTGATGATGGTACGCCTCACAGTGCGTACAGTCACTTGGGTGGGCGATGACCCCAGTCTGGGGTTCAAAGATCCAACCGTGATGTTGTCGTCGGTTGTGATCTGACTCCCCAGAGCGAGGGCATTTTTGACCGTGTGAGCCATGGTTGGCTGATGGCGACCTACGACGGCCACGACCATTGCGAGATTGCGATGGTTCGCGGCGGCCACGTCGATTTGGTGAGGGAGGTGGTGGTTGATTGGCGTCCGGCATGTCACTGTCGCGGTCCATTTTGGTCTTGGTATAGTACTGTGGTGGTGTTGGGAAGACGAAAAGTGGAAAGGGATGAAAGAGGGAAAATTGAAAAAGGCAAAATATCTCCAAACTACAGGGTTTCAATGTCCGAAACCTTGTGCAGCCACCATGTAATGTGGCTGAAGGTAAAACCTAAAGCAACATGGCGCGTACCCCTGTTTTAGGAATGCCGGTGGCAATCCTCAATGGGTACATGTCACATGTGCACGGTTGCCTTTTGGCAGTTCCTGCCACAATTTGACACCCGCTGTAGGGAACCAGAGTTCCCTACGCGTGCAACACCGCGCAACGACCCATCCTATCATGCCCGCACGTACCCAGCGACCTGCCCATGAAGGTTCCATTTGCCCATGCACATATCCCATTTGCCCGGGCTCTGTCTGTCGTGGAGGACGCGTGGTATGCACAGTAATGTGCTGTCATGGCGTCCCTTGACATAGACAAAGCCTTTGGTTACCTGGAATGATGGGTGTTGTTCCGGGTGGGCAATCACTTTGAACAGTATACTGTCCTCTGTGTATCCTGAACGGATCCTTGCTTGGATCCCTTCTGTATTGCCCACATATCGCTTCAGCTCCAGGCTATTACCACTGGATTCCTCAATGGTCGGGTCACCATCGTCCACATCCATGGATGATGGTATTTCCGGTAGAGGCTCAGGGTGGGCCACCATTTTGGCGGACTCCAACCGTTGTGCCTTGTCCTGAGTTTTCTCTTGGAGCCATTGGCTCACACAGATTCATGGGGTTTCAATGAGTCTACTAGCACAAAGTTGTGCTTGTACCTCTACAAATCGATCCCATGGCAGGTCCTCCCCACTCGGATCTAAGCGGATGTCCGCATTTGCATACCTCTCCAGGGGGCAGTGATCTTCAGGGGCGTTGTTTTCGAAGTAGTGAGACAGACAGTCCGCTACTTTATTCTCCTCACCCCTGACATATTTTATTTCGTATTCGAAGTGGCTGAGGAAGTTCATCCAGTGCATCTGTCGACTTGACAGATGTTTCTGGGTCTTCAGGAACTCCAGGGAAGTGTGGTCAGTTACAATGTGCACCTTGTAACCGATCAACTTGTCCTCCCACTTCAGTAACGCCTCGATGATGGCCAGCGTCTCCCATTCATGCACGGAATAGTTGTGCTGTGCATCGGTTAATTTTCTGGACATGAACCCGGCCAGGCAACATGTTCTCCATTCTGGCCCTTGCCCGTACATCGCCCCTAGTCCCGATACTGATGCATCACCAATGACCCAAATTGGGCCCTTCAAGGGGTCCTTCGGGTCAATGGGACGCAGTATCAGGTATTTGCAGGCCTTGGCCTTGACCCCATTGAAGGCCCACTAATTAATTGGGCGCCACATGAATGGATGTCTATTCTTTGTGATGCTCGTCAGTGGGCCTAGGTACTCGGCAAGGCTGGACATGTAACTTGCCATATATTCCACTAATCCGTTGAACCGCTGAACATTGGTCTTCGACCGAGGTTCACACCAGTTCCAGATCAAATCCATTTTTTCTTCATCCGCATGGATGCCTTGGTCATCTATTACGTGACCAAGGCAGTTAAGCTTCCTGGAGTAGAGATCACACTTCTCTTGCTCTAGGTATAACTCGAATTCATGTAGGCGTTCAAACACCAGTCCCAGGTGTTTCTTGTGTTCTTCAATGCTGTTACTATAGACAAATATGTCGTCTAAGTACACATGCAGGAAGATGCCGATGTAGTCACGGAACACATGAGTCATAAGCCGTTGGAACATAGCAGGGGCATTCGTGTCCCCCATCTGCATCACATGGCTCACTAGGGTGCCGTAGACAGTGGTGAACGCTGTCTTCCATACGTCCTCAGGTTCAACGCGTACTTGTTCATATGCGTTGGACATGTTGATCTTTGAACGGTATTTTGCTCGTGCGACATCCTCCCAAATCTGTTCTTGATTCGGGAATGGGGTCACATCCTTGACCATATTTTCGTTCTGTTGGCACAGGTCAACTACTGTGCGTAGTTTGCCTGTCTTCTTGGGTATGCACAACATCGGTGCTGCCTGAGGTACACTTTTCATCTCCCACCAACCGTTGTCAGTGTATGTCCATATTTTCTCCATAAGCTGAGGCTTCATGGAGTCAAGACATCATGGCATATGGTAATGATGTTTTTTGTTGTTGTCCATAAGAGGTATTCAGTGGTTGATCTCGCGAAGAGGGGGCATTGTGGGAGGTACCCCTCCCATGATGTCCTTGCAATGGTCATACCACTTCTCTTTGAGAAGTGGTATGTCTTCCTCCATTAGGGTCCTCTCCACGGCCACTGCATCAATGTCTAGTTGATGTGCTGCCAGAGCAGCCAGGAAGGCTTCCATCGCCTCTGGCTTGCGTCTTTCGTCCCTTTGTGTCTCCCATGGGACATCCTCAATTTGAGGTTGTCTCCATGAGAGCTTCTCCTTTCGATTCTTGTCCCTGGAACTGGTCCTCTCCTCTGGTGGGGGAGCGTTCTTTTCTTCCAGTATCGCTCCTGGCATTACTGGATTTTCCCAAGTCTTTTCTCTCCTTTCTCTATCATATTCGTCTTCGACTTCATCAACTGTCGGTGCCTGCATTCATGTCAGGCCCCGGGGATCCACCTTGGTGGATCCTCTCACGCCCGGGAGTCATTCCTGCTGTTCCTTACTGTTGGGGCCTCGTTGAGAGCGTAGTATCTCTAACTCGACCTCAACTGGAACAGCAGGGATTCATTGTCCTCGTATTTCGACCGTGTTGTCTTTGAAGTTCATATGGACTCCAAAGGCATGCAGGAATGGGGTCCCCCAGTATGCAGTCGTAACGGTCTATATTAGCTACATCCAGGTAGTAACCTTGTTTGATTGGTCCCACCTTGAGTCACAGTTCAACTCTGTAGTTGATCTGTGATCAGCTTCCTATGCAGCCCAGTTGCAATGTGACTGGGTTGTTCAGCTGAAAGTAGGGCAGTTTTGCGACTTGGGCTACCTGCGGGCTTACCAAGTCGGTAGTGCTACCCATGTCTAGTAGCGTCCAGGCTGGGAATCCGTTCAGGTTAACGTAGATGGCCATGCAGTGGACCAGTTTTGGGTCCCTTGCAGGTCTATCGCCCATCTGGTCAGGCTTTCGCAACTAGTGTTGCCGCAACTCCGGCTTATGTAATAACTCTGAGCCGAAACCGGTGTCAGTTTGAGCCAAGCTGCCAGCAGCCAAGCCATGGGAAAAACCGCTTGCCAGCACAGCTTTTGTAGCTCAGCTCTTGGCTTGAAGCCATTTTGAGCTCACCTGTCACCTGTCACCACCCATAGTTACCAATGTACGAGTCTGTACAGCTGCCATCGTCAACAATCCACATGTTCGATATCATTGAACGTCACGCCCACACGGTGAATGGTATGTCGTTGTTATATCTCACACATCTGATGATCTCAATATTCATCTAGGCTTTAATTTTTGTATCAGTCTCCCATTTCGAATTTCCGTGTTGTAGCACAGACCTGCCCTCATTATGCACTCGTCGCCGTGCGGATAGACCTTCCGTCATTCTGCAATTGCAATCTATATTCCTGGTCTACCGTTACAAGTTCTTTCCCACATTTTCGAGCTGAATGCTTCGGTCAAGTCACTTTCCATTGGGGTTTTTGGCCATGAGTCTGTCAGTACTGTTGCACATTGCACACCGTTCTCTACTCCAACTGACATTCGTTGTCTTAGCCCCATCGTGATATTGGACCACTTATTTTTTCGTCCGTTGTCTCACAATGTCTGGCATGTCTTCCTTCATCTTATATCCTTTGGAATTAACTGTCACATATTCCGGGTGTATTACCCCCATGCGTGGGTCATACACCCATCACGGAGGCACTGTCGTTCAGGCAGGTATACCTGTGCTCATGGCGCGCAGGTATACCACGTCGCTATCGTCCCCAGAGTTACTACCTTTGTATACCTTGAGGTAGTACTCTTTGCCTGCTACTCAGTTCGTCTCGTCCAATTCCTCTGAGTCGGTAACAGTCAGATGTTCTGGCTGTTCCTCAATCTCTTGGAGTTGGACAGTGTCCTCGTTCTGTACCCCCGTTGATGCATTCTCTTCCTTTTCCTCATCGATCACGTGCACTGCGAAGACCCACAGGGTAGGATTATTATTCTTCTACACGGGTTTGTTTTCATTCTTCCAGACGGGCTTATTATCAGCATTCACTTTATATGGTGTTTGCTGGTACCTATTGCCTAGTGTTTGCTGATATCTATTGCCCGCTTTCCCATCCCTCCTTCCACCGTTACCTTGGGTTTGATTATACCCAGGGTTACGCTGGTTTTGGAAGGGTCGTCACAATGCAGGTTGTCTGGTTTCACCGGCTGCATAGTCCCCAGCTCGCTTGAAGAGTCGGAACATTTTCATGTTCCCCTCTGCTTGCTCGAGTTTCTTGATTCCTGTGGCCGTACTCGAATGTGGGTTCTTGTCCCTCGCATTCGTGTTCGTGCCACAGCTATGTTCTTTGCGACATGCTTCAGTATGTTGCTGTGCATTCTCCACTTTGCGGGTAGCCTCAATCATTTCGTCGAGACTACTGTGTTCCGCAGATACTCCGTGTACCCAGAGTATCTCCTCACCTATCTCGTCTGGAAGTCTGTTGAGAAACCTTCTCTTGAAGGTGTACTCGTTGGGTTGCTGCACCATGCGTGCGGCCTTCCATTCTAGATCGTTGACAAACACTATCACCCCATTTTTACGAGAGTACTCCGTTCAATCGAACCTACCCGCAGCTTTCTGCACGGTAGCTTCGTTAACAAATTGTTTGTACATCTCACAAACAAGGTCTTTGAATGTCCACGTTTTCCGGGTGCGGTGGAATTGCTCAACTTCCTGGTTGAACCAATCTTGGGTGATGTCCTTTAGATTGGTCCCCATGAAGTTGATATGTAATTGGTCGGTTGCTCTAGTGTAACTGAGCAGTTTATTCAGTTGACACCACCTCAAGTACCCTTGTAGCCATGACTCAAATCTTTCGATGTCATCCTTGCCATCATACGGGTCAGGGAGTGCGACTTGCTTTAGTCGTACTTCCGGGAACTCGGACGGGTCTATATCAAGCCGTTCCTGTATTAATTCCTGGTACCTCTCGATAGCACGGTATCGATATCCCTCTGGGTTGACAGAAGTTATGGGAGGTACCGACTGGTCCCTCATGCTTCTGTCCCACCCTCTCTCGTCAGGTGGTCCGCTGCACAGCAGGCTGCCTGTTGTGTCTCTGGGGTTCATGGTGTCCACAATGATTATTTCCCTGACAAGTCCAGTCACCTTGCTGGGGTGGCTGGGCCCTTTGGGAAGTAATCATTGATGCTTGAGCACCTTCTTCGCCAGCCTCCTCAGCGTGACGAAATGCTTTGAGTATAGCGCGGTCCTTGTCCGTCATAGGATGAGGATTCATTTTGTTTTTCCTTGGGTTCGGTTCCTCATGCTGAGGAACCGTCCTGTCTTGTGGTTCCTCATGGGGCTTCGGGGAACCTACTTTATGTTGGTTCCTAGCGCCCTCATCCTCTGAGTCACTGCTCTCCTCCCTTGCGTGGAGGAGTAGCTTTCAGTACATTAGTACACAATCTGCATTTTCCCGATACGGGTTTCACCTGTATCAGTCTTCTCTTCCTGCGCATGGAGTCTGGGCCTGGTCTCGCCAGCTGCCTTTGATCCTATTCATGTTGAGTACATAGCCACTATCCAGGATTTCGCTCTGGTGTGAACACCTTCACCATGGTCAGCCCTTGTTTCCCACTGGACGTGAACACACGCCTACATCATAACAACTTTGTTGACTTTCACAGAGACCAAGTAGTCCAGTGTCGCGACCATGCACACAACCTTGCATTCCTCTCCTGGAAAAGTCAGAATCTGGAGTCCTTGCTCTTCAGGTACAAATATTGTCCATGATGATATTGGTGGCTTTGGATGACCTTTCGGTTTGGTCACGTCCTTCAAGTCGCAAGTCACAACATTTACTGACAAGGGTAGCTTCGTGCTTCATGCTCCAACAACCAATCTGGCTCCAGTCAACCGGCACAGATACAATGCATGATTTACTGCATCCTTGGGCTCACCGAGGCGATCAGGCCTTCTGACTAGATGACTGCTCACCCAGCCCTCCCGACATTGCCTACTCGCATCACTTGTTCATTCGCTGAGAAGAAGTTCAAGGTGGGAGTACAAGCAAATGTGTGAGCCCCCTCCGGAGTTCCCTTGCACCTTATCTCTCCCATGAGCCATGACCCACTGACATATGAGCATCCCCGTCCTCCCTGTCCTCCACCACTTGAGATTCTGAACTGTTACGTCAAACGCCGACACTGGGTATGACGATATATACATATGCATGCACGGGGAGCCATCGCACACTGGCACTGGGACACTACAACTCACCTGATGCCAGCACCGTTCAGTGTGCACCACTGGCATTCAATATTCAATGTTCAAGTGTGCAACATTTGGCATTTGGCATGCAGTTGCTCACGCCCACCATTCAGTATTTAACATACATCACACATACCACCCTTGCTCACAGCGCCGACACATTTGCATTGTACACACCATCACAGCAGCCACAGTCCGGCCCGGTGCTCGTGGTGCCTGTCATAGTACCGCTGCTTGGTGAAGAACTACTGGTACTACCGCTAGACGTGGTCGGTCCACTGGTGGGCAACGAGGGATTCCCAGAGAGCATGGTCGTACCATTGATGTCTGATATGCCGCTCCAAGATTAGTGAAACCATCCCTGGGCTGCGTCTAGTTGGCAGCGACACCCAGGGGCATGATGTACTTGAAGGCGGCCTTGAAGCTGATCGTAGAACTTCATAGCCTTGGACATGGTAAAGTTGTTCAGCCCGTGCATTAGCATGATGGTACCACCCTGTATGAGTTCAGATGAGAACTTGATGGAGATGTAAGTGGGAAAAGACATACAGTGTGGAAGGTGCCATCCTCGATGCGAGTAATTAGGGTCCCGTAGTTCGCGTCGGCATGAGCGGTAGTGATGTTGCCAGTTCCTGCACGCCAATTGTTGGAATCATATTGCCAGATGATGGTGTGGAGACTGAGGGCTTTGGCAATTGCCCTAACACGGTCGTCCACATCACCAAAGGGAAGGTAAAGTTCGCGTTGAGAAAACCGGAAGGATAACAAGATTGATACGTACCCAAATAAACAGTTCTTACCGCAGGTATATCCTTCCTGACACGTAGGACAGACTATCAACAGAGATTATCCATTCAGTACAAATGGCTGACCCCTTTCATACTGTATCCCTGGATTAAATAGACGCATACGAGGAAGGCAGCAACAGCCACTTGTGACATCTAGCTGGGACTGAGTCACCATCCCGCACGTCGATCCACTTCCCATCTACCAGGCGCACAGCTACTCCATAAATATCCACAAAGTTGAGCTCAGGGATATCATTGAGTAGTCCCTCAGCCGTGTGCCGAACCTCATCTGGCGATAGTTCTGCAGCTTGCATGCAAAACTTAAGGGTGAATGACTGTAGGCCTCTATGAACGCGGACGCCCTCACACATCATGCGGACCATCTAGATATTCCGTGAGGGTTGTATCATACTCAGGCCAACAAACTCACAGTCATAGATTCCATGCCAAGAAATAAGCCCCTTTGATACAGCGTGAGCGATCGAAGGAGGGGTATGTTCTTCCACACAGGATCTCCAAACAGCTCGGTGTCAGCATGATCGTCAACAGGTAGCGCCAGGACCTGGATGGACTGAGGTATTCCACTAAGGATGTGTTTAACCCCCCAAGGACCCGTTATTGTCACTGTGAAATAATTCTCGATGCTGAGCTCTGTGAGGGCAGTCTCAGAGAGCCAACCAACGTCATGGCCAGCCAAGTTGAAATCCGCTATGAGAATGCGTAAATGTCGAGCATCAATGGCTGCCGTGAGCTTGGGACAGGGAGAGCACGCGAGTATTCAAAGACAAGGCACTTTGACCTTCAATCTCTTGCCATCCACATCCACAGGACCGCCCACAAAATCGCAAACGGTAAAACTCAGCTCCTCGAGCGACTCCAAGTTTGTGATCACATCCCAGTGCGCTTTCTCCACAGAGCACATGAGGAATTTGAGCGCACAGATGTTCTTCATACGCGAGAAAATACTTGGGACCGCCCACCAATGGTCGGCGCCAGTGATGTTCCAGTCGTCGAGATGGCAGCCCTTTACGCATGGGGCAAGGGACAGCACCAGAGGCTGCTTGGCAGCGATTTGTTCATAGAGGAGGCGTGCGCGTGAGGGCACAGACTTGGAGAACTCTATGCATTCGAAGATGCGGGGGAGACATACATTGCCAAAGAATCTACAGATGTGGGAAAGACTGGACAAAGTTAGGAGTTGTTCAAGAGATAACTCCGTTGAGGTTGGGGTGATATCTTCGAAGATGGTCAAGTATATCTCGTTCAGTATGATAGGCAAGCCTCTATCTCCTGCACGGCATTCTGGAGCTGGAAAAGATGTGATGAATTCTGTCCGAGGCAAGGAAGGGTATCGGTGAACTTACTAGACCATTGGATGACTGACATGTTTGGCTGCGATTCAAGCTTCAAGTTTTGGATTTTCGGAGACGGAGAAATCTGGACCCGGCTAACTTTCTCTCCTAGTTACTACTGTTAAGCACGTGAGTGATAATGATGCAGAAGGATTTTTGTGATTTTGATTGCCTAGAGGCCGATGGAAGGAGGTGGTGGAAGGGAACAGGGGGAGTTGAAACAGGACATAGGCAATAAAATTGGCTGACTACGTCACAAGACTATTACGTAAGAGCTACCTCGGTGTGATGAAGGAGACTTAAATTCAAAGTGCCTATGGAACAACTTTCAGACTAGTATGTTACCTGCAATACCTTCAGATCGGCTCGCCCGACTCGCCTCGAGCTCCTTTCGTGCCAGCGATTCACGAAGAAGAAGGTTCTCGTCCTCCCTACACCTACGCGGGTGTATCGCAGTTCAGGTCAACCGCCCCGAGTACATAGCCGCTGTCGAGAAATTAGAATGCCACTCGGGTGCGAACCCCTTCAACCGCATCACCCCTCGTTGCTCACTGAACTCCTGTGAACACACCGTGGCGCTGGGCCACATCGTAACGACCTCGTTAATTTTCACAGAAACTCGGACGATCAGTCCACGCAGCAACATGCGACGTAACGCGTAATCTTAAGTTCATTCACCTCTCCTGGAAGAGTCAGACTCTGCCGCCGTGCTCTTCAGATACAAGTATTTCCCATGATCATGATGATGTTGGCGGCTTGGAACCATGACGTCGATCGCAGACACGGGGACGGCAGTTATTGATATATACAGTACACATGCACACCGACCGTTCTCGGGCGCCCTCACTCTTGCCATTCACCTACCGCCTCACTTGGACCATTCACATACTTGCTATCAGTACTTGCCTCACATATACAGATCGTCCTGGGGAGCCATCGCCACTACAACTTCCCCCTCGCCCGATCCCAGCGCCGCTCGATGTGCACCACTGGCATTCGACGTCACGGTTTACCTGCCCACCATTCGGCATTCGGTATTCGGCACGCAGGCACTCGCTAGCAACCCACGACGACACCCGACAATAGAAAGGGACACTCACTGATCACAGTGACCACCATCCTCACAAAGTAGCCCTATACCCGAGGAGTCGAGGAAGCATGCCAAGACGTACTACATCCACTGGGTAACATCGGGTATAGAGCGGGCTTCTATGTCGATCGTCAAACCTATCGCACGTATCATGAATCACGAATCACGCCCTACGTACCCATGCATCATACTCTAGGTATCATGGATGATGATTGTCAAACCCGTTATACGTACGTACGTGCAGTCATCGGCGTTCTACGCATCATTGTCAAAAGAAGGAAAAAAAAAGACAGCAATAAGAACGATGACGATGACGACACGACCACAGTCACGGTATAATCAATCAGTCCATATCGATGCCCTTAGACTCTTGACAACAAAACAAAAGCAACAAGAAAAAGAAAGAAAAATGACGTGAACGTGAACGACGAGAAAAAGATGACAACGGTCCGTGTACTACGGGTGATGGTGTGCTATCATAGATGGCGTGCAGGCAAGAACGACGTTTGCGAAAATGGGATTAAAAAACAACTATGCAGGGGGGAATAAGACGTCCGAGAACCCAGGGTAAATACGAGAAAAACACAATTCTACATGAGTAATCTCAACATTCCTGCGATGAAGAGGGCTGATGCTGCCAGGCCGCCCACGCCAGCTCCATCAAATGCGAGTCTGCGGGCACCCCCGGATTTAGTGCTACTGCTGCTTGTCGTAGCACCGCTGCTGGGTGAAGAACTACCGCTCGCGGTCGTCGATCCACCGGTGGGCACCGAAGGGTTGCCGGAGATCGTGGTCGTACCACTAATGTCTGATATGCCGCTCCGAGATTAGTGAAATGATCATTGGCAGGTGAAAGATATACTTGCATTGCTCAAAGTTGGGTTGGGCAAAGTCAGTCTCGACGTAGGGCTGTGTCTGGTTGGTAGCGACGCCCATGGGCACGATGTACTTGAAGGCGGCCTTGAGCTGATCATAGAACTTCATAGCCTCTGACATGGTAAAGTTGTTCAACTCGTGCGTGAGCATGATAGTGCCCTCCTACAAGTGTTCAGGTGAGAACTCGATGGGTATGCTAACTTGGAATGAAGAGACATACGGTGTTAAAGGTGCCATTCTGGGCGCGAGCAATTAAGGCGTCGTAGTTCGCGTCGACATCAGCGTCAGTGATGTTGGCAGTTCCTGCACGCCAATCGTTGGAATCGTATTGCCAGATGATGGTGCGGAGGCCCATGAGTTTGGCAATTGACCTGACACGATCGTCCACATCACCAAATGGAGGCTAAATTTCGAACTGAGAAAACGAGAATGATAAACAAGATTGATACGTACCCTCCAGCACGTGGGGGTAACGCCGGCCACCAGCTTGATCGCTTGCAGCTGCAACAATGTGAGCGATTCTCTCGTGAACTCGAGTCAAAATTAGCGTACGGCTAACGATTATGTTAGTGACACATCCAGAAAACTAAGTCAGAAGCCAGCTTACTATAATAGAATTCCGCAAAAACTTCCTCGTTTGTAAGCGAAGTCACTAAAATAGAAGGTTAGTGGGGGTCGACATGACAATCATGTCTACGAACTGTAACGATGAGACCAGGTGTCTAAAAACACCAGTTAGTTCGTGATTGATCGATTGATGGTTTCTACTCACGGACGCAAAGTTCATGGCCATCGGCCAGGCCACGCTGAGCTTCGAGAGGCCAGTCTACTACGTTGCTGCCAATATAGAACATGGCTAGGAAGCGTTATATTATTGTACTCTGGACAGCATTCAGAACACTCACTGGCTTTCTGGTTATTCTGTTGGAGATAGTCATAGAAAGCGTTGTGGGAACAATTTGGACCGTCATCGAAACCATATCCCAAAGTGTTCGGCTGTCGGTTTCAGAATTAGTATCAAGTGCGATGCAAGCCCGTTGGCAATGAGATGGCGGACATGCCTCTGGGACTACGGACAGATCTGGTGACAAGCCGGCGAGCTTGGGGGTTGTACATTGGTCAAATGTCCACCAACAATCGGGGTCTGTCGAAGGATAGCTCAAGCCCGTCCAGTTGCCTTCCTCGGACTGAGGCTGTGTTCCCTTTGGAGCAATATTGGGTATCTGGCCTGAAATGCTGTTGTATAGGTTCTGAGCATTGGTATCGTTTTCCAGAATTTCGGCCACTGTCCAGAGGGGAGGGAATTGGCCTGCAGCGACAGCGTTACCGACGGGAGCGTAGTAGTATGGCGTGCATTCTTCGTTTGGATCTGAATAAAAAGGTTGGTACGCCAGCAATGGGGGTGATAACGGAGGCAATAAAAAAGGACAATGGTACGTAATGACAGCGGGGTGCCTCGTGTCTGACTGGCCTAGCCATTCGAACAGATAAACAGAACTCGGGAGTGGAGACAGAGCAGTGCAGACCCACAAAAAGCCAAGGTTCCGCGGTGCAGAAACCCTGGTTGGGGTGACCACAGAGGTGGAACAAGGATTTCCTTGCAGAGATTACAGCTTACGTAACGAGAAGGAGTGTTTAATTGAGAAGCTATGGTTGAAGCGAAGAGGGGCACGCAGAATGCGGTCGAAGGTCGGCCAATGTTGTCCAGCGGCGACGCGACAACGCGACGCGTCTGGGAACAAGTGGTAGGCCTCGACTGCGCACGTAGGGAGTGCATGCGTCTTTGGCGTGTCGAACACGATGCCAGGGAGGATAGAAAATAGCGACAATGGTGGGTGACTTACCAGTTATTTGAGCCTCACCCTGCTCTGTGGTACGATCCTGGGCAGTAGCGCAAGGGACAAGGAGGGATGCAGCCAGGAGAGCGCATGGGAGAGCGTTTTTTGATGTAAAGAGCGACGAGGGACGCATCGATTATGACGGTCCAGGAGGTAGGGTTGTGTTGTTGGAGAGAGGTGGAGAGAAAATAGAGGCGTATGACAACGCTGGGCAGATCTTTTTGAGGAATTACTGAGTCTGGCTGTTAGGGAAAAAGGGAACTGCCTCGCTGGAATAACACTGGCATCTATCCCGGAATATATATCCGTTGTATTTATGTAAGCTTTGCCGACACTGTGCCGACACATGCCGCTCGTCTATTCTCGTCATCCCATCTAGAAATAGTACTCGTTCGTGAACATGTTCACCCTTTTGCAGGCTGTATGCTCCTAGGAGCTCTCAGGATACAGCTCATACAATCAGTGAAACATGTCACTTTCCCGGAGCTCGCGAACCTCACACTTCCTGTGAATAACCTCGAATAACCCCTCCCGGTGCCGCCAGTCGTCAATTTTGACCCCCATGATGTGTGCATGAGGTGTCGGTCAAAGTCGCCAAATATTGCTGAGCGGTGCCGTAACAACCCGAACACTCTACTGAGCCGTGCAATCGTCGAGGTCAAGCTTGGCCTGGCTTGGCGCGCCCCGTCTCTTGGTGACGCACCCAGCCGAACGCTTATTTTTGTGGCTTTCACTCTTGAATGTTTCCTCCACAGTACCTTCCAAAGTTCAAACGTTCAGCGTTGCAACCTCGGGCGCGACATACTGGTCCGGATGAGTTGCTCGGACATATGGCGACATGCATTGTTGGTGCCGTACTAGTAGGTCAACGTTATAATCTCGTCTGCGTGAGTACGGATCCGACGTACGAGCCATGCTAAGACAAGTTCGCGGATTCTCTTCCCTGCCAATGTGTTCGCCTCCTCCATCGTCGTCCAAGTCTACCTCGACCGGCCTTTACTCACGTTACCGATTCTGGGATCACACGTCTGCCAAGGGCAATTATAACAAGCCTCAGGCCTCAACGTCAAAAAAAACGACCGCTCTCATCGGATGAACCTGGAGGCCTGGCGAACCATGGGACCACTCCAGTGACTCCACGCTCCGAATGATGCCAATCTCCAGACACCGTTCCTGACCAGTCCCAAAATTTAATCTGACATGTTGTTCCTGGAAGATGTGATTCGACTTGAAATAACAATATATCAAAAACCTTCAAGGACGCATCGATGATTTTAGATGTTTTTTCCAGCTTGTTGTTCCTTCTGTTCAACATGTCAGAAACTTGGGCGAAAGGCTATGTCTGAACACCGGTGCTTCAACTAACATATACTCCTGTTGGTCCGAGTCCCTACAAAGTGCTCCACGTCACTAGTCACTCC
>KN819326.1:292979-304216 GCA_000827475.1 Paxillus involutus ATCC 200175
AGCTCGCGAACCTCACACTTCCTGTGAATAACCTCGAATAACCCCTCCCGGTGCCGCCAGTCGTCAATTTTGACCCCCATGATGTGTGCATGAGGTGTCGGTCAAAGTCGCCAAATATTGCTGAGCGGTGCCGTAACAACCCGAACACTCTACTGAGCCGTGCAATCGTCGAGGTCAAGCTTGGCCTGGCTTGGCGCGCCCCGTCTCTTGGTGACGCACCCAGCCGAACGCTTATTTTTGTGGCTTTCACTCTTGAATGTTTCCTCCACAGTACCTTCCAAAGTTCAAACGTTCAGCGTTGCAACCTCGGGCGCGACATACTGGTCCGGATGAGTTGCTCGGACATATGGCGACATGCATTGTTGGTGCCGTACTAGTAGGTCAACGTTATAATCTCGTCTGCGTGAGTACGGATCCGACGTACGAGCCATGCTAAGACAAGTTCGCGGATTCTCTTCCCTGCCAATGTGTTCGCCTCCTCCATCGTCGTCCAAGTCTACCTCGACCGGCCTTTACTCACGTTACCGATTCTGGGATCACACGTCTGCCAAGGGCAATTATAACAAGCCTCAGGCCTCAACGTCAAAAAAAACGACCGCTCTCATCGGATGAACCTGGAGGCCTGGCGAACCATGGGACCACTCCAGTGACTCCACGCTCCGAATGATGCCAATCTCCAGACACCGTTCCTGACCAGTCCCAAAATTTAATCTGACATGTTGTTCCTGGAAGATGTGATTCGACTTGAAATAACAATATATCAAAAACCTTCAAGGACGCATCGATGATTTTAGATGTTTTTTCCAGCTTGTTGTTCCTTCTGTTCAACATGTCAGAAACTTGGGCGAAAGGCTATGTCTGAACACCGGTGCTTCAACTAACATATACTCCTGTTGGTCCGAGTCCCTACAAAGTGCTCCACGTCACTAGTCACTCCTCACTGTACACGTGTAGGCTGTCACATGCGGCGGGACACATGCGCACAGGTCAGCGGTCAGCGGAAGTCACGGAGAATATTAGTGAACGTGTTTGTCGCATACCCTATGATGCATTAATGAGATTTCTGAGTACTGGAAGCGCCAGTACTACTTGCTTATCGGTGCGTGTACTCAACCAACACTCCTCGTCCACATCCCTCCATCGCGAGGAGCATTATCGGCAGTGAGCACCTACTCCTACACGGTCGCGTCGTTCACGTTCAAACCCCACAGCCTCGATCCGCCATCCGAACGTCCTCCGTCAATATGGCCACTTCCACGAAGAGAAACTCTTCATGCTCAAAGAGCTGTACAAGCAACTGAGAAAACGTGGGTGCTTCTCTGAGAAGAAGTCAAGTTCGATCAATGGCGGACGCACTGCGGTATTTGCACTCCAAGCACGTTGTTCAATATAGGGATGGGATATTGACAAACGGGAGAACCTATTGCTGGGCATTGATGGCGGGGACTTTGGGCGGAGTGTGCATGCCCGCCAGAAATGGCGTATGCTTCAATTTTTTGCCCCATTTCACAGCTACGTTATCGAAGGTGGTTCTCAGGATACTTACCTTGTCACGAAGCGAGAGACTTCTTCTCGAAGGTACGTCAAGCTCTACCTCCATAGTTCCGAGTCCTGAAATATGTAAAACCCAGAAGAAACGACTCTTACTATCTATAACAGCGTAACTCCTTTGTTCTAGTAGAATCTCCGAGTCTCCGCGAACCTGTTGTGTGTATATGCTCGAGGATGGGACTAATTGTGACCATCAAGATTTCGGACCTACGTTGGGTCAATGCAAGTGATTAGAGCTTCGTATTACAGTGGGTAAATGGTGTATTCCGCGAGCGTGCAGGGAGACTGCAAAGTAGGCATATTCAAGTTGTCAAGAAACATGACTTGCAGCGAGCATGAGATCTGGACACGGCCGAATGTCACCGCAACCTTGTTATCACAGTACTAGTGCCCGTTTCGTGTTAGTGCTTGCCGCTTCTGGCTATCTTCACGTGTCTTATCTGGTTAGACACCATACACTTCCGGGGCTAAGCGCCAAGGTATGTGGCGGCAGAAGCAAAGGGAAGCAGGAGCGTGAGGACTGAAGTGTATATCATTTCCTATCAGAAAGCGACACCCTGCGACAGGACATGAACGGAAATTTCCACCAGCTGACGAAGACTTATAATCCACGACAGCAGAGGAAACCTGTCCCAAGGTATTGAAACGTCATTTATTCCTTGGCCACGCTCAGAACGAACATCACATCATATCGTACGTCTAGCTACCTCGCCCCAGCAACCACACCTGCAAAAGAGTTAAGCAATTTTCCAAGACCAACGGAGAAGCGGCTACCTTTAATATATGAGTGAAGACATGTCTGCACGGATACGGTTGTAGTCCAAGAGACCCTCGATGGGCCCAAGGGCAGCAACAGCGATCTACACAAGGATCATAAACATCCATAGATCAGAAAGAAGCATCTCGAGTGCGTACATCTTTGTCCCATATATATTTCTGAGCAACGCGCTTGATTTCTTCGGGAGTGACGGCGTCGACAGCGTTCTCGATTTGTTTGGGTGTCAAGCGACGCCCGGTGGTGACGAGCTGTCGACCGATGTCCTCAGCGATGGCAGTGGTTCCGTCGAGGCTGAGAAGGAGGCCGGCTTTGAGTTGACTCTTGGCACGCTCGACCTCAACGTCGGTGGGTGCGATGGACATACGCGTCCATTCCTTGAGGGTGAAGTGGGCCATGTCGTCAAGGTTCATGAGGTTCTCCGACACTAGGTAGATACCCCAGAGTCCAGTATCCGAGTAGGATGTAGAGAAGGACATGAAGCTGTTGGCGAGGTTATTGGAGGAGATGATGTGAGAAAGGCGGGATGAGAGTAGAGGAGATGCGCCCAAAGAGCGGTCCCAGTTACCCATGATAGACTGCACCACGAGCATAGGGAAGTAGTCGGGCGAGCTCCAGCCCACACCCTCAACAGCGATGGCGAGGTGTGCACATGGGAGGTCATCATCCCGAATACGGACTTCAGAGCCGATGAAATCCGACCGAGGGTGTGCAAGCCTTCCGAGGGGTATGGGGTCTGGGGAGACGGGAAGAGAGGAGAAATGTTTTTCAGCCAGTTTTACAAGCTCCTGGTGGTCAACACCTCCTGCGCCTACAAGAACCATACGGTCTGCGGTATAGTTGGTCTTGATGTAACTGGAAAGATCGTCTCGCTTGATTGACAAGATGTTGGCTTTTGGGCCGAGGATCGTCCGGCCAAGAGGTTGACCTACATGGAATTAGTAGGCGTGCCGGTGTGACGGAGGATCAAAAGTACCTTGGAAGGCGACAGCGTGCAAGTGATCAAAGACAACCTCTTCAAGTTGCTTGTCAACCTCCTGCTGTTCACGGAGGATAACATCCCGCTCGCGCTCTACTGCAGTGCTCTCAAGCTTGGAGTTTTGTAAGATGTCACTGATTATGTCGACGGCATTTGTGACGTCCTTGCGGAAGCTCTTGGCATAATAGACAGTCTGTTCGCGGGATGTATATGCGTTGAGGTGTGCACCAAGATTTTCTACTTCGAGCTCGAGCGCGTGCTGGCTTCTGCGGCCCGTGCCCTTGAAAGCCATGTGCTCCAAAAAGTGAGCTGTGCCGTTGGTTCTGTCGGTCTCTGCGCGAGATCCAGCGTCTATCCAGACGCCAACCGTCGCAGTCTGTGCATGTGGGTGGGATTCGGTCGCAACTGTGAGACCATTTGGCAGCGTCGTCGTTTCGGTGATGGGTGCCGGGATGTTCACCGCCGTCGCGAATGATCGCAATGGCCGCTGCAAGTTTTGTCAGTCTTTCGAACTTCTGAGTGCGTCCATTGAGGAGGAATACTCACAGGATTGCGAGCTGCGCTCCTGAGGGCACGACCCAGCGACGCCGACAACGTTCGAGAGACCATTCGGAATGAGACAAAGTGAGCACAAGTAAGTTCTCAGTGCAATGTCAAAATATTCCTCTACTCGGGAGTTCTCGGTACATCGGAACTTGCCGAGGTTCCTTCACGTGATCATCGGGTTTGTCAGCCTGAGCGAAGGCTGTGGATGATTGCTTCAAATAGCTGTTGGTCCCTAAAACAAGCACATCCTCTGATCAAAGCACCCACTTGCTTGTCGCTCACATGCGCATAGGACACATGCGCACAGGTACATCAGTGCTCAGCGCTCAGCGACAGTCGCGGATCTATTGGTAAACATATCCACAAGGCATGCTACACAGTAATATCCTATCATACATTTGATGATCAGAGTGCTAGAAGCGCCAGTGCTACTTGCTGCTTATCGGTGCGTCCTGTGTGTACTCCTCACCCCAGTCCCCCGATCGCGTGGACCTTTCAACTGTAGATGTATACCCGTCGGCCAAAATTAATGGCCTACGTCTACCTCGATGCGATCATGTCGTCCAGACTTCCCAATATACACGCAGGCGTCGTACCCTGAAACACAGTGTGTGTGGATCTGGGGCATCGTCGGCGTGGTCTTCCTCAACATACATCCATACGCGTGGGGGCTGCAGCCAGCAATGTTTCTCGGTAACCGAGGCATACTAGCCCGGTATGTATGTGTATGTGTATGTAGTATATGTCGACCACAGCCGGGCCCGCTGGTTTCACAACGGTGACTTGCGGGTGCGCAGAATCACAACAAGTATTCTTGTTCCCATCAGATCTTACTTGGGCGATTGACATCTATCCAAGGATCGAAACAACGCAATGCACAGCACCAGCTGAATCCATACTCACCTTTGACAACCCTCCAGCCATCAAGGTCAGAATACCAAACGAAATTCGCATACAGGCGTGTGGGGCAATAATTACGGTAAGATACAACTGTTTAAATATTCATCGCATCGTCGCATCGTCGCCCCTCGCCAACCCATGCATCTTGGCGACAGCGGCGGGCGTGTCGTTCGTTTTCATCACGAGGCAAAAAAGACAGGCATGGAAGACCGACCTACCCTCACGTCATGACCACAAACAAACACCCTCACCTCTAAGCTTCACACCTCATCCGCACGATCCGAGGGCGCCTGGGGCGACCCTGACCCCACCCGCTCACCACGTTCGTCCTTTCTGCGTGTTCTCACAGTTGCGTTGCTTGCACACCTCCCACGTACGTCCTTGGACATTTTCTTCATTTCCGCAGGAAAAGTTGACGGCATTCTAGAGGAACAGATGGCAGTAGGCACTGGATTCGGCCAGGTGTTCCGCGGACTAGGTAGGGCGTATCCATCCGTTCTCTCTTCCATGCCGTTAATATGGGGTGTGTCATTCCAGGCCAAGTCGGCGGCGTCGCGATCTCGTCTGCGATCTTCCAGTACAAGCTAGACACCGAGCTGAACCGACGCATCGTTGGCCCTGACGCCGAAGAGGCGAGTCAACGCCCATCCACTGCACACTAGGTCTAATAACCCCTAATGCGCTCCCTCCCTTTCACGCAGATCATAAGACTCATCCGACACTCCTCGCTCGTCGTCCCAGATCTCCCACCCGATCTGCAGCGCGCAGCGAAAGACGCTTATGCCACGAGCCTGCACGCCGTGTTCATGCTCGCGGCGTGCTCGACGCTCGTCGCGTACGTCGCCAGGATCCCCGTAAGTCGTCTTTGTCGTGCATGGGGGTGTATTATCTCATGCCGTGTGTGGTTGTATGTATTGTAGATACCGGAGACGACACTGGAGGGGACGTGTGTGAGCCACGATGATACCCCAAAAGACGGAGAAATCCCGCTAACGTACTGAAAACCGTCTGGAACACGATCGCATTTCCGAACCCCAGAGGAATCTGTGGAAACACGGCTCAGAAGCTTGATAGCACAGTCTTGCTCGGAGGTCACTCTCACGATGCTGAACCATTGCTGCCACGAGGGAGAGTCTTCTCGTAACAGCGTGATAAGAACGATACCGACAAAGGGTAAGATGCCGAAAGTGCTATTGAGCAATTTGTATCTTCCCGTTCGATGCATCATCCACCTATATATACGATCAATTGAAGTAACAAACTGACCAACACAAGGACTGACCCCGCGAACAACGAACCCGTCGACATCGCGATGCTATTTGGCGCCAGATGCATACCTGCCAACATATTTTAGTCGACCGTCGTGAGACTGCCATAGTCTACCTCACCTGCAGTCGCTGCACTCGTCATTGCAACCGTCTGAAACCACGTTGGCAAAAAGTAGGTGACGGAAAAGTTGCACATCGCAACGAAAAAGTTACTCGTTCCCACCAGGACGGGCACTTTTTGGCGCAACAAGGATGGCGCGAGAAGAGGTTCCCGAGCGAACAACAGTTCTACGAGTAGGAACAGCACGAACGAAGTGCAGGCTATGCATAAGGGAACGAAAACCAGAGGGTCGTTCCACTGTGTATCGGTCAGCACGTGTTTCACGAACGAATGAAGGAATGGGACGCACCTCTCTTTGTTCATTGTATCTCGTGCTCAAGAATACCAGACAACTTCCAACCTGCGGGAGATACGTTTAAGAATGTGGAAACAGAGCACCGAGAAACGGGATAGCTCACGGATATCAGAAGCGTGATCATCCCACCATAATCAATCCGCTTTAGGACGTCTTTAACGCCCTTGCCCTTGCCCTGCACGGGCGGATCAACACGGCCTCATTCGAGACGTATAAATACTCTCACCGGCGTGACGTAGTTGAGATTAATCGCCGTCAGAACCAAGGATGCAACAAATAAGGGCATCTGCATCCAGAATGCCCAGCGCCAGCCGAACCTGTACAATCCATGAACTCGTCGCACACACGAAACAGCTAGCAAGACTCACCACTGGCTCACCAGCCCACCAATAGGCCCACCCAGAGACAGTCCTAGCTGTTGGAGGTTCGGAATCACCCATGTTGAATGGGACTGATAACACGTACACCACTAAACACGTTGCCGACGCCTTGTGTTAATCCCCGGGACTAATGATGCGGGTCAGGGCATGAGGATGGGCAAATACACATCATCACACTTACTCGGATAGAATACATGTCGCTCATGATGATCCTGGTACCCCACGGTGAGTGAACGCAAGCCCGAATTTCGTCCGAAACTTACGAGCACGTCGAGGATAGTCCACCCCCTCCTATACCCGCAAGCTATATGCACCTGCAGTTAGAACAGCTCCACCGACAAACCAACGAAATGCACCCACGAAACGCGCGAAGATAAGCATGTTCATGCTCCGTGAGCATCCGCAAAGCAGGGTGCCAATTGCCGCCACAGACACTGCCAGCTGATTCGCATTCCTCCTCCCCATCACGTCGGAAAGTCGTCCATAAAGTGGCGTGAATGTACATATAGCGAGCAAATACCTGAACTGTCCTGAGCGCGGAAGTATTGATTAGGGATGAGGTGCATTACGATGTGCCAAGCCAGCTGGCTTGGTTGGATGCGTTGAATTCAGAAGAGATCGAGGGAAGTACTGCAGCTCAGGGCGTCAATAAATCATGGAAGGGCCAACACGGAGAAATGGTACAGACGGGTTGCAACGAGAGTGGCTGGTAGAGGCGCATTAAATTTGAGCCCACGACAGAAAGGAGTAACTTCGGACTCACTATTCAAAGCCTGATAAGAATCGAACCATTAGCTATATACAGACAAGAGACAGCGCACCAATCTACTCACAGACAAAAAAGTAGCACACCACAACCCCACGAGGATAGACCTCCGGCAAGACTTTGTGATTTCGAGTGGTCCGAGCTTCGAATCGACTAAAGGCTTGTTAGAACTTGCACATACGTTCGTTACAGTAGCATTGCTGGCGATTCGTTGCTTGCCTGAAAGTAGAGGATCCCGTTCTCCCGCCATGGCAAAAGCAACCTACAACCCAGATACGCAGATACGCAGATTCGTTCAGTGCCAAAATTTCTGCCTGCAGGTGCCCAAGTGTCAGCTAAGTACTCCAGGACATTGTGACGTAAAATGCTGAAAAGCGATTACAACACAATGATAACCCCTGTACGTCAACGGGGGATCCTTGATGATGTTCGCTTCGGTTTTCGACGTGGGGCACAACGAGTCGACGACCCCGCTTGTGACAGGCCCAGGATATCAGTTCCTGAGAGCTCGACCCCGCATTCGTCATCTTGGGTCTAGTCACTCCTTCCGACGCCAAAGTGACATTCCAGCCTAGAGACGCGATGATCACCTTAGAAAAACGCCTTCGGACAACGTCGGACTTGAACGGACTTTGACAGTGGAGGTCGCAGACAGCGTGGGACGCTTCTGGAGGAACCACAAAACCATTCACTAATACCGAGCCTCGTGAAACATGCACTTTCTGTTCGTGGGATGCTCCGATTGGGTTGGCGGATTGAGTAATTTCGTGAGCTGCCCTTGATAGAACCAGCAAGCCGTGAGGCATTGACCTGGCCACTCATGCAGTGAAAGTCACTCTTACAACGAGGGCCCAAGACGTACTGTGAGTCTGTGACGTACTGTGGGTGGCGTCCCTCTGAGTCAAACGCGTCGATTACAGCACTGAGACTCCTACGAGAGGCTGAGATCCTCGCGTCTGTGCAAGGATTTGCCTTTATAGATAGCAGAGAAGGGGTGCCACTTGCAATTAACGCTTGCCCCGATACTAGAAAGCTTAACACTTTGTAGGGCGAGCTTATTCGCTAGACCCACGAGTGTTGTGACTGTTGACTGCATTTCAGTGTACGCCAAGGATGCGGCAGCATCGTAATACACCTTGAGGTTGCCTTGAGGCAACAATCCACGCCGTTTCCTAAATGCGTATTTGGGCCAGTAGATACAGGCCAGAACCTGCCCTGTGAGCTTCGAAGTCGACCGGCTCCACTAGCAACCGAATGGGATCGTGGCCATAATAAGCACATTGGCGAATATGCTCTATCTTCTTTCTGTAGAACTTCTTGTAGGCACGAGGAAAGTCAGAGACGGAAGATGTCGCTCATGCAGATCGAGGTATGCATGAAATTTTGAAGATTGAAGTCGATATGAAGTGAAAGCTGTGTGCTAGGCGATGGCGTGCTTCGCTAAAGCGGGAGCTCTTACCCAGGGACGCGAACAATGACCCGTCCACTGATCATCAAATTCGGCTCGAGAGGTGCCACCCCACCGTCAGAACCAAGCGTTCCACGTCCACAAAGCGTCCACAAAGCGTCCACAACGCTTCCACATTCCACAGCAGATAAAACATATAAAAGACCGAACAGAAGTATGATGAACCCTCAGAAAACACATTCACCGAGCCAGCCTCGTTATCTATCTTCTCCTATCTATCTAAGCCTATTGCTTCTCCCATATCTTCTATAAGATATCACGCCATGTCTTCCGCTACATACGACTTCTACTTCCCATCCCTTATGCATATCAACGAAGCGCTTGCTCTTTCCCCGACGCTGACCCCAAAAGCTCTCACTCCGGAAGAGCGTGCAGCGATGCGCAAGTCCGATCGTAAGGCGGAGCAACTCTTGGGCGTCACTCTCACGCGGGACGTGAAGAGCCAAGACAACCCGAACCCCGAAGTAGGACGCGCGCCCTTGGCAATTGTCAAATCCACCAAGGCCAGCAGTGGCTCCATAGTGGGAACAGTCCAGAACATTGGCATTGGCGCCTTGATGGCGGTCATCGGCGCGAAAAGAGCCAGGAGCCGCCAGTTCAGCAACACCACGCTTGTGGGCGCACTCAAGGACCTTGGCGGCATGGCCATGGACAGAACTGGGAGGAAGAAGAGATGTATCGGCGCGACGTATTCGCCGCGCGTCGTTCTGGCGCCGCTTCATGATGGATGCTGTACCGAGGAAAGCTCAAGCGGGTCCTCAACTGCTGGCAGTGAGGGCGAAGACGCCAGTCCTCCAAACTCTTTCCTTGAACTTGACGAGGAAGATTATATCAAGACACCTACATTTGCCGACTTTCCTCACAGTTCACCCGAGGACGATGAAGACGAGGACGATGAAGAAGAAGAGGAGGAGGAGGAATTCATTTGGGATGTCCCCAACCCCTTCGCAGAGCCGGAAAACCCTGCCGGCCATCAAATACTTCAGGAACACTTTGCGAAGCTGCGGCTAGGAGATTCCGTGGGTCCACTGGATCAGCCCACGACGTATGAATCATTGTCATTCAATCCCGAACAGGACAACATTTCCTCCCCACCTTCGCCCCCTCGGGGCTCGCGCCGTTCTTCGTGCGACCTTTGGGGCTCCGACGATAACCTGGGTATTCTTCCTGGTGATTTGGAGTATATCAACTCTCTCCTGGCAGTGGATGAGGCCGAGATAGAGGCGATGGCCCGTCGCAAGCATAAGCGCGACATGCTTCGCTCCCGGTTGAAGAGGTTGGCCATCCTTGGCAACGAAGCTCGGGTGGCCGTCGACAGAGAGACGAGCCAGTGAAAGGTACCTGTCTATATGACGATTATGATTAAGACCTATGTATGCAAATATGAACGACTTGTAATGACTGCCATCACCTTATTTGTGCTGCTGGCCTCTGGAGCTCAGCGCTGGGACACCTTGTCTCACCTGTTGAAATGTGGGAGCTAGATCCAGATCTAATATCCCGTCGGTATCCAGACCCAACGTCCAATTTGGACGGACTCGCCGAATTCTGACATGTAAGAGCAAACAGACCGTAATATTTCTCCAAACGGTCGGTGGTGCACTTCCCAGACCTACCATAGCGCAATGTTGAGTCGGTACTAGACGAAGGGATTTGAACAACTGCAGCACGTGGATTGGTTGGAGTTGGCAGATGGCGAGAAGTTTGCCCCTGCTTTAGTTACAACACCAAGCAGTAATTTCAGTGCCAACCGACAGTGAAGACTGCGTGGAAATTCGAGTGGCGTTGAGCTGAATGATGCTTACATGTTTAAGTTGTGTTTCAGTGGAGTATTCAGTGTGATGAGCGACAGGGTTAGGAACATGAAAGTAACTGCTAAAAGTTGGTTGCCGAATTCCGATGGCAAACTTGGAAAGGTTTTCCGGAATCCGGACCACTGAATGATTTGCACAGCAGCCAACGACTACCAAGCGCAAGCAAAGAACTTCGTCTGGGCTTTACAGTAACAAAAGGATACAAAAATTGTTGTACAAGCACAAATCCTACTTCGTTCTCTTGTAGATCTTATTCAAGAAACTCGTGAACACCTCCCTCCTCAACAGACCTCGGTCAACCCCAGCCTCCGGTTCGGGTATCTGCTCAACCAATTTATCAATCCTCTGTTTCGCACTCTCCTCGTATACCCTGT
>KN819326.1:313426-324154 GCA_000827475.1 Paxillus involutus ATCC 200175
CATCCTCGCACTTCATCTGCTCGGGNGAGTTATCTCCCAAATAGTGGTATGCTGATCAATGAGGTGAATATTGTCGTTTGCGTCTCCTTTCAACGATGGTACTTCGTTGATGTTCTGCCGCCTTATAGCAATACAGGGTTTATGGTGGTAGCGGGAAGGGTGAAAAACAAGAAAAGGGAGGCGATACATCAATAGTACACAAGCAACAGAGACGACAAGAACGACGACAGGACGTGGGTAGGGAGAACGGGATAGCATGCATGATTATTCTGAACAAGAAAGACGAGAGCAACAATGACGAGGAGAGAAAGTTAGGAAAGTGTAACGGGTGTCGAACAAAGAACAAGTTGGAGACGCTTCGCCCAAGCGAAAACATCACTTGGTGTGCATTTCCCAGAAATGAATACAGGATAAATTTTGTGCGTCTCATGGATCGGTTGGAGTATGGGGAATTTGATTGCCATGCGCAGAGCTATTTCACACGCGTGAATGTGTGGTCTTCTGAAGTCAGTTAAGAGTTTGAAATCGACTAGCATGGAGGAACCGGAGACGAACGAGGAGGATCCAGTCAGCTAGTCATAGGTCGACACGACTAGCATAGATCAGTGACGCAAGTTTTTGACCATTCATGTCCTCGCCTCTCGGCACAAAGTTGCATGGGAACGGGAGTGGATATCTACGAACTTGAACTCAATGCTCAGTCCAATCTGGGAGAAAGACACTCACGACGTCATTCCTGTAGCCCATTCAATTTCTTCAGACCCCACGGTTTTCTCAATCTTGAAGAGTGCCAAGATGGACACCATCGCACACCACAGTGAGGCATCCGCTAGATGCCTTCCTGGACTACGAAAACCATAAGTCAACAAGGCAATGGCGTGACCACTGGTAAACAAAAAACCGCGGGGTCTGCTCACCAAATACGACGACCGAAACCGAATGTCCATGGAACATTGTCGTCGTTCAATGAACCGTCGCTTTGTAAGAATCGCTCTGGTAGGAACGCCGTGGGATTTGGATACTTGGCTTCGTTGCGGGACATTGCCCTATGTACAGGAGTCATTACATGCCGGTAGGAATACGATGGTCTCCCTACCACACGTTGGCCATTATTGTCGCCCCTGTGAGCTGATGATCAGTTTGGGCCAATCAGTCGTTCGATGGCATTGTCAATCACCTTTCGGAATATAATAGCCTTCATAAATATCATCCTCAGTGGTGGCATGGGGGACACCTCAAAAAATTCCATCAATTCTTGCAGCCATAAGATGCTGAAGTGCAAGAAAATGTAACGAACCGGTCGGCGTAACGGGGTGACACCTGAGTGTCTCTCGTAGGAGGGCATCGACGTAGGGCAACGCAGGCCGGTCTTCGAAGTCCGGGAGTCGCTCTGTCCCGACCACGCTGTCAATCTCAGCTTGAGCACGAACTTGGACTTCTGGGTGAAGCATCATGAAGTGGACAAATATCAGAAGCCCAGCAATGGTCTGTTGTGGCCATCGACGTGAATATATGGCGTTCAAAGACTAGCCAGTCGACTGACCGTCTCAACAGCGGCTGAGAATCATATTGAGCATGCAAAGCAAGGCGTGGTTAAGCGGAGAATAGAGTTCACCTGCATAAAGAGTTGCTGCGGAGTCTTTGATGGCTTGCACAAGCTGAGGGTCATTCGATTCATTGTCCAGACGATATCTAGTGATTGCGTCGGCAACCAGCGACGGCCTCGCAGTGCCTTCGTCCTTGGATCATAGACATCAACTTGAGTCATGGCAGGCGATGAGTAGAGAAAGGACGCACAACTTGCTGCCTGACCCACGCATATGATCTGTGACGGCCATCGCTCGCTAACTTCGCACACTCGGCCGCCTCAGACTTGAAACCCATAAACGGAAACCACGCGGGTAACTTCTTCACTGCCCGGTACATCAGACTTGACATGATATGTAGTCTATGAGTGAACCCACAGAGTGGAAACGCAGCACACAATACAGCTGATTCAGGAGTGGCAAAGCGGAGGAGGGCGTCGGCAGAATGTTTCAGAGATTTCCCGAAAGTCTCCCCTCCATTGATGTCGTACCCGTATGTCACAGACATCACCACAGTTGCTGCAAATCTAAAAGCGCTTGGGTCGGTTTTCTGTTAGCAAATATAATCGGGTGTTTGGGAACGAACGTCTCAAAGTGCTTTGCATAGTGCGTTGGGTCGTCTAGAATGTGCATCAACATCTCGTATGCTGTCTGGAGCTGTCTTGGGCGATATGATAGAGCAGCATTGGCATGAAAAATTTGATGATAGAGCCTTCTGTGTTGCCTGAACCTTGGTCCATAGCGTGCGAAAGAGGAAGACCACTCCCAGCCAAACCTGTATCCAAGTAGCTGGTCAACTCAAAGCTGAAATCACGGACAAGATACATCCACACGTACAGATCAGCAGTGGCGAAAAGTGGCCGATCAGAGTATTTTCTAGATCGCTTCTCCAACAATTCGACAGCAACCTCTTCAGAGTTCAACACGATGATCTCCTGGTTCAAGATATGCGTGTACATGATATCTCCTGGTTCACGTGAAACGTTTGTGATAGGATCAACAACAATCTAACGAATTTAATCTGATGCACGAGTGACGCACCATATGTCTTTGACCATTCTGTATACGTGAGATAGGGCGCGTCCGCGTTCAATCCCAAGACATTTCCCAGGAAAGGAATTGGCGTTGGACCAGGCGGAAGGGGTGGTCTGTTCGAGTTTGAAGGCCGTCTCAGCTTTCTTACCCCCTCAATTGCTAGGAGTGCGACTACCGATACTACCAAGACGACGATCATGGGGTATGGATGCTTTCTAGAGGCAAGAGGAGGAGCGTGAGGGATGCAGGCGCCCATGCTGCATGCACCCGGGTACTACATATCGGGTTGGCACTGCCTGGTCGTAACATCGTTACGTATTGCCGTTCGAGCCATGTTTGAACCCATGAGACGATGATGTCCTGCAAAATTCCTGATCCCTGAAGGCCCGTGATGTATATGCAAGCTAGGTTACTGGCAATGGCAGGCTTGGCGTGGTAGTTGAAGCAAGTCAAGTTGGTCGCGGTGCAAAGAACTCCCAGTGAGTCGAGCCATTGGGAAGCCAAAGGCTAAGAAGGTCTTTGTTCAGCAGAGCCAGGGAACTTGAGGTCACTTAGGCTTTCGGGATCGTATGTGACTATGATCACTTGGCGGGGTCTAAGTTGAAGTTGTGGCGTCACGCTAGCCTGGTGGTGACCACTCTATTTGTGAAGTCAATGGCGAGCCTGAAGTGGTTCAAGCGTTACTAGTGCCAGTGTCAAACTCAAACTTATAGTCTACAGGGCAACACAAGCTCCTGGCACGATGCCAACCATATTGCTTTTGGGCCCTTTTACTTGCATCTGCCAGGACGTCGAGGAATGGAGCACGATAGCGGAACCTGTACAAGGCCATCGGATTCATAAAGCTCTCCCCTGACAGCCGCCCTCTTGCCAGTGGTTCCTGGAGGCCCATGGTTGGAATCGGAATAGTGGTGCAGGGATCAATTACTTTGTGATGTCGAGGTTTGTTCCGTCACATTCCCTCGTGTTCGACGACAGGATCAGGCGACGGTTTCGTTCTCTTTTGAAAGTGGAATACGGGAGAGAAGGATATGAAACCTAAGAAAGGAATCGGGATATTATTGAGTCCGTGTTGTGGAGTCCGGACTACCAGGGATGAGGACTACCAGGGATGAATAGAGGCTGAAGAGTCGCGATGGGACGAATGATACGCCGCTGCAATGCTCAGATGTACAGGTGAACCTGTTGAAGAGCCCTTACATGCACATAGTGGTTTCATCCACTCTCTGGCCGCTTTTCTCGGATAACGACAAGATATCGATCGTATTGCTACCCGCGAATGCCATCTCCCGACCTCATCGTGGCATGTCCAGGCAGCTGATGCGGCGAGATCATCATTTCTCAAGCAAGTCGTTTGCATAGCCTCTGGAAAACGACACCAGGAAGCCA
Organism: Paxillus involutus ATCC 200175; assembly: GCA_000827475.1. NCBI lineage: Eukaryota > Fungi > Basidiomycota > Agaricomycetes > Boletales > Paxillaceae > Paxillus > Paxillus involutus. The sequence continues at coordinate 317,437 of KN819326.1, forward strand.
ACTCCAGTTGCCAGCTTCCGGCTGTAGACCGTCCATCCCGGGGAGGGGATCGAAGAGACTGCAAGACAGGGGTAACCTGATTGACGGTTTCCTAATTGATGGGCGTAGCAACTTTTCTGACCTGCGTCTTCAGTGCTTCCGGTGGGCTACTAAGCGACTTGTTTAACGCCCGGCGAACAGTTGCAGAAAGCCAAGAAAGGCTTCCCAGATCGCTTCGAATGTGCGCGGTCCCAATCACAGCGCAATGCTGGTATGCAACTGATGGAGCAGGGGTTAGCAAAGATATAAAGGAAGGGTACCACATTGCGTTCATCTAAGTCCATGACTGCCGTCCTGAGGAGATACACAATTCATGGTGGTGGCGGGGAAGGTTAAACGAGGATGAAAGGGAGGTGGTACAGGATGAAACGGCAGTACACGATCAACAGGGACAACAGGGACAACAGGAAGATGTGAATGGGGACTCGGAGAGCAAGATAACGGCATGGTGATTATGAACGAGAAAGATGAGAGAATCGGTAACGAGGAGAGAAAGTTGAGAAAGAGCACCAAGTGTTGAACAAAGAACAAACTGGAGACGCTTTGCCCAAGCAAAAATGTCAGTCGGTGTGCATTTCCCAGAAATGAAAACAGAATGGATTTTGTTGCGTCTCATGGATCGCCATGTATAGCGCATCCGGACTGGAGTCCGTTAAGCACTTGAAGTCGACTAGTGGGGAACCGGGAACAAACGAGGAACCAGTCAGCCAGTCATAGGTCGACACGACTAGCATAGATCAATGACGCAAGTTTTTGACCATCCATGTCTGCATCTCTCGGTACGAATTTGCACGGAAACGGGAGTGGATATCTGCAAACTCCGACTCAATGCCTAGTCTTATCCGGGAGAAAGACACTTACGATGTCAATCCTGTAGCCCATTTAACTTCTTCAGAGCCCACGGTTTTCTCAATCTTGAACATTGCCAAGATGGACACCATCGCACACCACAGGGAGGCGTTCGCTAGACGTCTTCCTGGACTACGAAAACCATCAGTCAAGCAAGCAATGGCGTGACCAAACAAAAAGCCGGGGCGTCTACTCACCAGATACGACGACCAAATCCAAATGTCCATGGAACGTTGTCGTCGTTGAGCGTGCCGTCGCTTTGCAAGAATCGCTCTGGTAGGAACGCCGTGGGATTGGGATACTTGGCTTCATTGTGCGATATTGCCCTTTGCACAGAAGTCATTACACGCCAATAGGAATATGATCATCTCCTTACCACACGTTGGCCATTATGGTCGCGCCTGTGATGATGATCAGCTTGGCGACTGATGGGTCCTTCGGTGTCATTGTCAATCACCTTTTGGAATGTGATAGCCTTGATACACATCATCCTCGGTGGTGGCATGGGGAATACCTTAAATAATCCATCAATTCCTTGAAGGTAGTGAAATGCAAGAAAATGCAACGAACCGGTCGGCGTAATGGGGTGATACCTCAACGTCTCACGTAACAGGGCATCGACGTAGGGCAAAGCTGGCCGATCTTCGAAGTCCGGGAGTCGCTCTGTCCCGACCACGCTGTCAATCTCAGCTTGTGTGCGAACCTGGACTTCTGGGTGAAGCATCATGAGGTAGACAAATGTCAAGAGCACAGAACTCGTCTGTTGTCGCCATCGATGTGAATATACAACGTTCCAACACGATGAAGTTGACCGACCGTGTCAACACCGGCTGATGATCGCATTGAATTTGCACAGTGACGCGTGATTGGGAAAAGAGTTCACCTGTATAAAGGTTTCCTGCAGAGTCCTTGATCGCTTGCACAAGGTGAGGGTCCTTCGAATCATCATCCAAGCGATATCTAGCGATTGCGCCGGCAACCATCGACGGCCTGGCAGTGCCTTCGTTCTTGGATAACAGACATCGACCTGAGTCATGGCAAGCGATGAGTAGAGGAAGTACGCACAACTTGCTGCCTGACCCAAGCATAAGCTCCGTGAACGCCATCATTCGCTAGCTTCGCACATTTGGCTGCCTGCACCTTAAAACCCATAAACGGAAACCATGCGGGTAACTTCTTCACTGCTCAGTGCATCAGACTTGACGTGGAATACGGTGTCTGAGTGAACGCACAGAGTGGAAATGCAGCAAAAAATACAGCGGATTCAGGAGTGGCAAAGCGGACGAAGATATCCGTAGCATGCTTCAGAGATTTCCCGAAAGTCTCCTCTCCGTTATTATCGTACCCATATGTCACAGACAGTACCACGGTCGCTGCAAACCTAAGTGCTTGGGTTAGTTTTCTGTTAGTAGATATAATAGGGAGTTTGGGAACGAACGTCTCAAAGTGTTCTGCATAGTGCCCTGGGTCGTCTAGAATGTGCGTCAACATCTCGTATGCTGTTTGGAGCTGTCTTGGGCGATAGGATAGGGCAGCACCGGCATGAAAAGATTGATGGTAGAGCCTCCTGAGCAGTCTAAACCTCGGTCCATAGCGTGCGAGACCGGAAGCCCACTCCCAACCAAACCTGTACCCGAGTAGCTGGTCAACTCAAAGCTGAAATCATGGACAAGATACATCCACACGCACAGATCAGCAGTGGCGAAAAGCGGCCGATCAGAGTATTTTCTAGATCGTTTCTCAAGTAATTCGACAGCAACCTCTTCAGAGTTCAACACGATGATCTCCTGGTTCAATATTTGCATGTACAGGATGTCTCCTGCTCGTGCGCAGCGTTTGTGATGAGATCAACAGTAATATATAATGCACGAGCGACGCACCATATGTCTTTGACCATTCTGCATATGTGAGATAGGGAGCGTCCGCGTTCAATCCCAATACATTTCCTAGGAAAGGAATTGGCGTTGGACCAGGCGGAAGGGGTGGTTTGTTCGAGCTTAAAGGCCGTCTGAGCCTTCTTACCCCCTCAATTGCTAGGAGTGCGGCCACCAATACTACCAAGATGACGATCATGGGTATGGATGCTCTGCAGAGGCAAGAGGAAGAACGCGAGTAACGCAGGCGCCCATGGCACCCACATACTTATGTCGAACTCCACAGGGATCCAGATTGACATGATTGACACTTGTTTTTACGTATTTCATGTCATAACTGCGCCTGCCAGTGAGCGTGGCTGTCAGTGGCTGAAGACTCTGAACCCGCTGCAAAACGATCATGTCCTGCAAATTTTCTGATCCCGGAAGGCCTGAGATGTATATGCAAGCTAGCTCCACACACTGTCACAGTGGTAATGGCAAGTTTGCTAGTGGTAGGTGGAAGCAGGCTGGATCCGCTTGAATGGAGTCCAAGTCTGTTGAAAATTGGTGTTCGACGTTGGTCAAACGGAGTCGTCCTAGCTCACCGTTGTCCCCAATGTTACAGTACCGTATACTGCGTCCGAAGACTCGACTCCGACCTCAATACTTGGGGTTAGCAAACATCAAGGCTTCTTGCGCACATGCCAGCGGGCAGCGGGATTTGACATTCAGAAGATCAGAAAATTGTTGTCCTGTCCCTCACTCTCCTTTAAACTACATACATACAACTACTCTATAATCATGGCTATCAGTGCGATGGTACAGGATGGATCAGTAGTAAACGATCAACCGAGACAACAGGGACAACAGGAAGACATGGGTTGGGAGACTTTGTGCAAGATTGATTAATGTGAAGGAGAAAGACGAGATCAACGACGAGGAGAGGGAAGAGGAAATTTGAGCAAGAGGACCAAGTGCTGAACGAAGAACAAACTCGAGATGCCTCGTCGAAGTGAAAACATCAGTTGGTGTGGATTTCTCAGAAATGACTACCATGTGGATGTTACTGTGTCTCTAGCATGAATCACTTGTATGAATATGTGGCGAAAGAGAGGCGGTTGGGTCCTGGCCGAATTCGACCGCCATTTGCATGTACAGGGCTATTCCACACACACGGTATGCGGACTTCTGAAAACAATATTCAAAGAATTTGAAGTGGACAGGAACGGAATAAGGAACTGGAAACGAACGAGGAGGAGCCAGATAGTCAGTCATTGGTCGATACGACTAGCATAGATCAGTGGCGCAAGTTTTGGACCATCCGTGACCTCGCCTCTCGGCACAAATTTGCACGGGAACGGGAGTGGATATCTACAAACTTCAACTCAATGGCTAGTCTTATGCGAGAGAAATACACTTACGATGTCAATCCTGTAGCCCATTTAACTTCTTCAGACCCCACGGTTTTCTCAATCTTGAAGAGTGCCAAGATGCACACTATCGCACACCACAGCGAAGCGTCCGCCAGATGTCTTCCTGGACTGCGAATATCATCAGTCACGGTGAACCAAGGAACAGTGTAACGAAAGAGGATGTATGTTCCAAATGTGTGGCGGCGTCTACTCACCAGATGCGACGACCAAATCCAAACATCCATGGCACATTGTCATCGTTCAACGTACCGTCGCTTTTCAAGAATCGTTCTGGTAGGAACGCCGTAGGATTGGGATACTTGGCTTCATTGCGCGATATTGCCCTAAGTACAGAAGTCATTACACGCCTATAGGAATATGATGGTCTCCTTACCATAGGTTGGCCATTACCGTCGCACCTGTGTGATGATGATCAGCTTGGACCGATGGGTGCTTCGGTGTCATTGTTGATCACCTTTTGGAATGTAATAGCCTTGATAAACATCATCCTCCGTGGTGGCATGGGGAACACCTCAAATTTCCATCAATTCCTGCAACCAGAAGATGTTAAATGCAAGAAATATAACGAACCGGTCGGCGTAACGGGGTAAGCCCTGAGCGTCTCACGAACCAGGGCATCGACGTAGGGCAAAGCAGGCCGGTCTTCGAAGTTTGGGAGTCGCTGTGTTCCGACCACACGGTCAATGTCAGCTTGAGCGCGAATTTGGACTTCTGGGTGAAGCATCATGAAGTAGGCGAATATTAGAAGCACAGAATTGGTCTGTTATCGCCATCAATGTGAATATAGAACGCCCAAAGATTATGCGGTTGACCGACCGTCTCAACACCGGCTGATGATCGTATTGAATATACATAGTGACATGTGATTGGGAAAATAGTTCACCTGAATAAAGTTGTGCTGCAGAGTCCTTGATCGCTTGCACAAGCTGAGGGTCCTTCGAATCATCATCCAGGCGATATCTATTGATTGAGTCGGCAACCATCGACGGCCTGGCAGTGCCTTCGTCCTTGAATTGGACATCAGCCCGAGTCGTGGCCGGAGATGAGTAGAGGAGGGACGCACAACTTGCCGCCTGACCCAAGCATACGATCCGTGAAGGCCATCCTTCGCCAGCCTCGCAGACTCGGCTGCCTGAATTTTGAAGCCCATAAACGGAAACCATGCAGGTAACTTCTTCACTACCTAGTGTATCAGACATGACGTCACATATGGTCTATGAGTGAACCCACAGAGTGGAAACGCGCCAAAAAGTACAGCTGATTCAGGAGTAGCAACACGGGCGAAGATGTCCCCAGAACGTTTCAGAGATTTCCCAAAAGTCTCCCCTCCGTTGATATCGTACCCATACGCCACAGACATTACCACTGTTGCTGCAAATCTAAAAGTGCTTGGTTTGTTTCTGTTAGCAGACACAATAGAGTGTTTGGGAACGAACGTGTCAAAGTGTTCTGCATACTGCGTTGGGTCGTCTAGAATGTGCGTCAACATATCGTACGCTGCCTGGAGCTGCATTGGACGGTAGGACCGAGCCGCACCGGCACGAAAAGATTGATGGTACAGCCTCCTGATTAGTCTGAACCTTGGCCCATAGCGTGCGAAAGCAGCAGACCATTCCCAGCCAAACCTGTACGAGTAGTTGTTCAACCCGAAGTTGAAATCAAGGTACATCCACACGCACAGATCAGCAGTGGCCAAAAGTGGCCGATCAGAGTACTTTGTTGATCGTTTCTCAAACAATTCGACGGCAGCCTCTTCAGAGTTCAACACGATGATCTCCTGGTTCAAGATATGCGTGTACAAGACATCTCCTGCTCGCGTGAAGTGGTTTGGATTAGGATCAACGACAATCCAATCACGCACCATATGTCTTTGACCATTCTGTATATGTGAGATGGGGCGCGTCCGCGTTCAAACCTAAGACATTCCCTAGGAAAGGAATTGGCGTTGGACCAGGCGGAAGGGGTGGTCTGTTCGAGCTTGAAGGCCGTCTGAGCCTTCTTACCCCCTCAATTGCTAGGAGTGCGGCCACCAATACTACCAAGATGACGATCATGGGTATGGATGCTCTGTAGAGGCAAGAGGAAGAACGCGAGTAACGCAGGCGCCCATGGCACCCACATACTTATGTAGAACTCGGCACTTGGTTTTTACGTATTGCATGGAGTCATGAACTGCGCCTGACTCAGCGTTCGACCTCTGGCTCTGAACCCACAAAACGCCCTGCAAATTTCCTGACCCCGGAGCCTGAGATGTATGCAAGCTAGCTCCACACACTATCACTGGTAATGGCAGGTTTGCTAGTGGTAGCTGGATCCGAATGGAGTCCAAGTCTGTTGAAATTTTAGTGTTCGACGTTGGTCAAACATCGTCCTCACCGTTGTCCCCAATGTCACGGTACCGTACACTGCGTCCGAAGACTGGACTGAGAACTCAATACTTAGAGCCCGTTCGGAAACCCGAAACTGTGCAAGTTTGTGTTGAGTTTGCAAGCTGGTTGTGGCAACTCTGAAAATGTTGCCGTCTGAGTTTAAATTGTGCCG
>KN819326.1:366441-377540 GCA_000827475.1 Paxillus involutus ATCC 200175
CAAGCTGCATGGGCAGCAAAGAGATATCACGGACACCGTATACTACCGCCAAGCATCCTCCGGGAGTTTGACGAAGCTCAAGCGGAGGCAACACACCACCGTGACAGCGTCCAAGTCAGCCCAATCCACTCTCTTTGAGTCCCCACTGCAATAATACTTATTCTTATCTTGATTTTTAATGATATTAGTATCTACATAGTACCTTTACATTCCTCTATATAATAGTTATTAGTTTAGCCTTTTTTTGCTACAGAGGAGTGTGTAGTTCTCGACAACACACCAGTATCAGTGGTCTCGAGACGAAGGTTCAACGTTCAGATGGATGCTATCGTGGGATTTGAAACCAATCGGCATCACGGCTGACAACTTGTTGGTGGGCCTGTCACACTGTGGTCACATCGCGTGATGTTCGATGAACCCGCATGAGGCCTACCTTATAGGTTTAGGTGAGAGCGAGGGATGTATACAAGAGCAAGAGCTCATGCGGTCGACTCTGATTCATAAAGCGTACTGCCAGCGATTCTATACAATTGTGCCACAAATTCGTATGCCCATGACATGAAGCATCACGGGCCATCAACGTTTCAACCTGCAAGACTGATCTCAGACCTGCCATTGTACAGAGTCGTCCGTTAAGCAATTGAAGTGGACAAACTAGGAATGAGGGACTGGACACGAATGAAGCCAGTCATGAGTCGACACGAGTAGCATGGAGCAGCGCCGCAAGTCTTTGACCATTCGTGTCCTCACACCTCGGCACAAATTTGCACGGGAACGGGAGCGGATGACTATGAAGCAATTCAATGCTCAGTCTGATCCAAGAGAAAGACACTTACCACGCCAATCCTGTAGTCCATTTCACTTCTTCAGACCCCTCGGTCTTTTGGATCGTGAAAACTGCCAAGATGGACACCATCGCACACCACAGGGAGGCATCTGCTAGATGCCTTCCTGGACTATAGAAAAGTAAATCGTCAGTGAACCAAGTAATAGCGGGGTCTGCTCACCAGATACGGCGACCGAAACCGAATATCCATGAAAGGTTGTCGTCGTTCAACGTACCGTCGCTTTGCAAGAATCGCTCTGGTAGGAATGCAGTGGGATTGGGATACTTGACTTCGTTGTGTGATATTGCCCTGATGAACTGGAGTCATTTGATGCTGGTGGAAATAAGGTGGTCTCATTACCACAGGTTGGCCATTATCGTCGCACCTGTGGGCAGATGATCAGCGTGGACCAATCCATGATTTGGTGTTATTGTCAATTGCCTTTGGGAATGTGATAGCCGTCGTAAATATCATCTTCACTGGTGGCATGGGGAACACCTCAAATAATCCATCAGATTCTGTAAACAGAAGATGATGGAATGCTTAACGCACCGATCGGCAAAACGGGGTGACGCCTCAGCGTCTCTCGCAACAGGGCATCCACGTAGGGCAATGCAGGCCGATCTTCGAAGTTCGGCAGTCGCTGTGTTCCGATCACGCGGTCAATCTCAGCTTGTGCGTGAACCTGGACTTCTGGGTGAAGCATCATGAGGTAGACAAACACGAGAAGCACAGAACTTGTCTGTCGTAGCCATCGATGTGAATATACAGCGTTCGAACACCATGCATTTAGCTGACCGTTTCAACAGAAGCTGATGACCATAATGAGCATGCGTGATCATGCGTGATCATGCCAGGAATAAAACTCACCTGCATAAAGAGTTGCTGCAGAGTTCTTGATCGCTTGTACAAGCTGAGGGTCCTTGGACTCATCGTTCAAGCGATATCTGATGATTGCGTCGGCAACCATCGACGGCCTCGCAGTACCTTGGTCCTGGAATAATGGACATCGAACTTAGTTGTGGGAGAGGATGAGTAGAGGGACGTACGACTTGCTTCCGGGCCCACGCATAAGATCCATCACGACCTTCGTGCACTAGCTTATTGCACTCGGCCGCTTCAGACTTGAAACCCATGAAAGGGAACCACGCGGGTAACTTCTTCACTGCTCAGTGCATCAGACTTGGCAGGACATATCATCTATGGGTGAACCCACGGAATGGAAAAGCACCACACAGCGCAGCTGATTCAGGAGTGCCAAAACGGGAGAAGATGTCCGCAGCACGTTTCAGAGACCTCCCCAAAGTCTCCCCTTCGTTGATGTCGCAGCCATATGTCACAGACATTACCACAGATGTTGCAAATCTGCGAGCGCTAGGATTAGTTTTCTGTTAGCATACATAATGAGCAGTTTGGGAACGAACGTGTCAAAGTGCTCTGTATAGTGCGTTGGGTCGTCTAGAATGTGGGCCAGCATCTCGTACGCTGTCTCGAGCTGTCTAGGGCGATAGGACAGAGCAGCACTGGCACGGAAAAATTGGTGGTAGAGCCTCCTATACTGCCTGAACCTACGTCCATAGTTTGCGAACACGGAGGCCCACTCGCACCCAAACCTGTATCCGAATAATTAGTCAACTCGAAGCTCAAATCCTAGACAAGTTACATCCATACGCACAAGTCAACAATAGCGAGAAGTGGCCGATCAGAGTACTTTTTCGACCGCTTCTCCAACAATTCGACAGCAACCTCTTCAGAGTTCAACACGATGATCTCCTGGTTCAATATACGCGTGTACAAGATATCTCCTGCTCGCGTGAAGCGTTTGGGATAGGATCATCAACACTCCAATCACAATCTCTGATGCACGAGTGACGCACCGTATGTCTTTGACCATTTTGCATATGTGAGGTACGGGGCGTCCTTGTTCAATCCCAACACATTTCCAAGGAAAGGAATTGGCCTTGGACCAGGGGGAAGGGGTGGTCTGCTCGATCTTGAAGGTCGTCTAAGCTTTCTTACCCCCTCGACTGCCAGGAGCACGGCTACTGATACTACCAAGGCGACGATCATGGGTGTTGACACGTTGTTGAGGTGGCATATCGGCGAATTCCCGGCCAGTGTCCCATCATTGATGTGCCAGTCACGTGTCGCCCATTTCAAATACTTCAGAGCTTCCTTTTGTTGTTTTCCTCGGCATCCTCGCACAGTCCACTGCTGTGGGCTGACTTGTCACGTCGCTCGGCCAAGTCACTGGATACCTGATGCGGACGGCGTCATTCGTTTCTCGTGAGTGCGAAAGGGGACTAGATGGAAGGAGAGAGTGGGTAGGACGTCGAACGTCTGGACGACAATGAGTTGGAACTTGGCACTGCCACAGTGCCACTCCTTACTTTACTTTTCGGTTGAGTCGTTGGGTCGAACGGTCATTAGACAGACTGGAAACGACGAGCCGAAATGATTCGGAATACGAACAAGTAACAACACATTGCACGGACCAGTGGTTCAGCCGTCTTGGGAGTAATACACAACTTATAGCGGCGGGGAAGGTTAAACGACAATGAAAGGAAGGTGGTACAGGATGGATCAGCAGTACACGAGGAACAGAGACAATAGGGACAGAAAAGATGTGGGTGGAGAGAGAGCAAGATAGCGTGTATGTCATTGGCCGACACGACTAGTATAGATTAATGACGCCAGTTTTTCGCTATCCGTGTGCTCGCCTCTTGGAACAAATTTGCACGGGAACGGCAGTGGATGTCTACGAAATGCAACTCAATACCCACTTTTATCCGAAAGGAAGACACTTACGACGTCAATCCTGTAGCCCATTTTACCTCTTCAGACCCCTCGGTTTTCTCGATCTGGAATAGTGCCAAGATGGACACCATCGCACACCACAGGGAGGCATCAGCCACATGTCTTCCTGGACTATGAAAATCATGAATGAACCGGGCAGTGGGGTGACCAAACAAAAGCCCGCGGAACCTGCTCACCAGATACGGCGACCGAAACCGAATATCCATGGAAGGTTGTCGTCGTTCAACGTACCGTCGCTTTTCAAGAATCGCTCTGGTAGGAATGCGTTGGGATTGGGATACTTGGCTTCGTTGTGTGACATTGCCCTGATGTACTGGAGTCATTCAATGTTGGTGGCAAGATGGTGATCTCATTACCACAGGTTGGCCATTATCGTCACACCTGTGGGCTGGTGATCAGCGTGGACCAATCCATGATTCGGTGACATTGTCAATTACCTTTCGGAATATAATAGCCTTCATAGATATCATCCTCAGTGGTGGCATGGGGAAGACCTCGGATGATCCATTAAATTCCTGCAGCCAGAAGGTTTGGGAATGCAATAAATTCAACGAACCGATCGGGGTGACAGGGTTCCACCTCAGCGTTTCTCGTAACAAGGCTTCTACATAGGGTAGCGTAGGCCGGTCTTCAATGTCCGGGAGTCGCTGCGCTCCGACCACACTGTCAATCTCGGCTTGTGCGCGAACCTGTACACCTGGGTGAAGCATCATGAGGTAGACAAATGTCAGAAGTACAGAGGTGGTCTGTTGTCGCCATCGATGTGAATATAAGGCATTCGGAGACTGCAATTGACTGACCGTCTCAACAGAGGCTGGGGCCTATGATGAGTATGCATCATGATGCGAGATTGGGAGCAAAGATCACCTGAGTAAAGAGCTGCTGCAGAGTCCTTGAGCTCTTGCACAAGCTGAGGATCCTTCGAATCATCCTCAAGACCATATCTGGTGATTGCATCAGCAACCAGAGATGGCCTTGCAGTACCTTGGTCCTTGGATAATAGACATTAACCATAGTCATTGGCAGGCGATGGGAAAGGAAGGACGCACAAGTTGCTGCTGGACCCACGCATAAGATCCGTGAAGGCCGTCGTAAGCTAGTTTCTTGCACTCGGCCGCCTGATATTTGAAACCCATGAAAGGGAACCACGCGGGCAACTTCTTCACTACTCGGTGCATCAGACTTTGCGAGATGTATGATCTACGAGTGAACTCACGCAATGGAAAAGCAGTATAGAGTGCAACTGATTGGGGAGTAGCAACGCGGAAGAAGATGTCCGCAGCATGTTTCAGAGATCTCGCGAAAGCCTCTCCTTCATTGACGTCGTACCCATATGTCACAGACATTACCACATTTGTTGCAAATCTTCGAGCTCGGGTTGGTTTTCTGTTAGCACGACGTGATAGGGGGTTGGGGAACGAACTTCTCAAAGTGCTCTACATAGTGCGTTGGGTCGTCTAGAATGTGAGTTAACATCTCGTACGCTGTCTGCATCTGTCTTGGGCGATAAGACAGAGCAGCTCCGGAATGAAAAGATTGATGGTAGAGCCTTCTGTGTAGCCTGAACCTCGGTCCATAAGGTGTGAGGCTAGCAGAACGCTCCCAGCCGAACCTGTATCCGAGTAATTGGTCAACTCGAGACTCAGGTCACATCCACACGCACAAGTCAGCAGTGCCGAAAATGGGCCTATCAGAGTACTTTCTCGACCGTTTCTCAAGCAATTCAACAGCAACCTCTTCAGAGTTCAACACGATGACCTCCTGGTTCAAGATATGCATGTACAAGATATCTCCTGCTCACGTGAAGCGTTTGGGACAGTATCAACAAGACTCTAATTTCTAATGTACGAGTGACGCACCATATATCTTTGACCACTCTGCATATGTGCGATATGGGGCGTCCGCGTCCAATCCCAAGACATTTCCCAGGAACGGAATTGGCTTTGGACCAGGGGGAAGGGGTGGTCTGGTCGATCTTGAAGGCCGTCTAAACTTTCTGACCCCCTCGACGGCCAGGAGTATGGCTACGGACACTATCAAGGTAACGATCATGGGTATGGAAGCTTTGTAGCGGCAAGAGGAAGGTGCCAATGTGTTGGCGTTGGCGGCGGGACGCGGGTTCCAACAATTGCCAACCCGGCATTTGCCGGCAGTAGGAACTTTCAACCGCATTGAGATATTGACGGAGTCATGACAAGGCCCATAGTGGGGAAGTAACGACTGTCTTACTTCGACTCTTCGGTCTGTCTAGGGAAGACTAATCAAGGCCGTTGTGTTCGCAGATTCACCAAGACGAAATCCTGTGCACTGGGTATTCATCCACGTCCAAAGCCAACTTTCAAGTTCTTCTTGGTCCACCACTGTTCGGTGAATAAACCGAAATCAGCAACACTCCAGGAAGCGTCCCACTCAGCCTGCCTTCCGACGTCATGATTGTCGCGCCTCTGCCGGTCACTCGCACATGATGCGTTCATGTAGGCTTCATCCAACTTGAACTCTTGGCCAACATACAACTTCCTTCCAGTCATTCGATTGCTTCACTCATTTTAGCCATGGGTTCTGGCAGAGTGGCAGGTGGAGCGATAAATGCGCACGTGGGGGAGGACATCACCTTTGTGATGTAAGTTGCAGGTGCCAACTCGTAGCATGGTCAGCACGGGCGAGGACAAGTCAATTAGCATCTGGGACCTCGAAGATCGGAAGGCGATACCCGACCCGTTTCAGGGCTTTCCGACGCTATGGCTCATACATGGACATATTCACTGATAGTCGCTATCTTGCCAGCGGTTCATGGGACTACGCGGTTAAGGTTCGGGATCTGGGGTAGGGAGAGGTAGTGCTCAATGAGGTGCAACGGCAGGTTATATTCCGTTGGATTCCCTCGGGATGGTTCGAAATTGGTGACAGGAGCACTAGGTTATGCTTGTGTTCGGCCTCTGGAACTGCAACACGTGGAGGGAGACGTGAAGCCTATGAAAGGACATTGCTAGCCCCGTGTTGTTGACTGTGATTGGACTTCGAGGGCTAAACATCTAATTTCAGGCTCGAATGACGGCCCGAGACGTCGCTAGAATGCTGATACAAGTGAAGCTGTCGTGGAGCCCTTACATTTGCACAGAAATCTCCTACAGTCGAATGTCGTCCAAATACTCGCTAGTCCTTCCAGCGTTAGCACGGTGAAGTTATGGGATACCGCGACCTGGCAGCAGCTAACTACCTTCACACACAAGCGCATAATCATGATTCGTTGTTACATCTTCGCCCGAAAACAAACAGCTGGCCAGTGGGTGCGCTGATAGATCGGTACACCTATGGATCGTCCCTGGGTTTGACGCTCTTCGAGGGGAAAAGGTAAGTACTCGCTTTTATGCTCATCTCGCAGGTTCACTGGAGCTAATGGGGCAACCGTCCACGATGGGTAGGAACAGTGGATATTGCGGCCGTGCGCAATCTCACAGATTCGTCGTGCCACGTAAATCTCGGGCCAGTCCGAGTAAGTCCCGGCTACAGCGCCGACTGCAGAGTCCATCAGAGGGCGAGCGGGCGCCGTAGGTGAGGTGACCGTGGCAAGTGGGTGGAACGCTACGAGCTTATCATACTATTTGCACGACAGATACGGCGCCGTCAAATGATGCACATATCTATGCACATATCGTCGTCACACCATGTCTGATCCTCGGTCGCCAGGTCTTGATGCTTTTCGAAGAGTTGAGGAATCAAGACCGACGATTATCTGATTCGCAGTGGCCCAATCCAAGAAGGTGGGTGTGGAATTCTACGTTCATACATTACTGCCGTGGCAACATACAGTTTATGGTGGGTGGCGGGGAAGGTTGAAAGACGATGGTGAAAGGGAAGGGGTAAATGATGCCACCAACGGCACAGCAGCGACAGGGACAACAGGAAGACATAGAGCGAGACAGCTTGCACGAATATTCTGGACAAGAAAGTCGAAAACAGCGACGAAGAGAGGAAGGTTGAGAAAGAGGACCAGCAAGTGTCGAACAAACTCGAGATGCCTGCCCAGGCCAAAAAAATTGTTGGTGTGCATTGCTCAGAAAAGAGGCGACAAAGAACCTGGTGCATTCTGGCGCGATTTGATCGGCGTGCGGGCTTCTGAATAGGGGGGGGTAATCCATTAAGCACTTGAAGTCGACAAGCATGGAATGAGGAACCTGACACTAATGAAAGAGGAACCAGCCACCCATCATGAGTCGACACGACTAGCATGGATCAGTGCTGCCAGTTTTTGACCATCCTTGTCCTCGCCTCTCGGTACAATCTTGCACGGGAATGGGAGTGGATATCTACAAAGTCCAACTCAATGCTCGGTCTCATCCATGAAAAAGAAACTTACACTGTTCCTCCTGTAGTCCATTTAACATCTTCAGACCCCTCGGTCTTCTCGATCTTGAACATTGTCAAGATGCACACCATGGCACACCACAGGGATGCATCTGCTAGATGCTTTCCTGGACTATGAAAATCATCAGTAAATCAAGCAATGGCGTAACCAAACAAAAGGCGGCGGAGGCTGCTCACCAGACACGGCGACCAAACCCGAATATCCATGGAAGGTTGTCGTCGTTCAACGTACCGTCGCTTTGTAAGAATCGCTCTGGTAGGAACGCCGTGGGATCGGAATACTTGGCTTCGTTCTGCGATATTGCCCTTTGTATAGAAGTCATTACACGTCGATAGGAACACGATGGTCTCCTCACCACACGTTGACCGTTATCGTTGCACCTGTGGGCGGATGGTCAGCGTGGATCAATCAGTCATTCGATGGCCACCTTTCGGAATGTAGTAGCCTTCATAAATATCATCCTCACTGGTGGCATGGGGAATACCTGAGATAATCTGTCAAATCCTGCCACCATAAGGTGTTGAAATGTAAGAGGATTTAACGAACCGATCGGCGGAACGGGGCGACACCTCAGCGTCTCTCGCAACAGGGCATCCACGTAGGGCAATGCAGGCCGATCTCCGAAGTTCGGGAGACGCTGTGTTCCAACCACATGGTCAATTTCAGCTTGTGCGCGAACTTGGGTTTCCGGGTGCGTCATCATGGAGTACACGAATAACAAAAGCACAGCATAGGTCTGTTGGTTATCGATGTAAACATACGGCGTTCAAATACGATCCAGTCGACTGACCGTCTCAACAGAGCCTGGTGATCATGATGAGTATGCCTAGTAAGGCGGGATTGGGAATAGAGATCACCTAAATAAAGAGTTGCTGCAGAGTCCTTGATCGCTTGCACAAGCTCAGGGTCCTTCGAATCATCGTTCAAACGATATCGGGTGATCGCGTCGCCAACCATCGACGGCCCCGCAGTACCTTTGTCCTTGAATAATGGACATCAACCTTAGTGATGGCAGGCGACGAGGAGAGGAAGGACGTACGACTTGCTGCCTGACCCACGCATAAGATCCGTGAAGGCCGTCGTAAGCTAGTTTCTTGCACCCGGCCGCCTGATATTTGAAACCCATGAAAGGGAACCACGCGGGCAACTTCTTCACTACTCAGTGCATCAGAATTTGCGAGATATATGATCTACGAATGAGCTCACGCAATGGAAAAGCAGTATAGAGTGTAACTGATTGGGGGGTAGCAACGCGGAAGAAGATGTCCGCAGCATGTTTCAGAGATTTCGCGAAAGCCTCTCCTTCATTGACGTCATACCCATACGTCACAGACATTACAATAGTTGCTGCAAATCTAAGAGCGCTCGGGTTGGTTTTCTGTTAGCATTTGACATAGAGTTGAGAACGAACGTCTCAAAGTGCTCTGCATAGTGCGTTGGGTCGTCTAGAATATGCGTCAACATCTCGTATGCCACCTGGAGCTGTCGTGGGCGATAGGATACAGCAGCACTGGCACGAAAATTTTGATGATAGAATCTTCTGTGCTGCCTGAACCTTGGTCCATAGTTTTCGAGAGCGGCAGCCCACTCCATGCCAAACCTGCATCCGAGTAGCTGGTCAACTCGAAGCTCAAATCACGGACAAGTTAAATTCATACGCACAGGTCAGCCGTGGCGAATAATGGCCGATCAGAGTATTTTATCGATCGTTTATCAAGCAACTCGACAGCAACCTCTTCAGAGTTCAACACGATGATGTCCTGGTTCAAGATATGCGTGTACATGATGTCTCCTGCTCGCGTGAAGCGTTTGGGATAGGATCTAATCCTGGCAATCTTTGATACACGAGTAACGCACCGTATGTCTTTGCCCATTCTGTATATGTGAGATACGGTGCGTCCGTGTTCAATCCCAAAACATTTCCCAGCAAAGGAATTGGCTTTGGACCGGGGGGAAGCGGTGGTCTTCTCGAGCTCGAACGCCGTCTAAGCCTCCTTACCCCTTCGATTGCCAGGAGTACGGCCACCCATACTCCCAAGGCGATAATCATGCCAGCTGTGGAGACTTCGTAGATGCACTAGAGGAGGGGGTTCAAAAGGTGCCATAATCAATTGGCAACAACAACTTCTTGATTCCGCAGTGCGCACTCACTTCGGAAATATATATATACTTATATTACTTGAATGCAACAAAATAATCTGAAAAATAAATGATGGATCAGCCACTGGCAGAAGTTCTGGCAGCCCACCACCATTTTTCTTTTTTTTCTCTCTTTTTATTATTATCGTGATGCAACTTCAAAGCTTCACACTCAGTTGCGACTCGTCGAGATTGGGATTCATCGAGACAGAGTTGTTATCAGGCATATCCAACTGAGCGACAATGCAACCCCGGACGGCCGGAAGCTGATATGTACTTGACAGACTAAGGCACCTTCAACCCGCCGAGGTCGAAGCAAGTTGGCCTTGGTGCAAGTCCACCAACTCGCATTAGTCCCTCCTGCCACGTAGAACTTTGGGTTCCAAAGTTCCTTCAGCCACGAGCCAGACCACTGGCACTTCCAGAAGCCATGACGCAACTTCAAAGCTTCACGCTCGGTTACGATTCATCGAGACGTAGTTGTCATATGTAAGTTGTTATCAGACACACACAACTGAGCGACAACGATTGGATGCAACCCCGGACGGCCGGAAGCTGATTCAAATACTCAGTGGTAGACGAAGGCAGACCTGGCAAACTGGTCTCAACCCGCGGAGGTCGAAGCAGCTTCAAGTTGGTGTCTACTAACTCGCATTGGTCCCTCTGCCACGTAGATCTTCGGGTTCCGAAGTTCCTTCAGCAGAGCCAGAAATACCAGCCTTCCGGGATTGGATCTAACTAGGTCACTCAACTTGAACTCTGACAAGATCTACAACCGGAACACTGCACAAATGATGACAGAGACGATCACTCAAACACGGATAAACCTCTCACAGGAGTGTTCCTAGCTTGGCGCGTTCAGATATCATCGTCACACCCTATCCGATCATCGGTCGCCAAGTCTTGATGCTTTTCAAAGGAGCTGGACTGACGATTACATATCTAATTCG
>KN819326.1:381780-394717 GCA_000827475.1 Paxillus involutus ATCC 200175
GATATGAGGCAGTAGCGTATGGAAAAGCCGGACAACCGCACACTTGTTGATTGATCCAGGATGTCAAATGGCCAGAGTGGTACTAGCTGGGGTTGCCAACCTTGAACATGCGTGGGGCGAATAGGACCTGAAACAGCCTTTCAGTGAAACCTAATCATACACAAGTTGAAACACAACCACAACAGGCTCAACCATCCATGCTGACTCAATGAAGATTACTGTAGGGAAATTCTGGGGGTTTAACAAGGGAGTGTATCCCGCGAACCGGTCTCGCTCCGCTCGGAGGTCCATCCGGTTTACGATTTGTCTTACACATCACTTCGCTCCGACTCACCTTCAAGTTGCCCCCTTTTCGATTCCTGATTGGAAGGTGTCATTCGTCGCCATTCTGGTGCTTACATGGATTTCCTACCCTGCCCCTCCATTTCGCTAGCGCAGTGTCGTTTGTCGTCCCCGTCGTCTCCTTCCCTGTTCCCGATTCGTAGCAGGTCATTCAAGTTCTTTCGTGTCGGTAAGTTCGTTTAACATCGGGCGGCCTTTAGGTTTTTCTCCCTTTGTACATGGTTCCAAGGACTTCGTTGTAATGTTGAGCGCCAGTCTCAAACATTCACTCGGAAAAACGTTCCAAAATGCGAAGTTTGGAGAGACAACATCCTTGCTTGCAGAAGGAATGCTTCAAGGCGGATGGCATGCAAGCTGGATCGCCGCCCAGGTGTGTCCCAATCACGCGATGCCCTATCCGAGTCGTCTGAGTCGACCGGTTCATCCGCCCCGACTGGTGCGGGAAGTCGAGACCGAGATTTTGTGCATGGTTCGATTGTTTTGGGTTACATCCTCATAGGTCGACTTTGCTGGGCTCGTCGTTCGTTCTGGCCAAAATCAAATTAGACTAACTTTGGAGACACAATTTCAAACGCCACATCAACCAAATACAGTATATGCTGACTCGATAAAGATTACTGTACAGAAATTCTACTGGCTTTGAAAACCTACTCAAAATCTCGCTGACTAATGTCTGATTACACCGTCCATTCGACACACCGCGAGCGCCATTCCTGACCCCTCCAGCGTAATCTTGCTGGGGCTGTGGTACGCAGTGAGCTCCGTCAGCCAGGGAGATTATTTCAGCTCGGATTGATCTTACATTTAACTCGGTGCTACGTTGCGGTTCTAGAAGTGTCTCAGAAGTGTGGACACCTAATTTTCGAGCCTGAGGGTGACAATAGTGCGTGCTCTTGCAAATGTGCGGACCGCTGGATCTTGCTGGAGACTCGATCATCTATCAATGGCTTGCCTATCCACGTAAGCTCCTCGTTTTACTAGTCTACCATCCCCAACCGGTGGTGCAACCGGAGCACTACGCAAATCATGACTTGCGCATCATGACGAAGACGATCACTTGACACTGACATGGATGTCTCGTGGATTGGGACCTCACCTGTGAGGGGTGTTCGAGTGGAAGGTGCGAGTCCTTGACCTTTCCTCTAGATCTTGGTCCACCGCTGTTCAGCCTAAGGTGGTGCAGTGGACCGAAACCGTACATCTCCTTTCCGACATCGTCATCCCTCCTTCTGGCAGTTATTTGCCTCTTTAGAAGCCTCTGTGTCATCACTTGTATACCCCCGTCTAATTTCGGGATCGAATGACGGGATGCCTACCTACAGTCTGGTTTTCTCCAACAACGACAAGATGTTCGCTAGGAATTCCAGCGACAGCACGGTGAAGTCATGGAATACCGCGACCTGATAAGCGCATATTTATTATAATGAATCATGTTGCAGTTTCGCCAGACGGCAAACAACTGGCTAGTGCGTGCGCTGATAAACAGGCTTACCTATGGGATGTCCCTGCGTTTGATCATCCTTGAGGGGAAGGCAAGTGCTCGGATTTCTGCCCACGAGAGTCATTTCGTAGACTTATTACAGTTGATTAGGGCAAGATTATTGTTTCTCGAGGTGCGTCGTTTGTATGTCCTTTGAAGTTGCGGCAAAGCCCCCACTAGGATTTGCCAGCTCCCGGCCGTGGTCTGTCCCGACCGGATTTCCTAGACGTGAGCAACCTTTGTGGACTTGACTGACTTGTGCCCCCAGTGGGGTTGTGTTCACGCTCAGCAAGCCCAGGGCCCAGGCAAGCCCCCACGCCGATGATTCCCCGTACATATGTACAATCTGGGCGACAGCACGCATGTTGCCAATGTACACACGAGGAAGAGATCGTATGTACGGTCGACTCGGATTCGTAAAGTGTACTGCCATACGATTCTGCCACTGCGTACTACGCATCTGCATAGACTGTCAGAGTCCGCGTTTTTCTGTGAGGGTGCTCCCATAGTCACGAGATTCCACAGACCGTTACTCGAGTTCAATGCTCCGAGTACTTTGTAGCTCTCAGGTTGCGTTCATGAACCGTACATGTACATTAATGATAGCTGCATTGTACATGGCGTGTGTCAATGCATGTTAGGTAGAAGGATGGATGGCCATTGTCACGCTGCCCAACAGCCCGCGGAGGGTGGGAACGGCGGTGGGCAGCCGGAGGGAGAACGTACGGTACGTACCATATCCAACTAAGATTCAGTAGGGCTTGAAACGACGAGATTCCTTCAGCTTCTCTATACGAGCTTTGTCTTCCTCAAAGTTCTTCTTAAGATCCAGCAATGCTAGAAGCAATTTTTTTTAGCAGCAGTACGGGTGAGTAGAGTGTCATCTCACCTTTCCTCTGTTTCTCCGCCTTTTGGAATGCATAGAACGTCTCCTTTTCCTTTGGCTCCTTCTTTTTCTTACTCCCTGTCCTTCCTGTCATCTGGAACGTTTTGCTTGCTACACCAACCCCACCGCCAAGAGTTTGACCATATGCTCCGCCTCTCGTGACGAGCGTGAACCCGTCCTCGTCGACGATAGCCTCTCCTTTGCGGTAAACTGACTTTTTCTTGGCCTGCGCAAGTTCAAACTCGAAGAGGTTCATCGAGGTGTCTGCGTGTGCTTTAACAACACCGAGCGGCGGTCTCCGAGAATCGTAGAGCGCAGCGTAATGGGCAAGACCCCTCGGCTCTTCCGAAGAAGGCCAGGGACGCGGTTTTGGAGGAGCTACGAGTGCCTTTGCGAGGGAAGAAGCATCAAGGAAGACGACGTGGGCACTGCTGCCCGTTTTACGGAACGTTCGGAGGGGGACTGTCGGTAACGGTACAACGGTGGGAGGGACAGGCTTTGCCTTTTTGTCCTTTTGGCCTCTACGTTTTTTGCGAGGTTGTTCCTCGTTGTTTTCTGGGGCGTCCACGTCCATGGATGATCCCGTCCCTTCTTCGTCCTCGTCATCACTATCAGAGATCTCTCCCGCGAGTTGTTCACTATCCAATCCCTCCCGATCGTATACTACCCGCTCGACCGTCCCGCAGTTCTTGAAGAAAAGCGATACTTCGCGGTCTGTCGCATCCACGGGTATATTGACTAGAAAAAGTGTCCTATCTGCCGGGAGCGTTGGATTTTTGGACTTGGATGCATGGGGGCGGGCATAGATGATATGCGTAGATTTGGCATAGGCCACTGGGATGACTGTGAAGCCTGACAAGAGCTTCGGAAGCTCCGTTGTTGGGGACATAGCAGGCCAGTCGATTTGAATTTTGTACTATCGTTGTGCCGGAGTTGCAACATCTGAGCAAGTTTTGTGAATAGCTCACTTATTACTGCGAAGTTAGAGAGAGGAAAAATATGCAGCTCTGGGGAAATGAGTGTAGAACAAGATCCAGTGGATAGAACAACAAACGAAGGGGAAATGATTCTGCCAGAGAGATGCCGGCGCGAAGAGTGGAAAAGAGGACAGACTCGGAGTTGCAAAATCCACGGTGTCACACTAGGTCACAGAGGCACCAAGGGGTTGCCGCCCTTTGGCTGGTGAAGTTTGCTTGCGGCTTGGAAAGATGCCGTGCGGAGTATGAATGTTAGCCAGCGCTTGCCTGCCGGAGTGCGAAAATTGGTCGATTGGTCGTGGCCGTGACATCCACCCAGTGGCATTTGCTACTTTGGATTTGGTGCAGTAGGCTCGTGGCTCGGTCACTACTCAATCACAATCAACAACTTGCCAACGTTGAACGAGCTGCTGTACGATGGGCAGAAACAGTAAGTATCTAGGCCCATCGATCCTCGAGACTGATCTCAGACGCGCCGTCGTTCAGAATCACACAAATCCGTCGTACCACTAAAATGCAGTAAGTCGCCGTTACACCGGCTTCAAAGTCCACGATCGCCAGGTCTTGATCCTTTTTGTAGAGCTGAAGA
The DNA here is from genome assembly GCA_000827475.1 of Paxillus involutus ATCC 200175. Lineage (NCBI taxonomy): Eukaryota > Fungi > Basidiomycota > Agaricomycetes > Boletales > Paxillaceae > Paxillus > Paxillus involutus. The sequence goes on from KN819326.1 coordinate 386,055, forward strand.
AGGACCCCGGTGTCCCCAAACTCCCCGATCTCAAAGTCCGGAATGCAGAGAAACAGAAAGGTCGGCCTGTAAGTCACCCGGTCTTCGAAGTGAGATGTGGCACGCGGGTCAGTCGTTGACCACGACATGTAGCCACCCGCTCGCACCGATCCAGATGCGACGATGGCATCCGAACCCACTCTTTCATCTCTCGCAATGTTGGCTTCCTCAGTCGAGCAAGCACAAGCTAGTGACCCTTCTAGCTCAGCTTCACCAGCACAAAAGACGAAAGAGCAGATCCGACGGCATTATGTTCGGTCGCTGCACAAAGTAATCGACGAAAGCGACATCATCATCCTAGTTCTGGATGCCCGTGACCCAGAAGGGTGCCGGAGTCGACTGGTGGAAGAAGAGGTTCGAAGGCGTGAAAGCGAAGGAAAGAAGCTCGTTTTCGTCCTGAACAAAATAGGTACGACGAATCTCACAGTCGCGATGGTGTCTCCTCTTGCTCTGAGTCTTATCCGCCCAATCAACTAGACTTGGTACCGAGAGAGAATGCTCAGCAGTGGTTGCGTTATCTCCGACACTACACTCCTACACTTCCATTCCGATCCGCGTCATCCAACCAGCGATCCAACTTGTCTTCCGCCACAGCCCCAGCACTCGTCCGTCTCTTGAAGGCTTACAAGCCTAGCGCAGCCCAGAGCGTGACCGTGGGGGTAGTCGGGTTTCCCAATGTCGGTAAAAGCAGTCTCATCAACTCCCTGAAACGATCAAAGGTCAGCTAGTCCCTCCCTCGTCAAGTACGGCAATAATCGACACGTTGACATTTCTTCTTGGCAGGCTTGCGCAGTTGCGGCACAACCCGGACACACCAAGGAGCTACAAACGGTCCAGCTCGAACGCGGCATCAAGATAATCGACTCACCTGGGGTTGTGTTTGACGAAGATGATGACGACAGTGATACTAGTCAGCGTCAGAAAGGCAGCATATTGCTCCGCAACGTAGTCAAAGTCGAGGATGTAGATGATCCGATTGCTGTTGGTGAGTTATCCTACGAGAGTACACAACGGACGAAAGTAATAAATTACACACGTTGCGATAGTGGAGGAGATCCTGGCCCGAACAGAACGCGCGACTATACAAAAGATTTATAACCTCCCAGATTTCTCAAATGCGTTGGAGTTCATCACAATGCTGGCGCTGAGCAGTGGAAGACTACTGAAGGTACTTTTTCTTTCTTCCTCGACACCACCCCACAAAGCTGATCATGATGCAATGACATAGGGAGGTACACCAGACGTCCTTTCAGCTGCTCGACAGGTGTTGATGGACTGGAACCACCAAAAAATCCCTTACTTCTGCGTTCCACCAACCATCCACCCATCGTCCATACCATCCACGATCCCAAGCACCGGCGGTGGCATCGCAACTGTTGCTCCCGGCGCAGAGACCGTCGGCCAAGCTCAAATACTAACAGAGTTCTCCAAACCGTTCGAGCTAGCAGGGTTATTTGGTGCAGCAGACGCTGGCGCGTTCGGCGACGCACCCGTACAAGAGGTCACTATGGAGGACGATAGTACAGAACCAGAACCAGAAATGATGGTCGCTGAGGAGATGCCCACTCGAATACCTCAGAAAAGATCACGTTCCACTTCTCCCGCTCGAGAGCCGCAAATAGCTCATGCTCAAACTCACACCCAAGCCCAAACTCCTGACGTTGGGTTCACGCGCATGCCAAAACGGTTCAGGCGAGCGAAAGATCTTTCCGCATACGAAGACGCTGCTGCGCGTAGCCATCCACTGAACAGAAAGGTGTTGAAGAAAGACGCGAAGAAGGCGAGAAGGGCGGCGACGAAGCTCCAGAGGGGTGTGGGGCAGACGTCGGGCATGGAAGTTGACGAGCTGCAAAATACGTTTATGACTGGGATAGAGAGCTGAAGTTCCCATTTGTTTTCGTCGAGATGACTGCACAGAAGTGTATTGTGCAGCGATCACGCTCATTGGTTGGTTACTGCAGAGTTTAAGGACGAAATACTACCAATGCTTCTAAGGTTCCTCGGCCTTTGACTGGTTTTTTCGGAACTGCGCTAATCAAGCCCTGGATGTGGGCCAGCGTGTAAACAAACAGGTTCATCGCAGCGAGTCGCGACGAGACCTATTAACATGTCCGAGTCAGCGTGCTGGCAGGTGAAACTCCGATCGAAGGAACGGGAGCGCGTATGATAACGAGAAAATAACACTAGATCATGGCACGGACATCTAGGACGACAGCCCCAGTACTACATTCGTCCGACCTGGCGTCTCGAGGCGTAAGTGTAAGTGTGCCACTCCAAACAACAACTCGCGACGTGAACGAGCCCACGAGCCCGACCAATCATTTACTTCCACCACTATGAGATCTCCGCATAGCTACGCCGAATATATTCTTTTCGTTGTCGTTCGGGGTATGTTGATCCTTCGATGTCGGTTGGGCCGAGTGTTTGTCATTGGCTGATCCAAAGCTAGCTGCGCCTAGAGCTTTGATGACCCCCCTACAGTAAGAAATGAGATGCGGCGTTAGGTCGGTTCTGAGTGGCGCCCATCATGATGGAGCATTTACCTCTGAGTTGCATCCACATAGTCGTCCCTATCGAATCTCTTTTGCGTCTTGACGGAAACGCCCTCTGCTGTTATAGATATTCCCTTGTTTTCGAGTCTACAAAGAGCGTTCCACCACTTGGTCGTGTGCGGGAGAGCAATATCAAGACTCACGACTCTTTAGTGTGCTGGACACCCGAGGAGACCTGTTTCACGATATAATAAACCCCAAAGATCGACCCGACGAAGAAAAACGTGGTCTGGTGGAAATGAGCGGATCAGTCGGGAAAAGAGCTTGGGGTGTGAATTCGTGGGTGATGTCAACTGACGGTGAGAAGAGAAAACATATCGATCCTAGGATATGTGATTAATAGCGCACGTTTGCATGAGGAATGCTAAGGCATACCATGAGGCCATGATAGTAGATTTGGGTGTGGTTATTCGCTGGGCACGTTGAGTAGTAGGAATGAAATCGGGGCGCAGTTGGTAGTTGTCGCGTTGGATGGGGAGATGATATGGCGGCTACGATAATCTCGTGCAACTGAAGAGCAGACGTCCTTAGTGGTTAGTACAGTAGTCGTTAGTAGATGGTTAATGTTGTTCGGGTTCGAATGTGAAGCTTGTGAAGAGTAAAAGGAGATGCCAGATGAGCGATTGCATATTGGTACCGGTTAACTGCGGTGGGTCTGGCGAGGTCTGGGGTTAGGGTTCAAACATTCAGATTGCAATCAGACTCCAGTAAGCGCAATAACTACGACTCAGCACGACAGTTCGAAACTGTTTGTCTAATCAAGCCTTTGCTTTCTCCTTCTCCTCCGCCTGTGCTTTCTGAACAGCAGCCAAAACATCGGCATGAACGTCCTTGCCTGCAGCAATCACACCATAATTTTCGCCAAGAGTCCTCCCAAGTCCAAAATCAAGAACTTGACCCCTAGAATCTGTGATGATGCCACCACATTCTCGAACGAGCACAAAACCAGGAGCATGGTCCTTGCGCAGCAGTCAGATATTCGGGGGGTTGTATGAAGTCATGAAATCTACTCACCCAAATTTTTTCCTTGTACCCCGCTCGAGTAGGCATTCGTAGATATACACCCCCGTCACCTCTGGCTAGGCAGCAGTACTTGGCTTGGCTGTCCATCTGCGTAGGCGCACTCGTGATATTGAGTAATTCCGAGACCCTGTTGTTAAATGCGAGGTCTGAATGCGCGGCTTCAACCGATTCCAAGAAGTTGAACGTCCCGGGTGCAACAGGGGGGATCGTCAACGGGGTTGGGTTTGCGCCTGAGAGGGTGGTCTGAAGATTTCCATGCGTGAACTCGAGGAAATCAGCCAAATGAGCTCGTTCGAGCTTACCTGTTCAGCACCTTGGCCTTTGACGGCAATGAATATGCAACCTTTTGGTCCATCGGGTTCTGCATTGTTGACGGGAAGATTCGGGCATCCGATTACCCCGAGTACGACCTCGCCATCAACCATCAACGCCAAGCATACGGCGTATTGCCCACCACGCAAGAATCCCTTTGTCCCATCGATGGGATCAAGCGTCCACCGACCTAAACATCATGTCAAAGATATCTCCACGATCGACGCCATCCGATCCACAGCTTACGTCCAACGCGACCACCTTGGTCACTTCCACGGTCGATAGCATCCATGAGTTCCTCGGATGATCTTTCCTGGCCAGGACCAAGTCCCCACTCCGCCATCTCGTCTATCCCTAGATCGGCGGTGAGCGCTTCGTTGGCGAGCTCCACGATACGATTTCTCAGAATTTCCCCGCTTTTTTGGCGCAGTTCGTTCGCATCCTCCTCGCCTACGATAGGATCGGCGGGGAAGGCCCGGCTGAGGACGGTATTGACGACGGCTTGGGCGGAATAGTCGCCGACTGAGAGAGCTATCAGATCGACGTTCAAGACCGTTTATTAGTACACCTGCTGACCTGTAACAGGTGATTTGTCGTCTTTTGTCAGAGTCTCGTTCCTGACGAGCTTGTTGAAGACAGAGGACGTCAAGGCGCATGCACGTCGAACGGCTGTAACTGCGACTTGCTTTTCGGTGGCGTAGGGAAGAGACATTGTCGTCAAAAATCTTACAGGATATAGACGTAGGAACGAAGGAATCAGGTTTCTGTGTACATTTCGAAGCATATAAGGGCTGCTCGTCACTGCAAGGTGGGATAGCAGCTCGGTGGTAATGTCGTAATGATTTTGCTATTACTACACGTGACCAGCAGTTGACAATGACAAGCACAAGCCTTTTCTGCTGACTTCGTTGGAACTTTGCTCCTCCCTCGTCAAGTATATAAACCTCCTCGTAGACCTAGCACCCTTGTCGTCTTTCCCCCATGTTGTATTCTCTCCAATCGTACATCGCTCTCTGGCTCCGAGTCCAACAGACTCCCTACAGTTCCGCTTTTCATGAGCATCGGCGTGATCTCCTACATATCACACTAGTGCCCGTGAAAAGCAGAACAGATTACGAGGGTTTGAAGGTGAGGCTACCTACAAACTGCTGACATAGTACTGGACCACTGGTCAGTCGCACCCCTCCCCAGCCAATTCGACACGAACCACGGTATTAATGATGATCCACACATAGGCTATTCCCGTGCAATTTCACCGCATGCAAACCGACCTGAGGCTCTGCAAAGTCAAACACAGCTGCATAGCTCTTCCAGCGTTTGCCCCATCACGAGCGGGGCAATATTATTATGTCTTCTCAGTCTGTCCAATTCGAAACTTTCAGATCGGTAATTTATAATACTACACGACGTATATACCATCGCGGAAGATAATACCCAGTATCCAGGCATATATAAAAAGCATATCAACTGTACTAAATATGTAGTGTCCTGTGTCCGAGATCTGAATCAAGTGGGGAACTGGAAGTTTGAACAACTTGAATGGATGGACGAGGTGTCCAGAAAGAGTATATAGCAGTGTACTCCACAATGTCAAAGGATTAATACTGTTTAGGCCTCGCGCACTGCGACCAAGAGATAGCTAGTAGGAGAATATCATAAGCCAGGGGTTTAGAACGACCTACCATGATTCGATCAGCAAAGGACACTTGGGAGAACAGGACAATATGTATCACTCACAGGGAACAAGATATGGCATCCCACGACGATACTAGAAAAAACCAACAAACATCACATCAGTTCCTCTAAAGTCCGCCCGAGTCATCGTTCGTCCAACTTACGCTATAGGCAGAATCACAGCCCAGTTCGCCGAATCGACTTGCCAACCAGCAGGGATAAGCGACGTGCTGAGAACGACCATCCCCGCCGCGGTCAACAAGCACAAGACGAGCGCTATCCTGAAACGCTTCCATATCCTCGGAACTTCGATGAAGAAGTTGGATTTCTCGACTTCTTTCTTCGTAGCGCCCCACGTGATGTTGTACGAGAACATGTGAGCGAGGAGAGCTTGGGATAGATGGATGCTAAGTCCACCGAAGAAGAAAAAGCTGTATACGAAGCTTTGGGTGAGGGAACTTTGGATGGCTGGCGACAGGGAGTTACACGTACAAGAAGGGGACCCATTTGAGATTCTCAACCATGGACCCCATGAAGCTACGCTGACCGAGGCGGTACTCAAGTAAGGTGAAGCCTAAATTGCCAAGTCCAGGGAAGACCACAGTACAGGCCAACCAGACTTCGAAACTGTGAAGGAAGTACCCGTCGATTTCGACTTGGAAACCGAGGAGCAGGTAGTTGAGAAGCGATAGAACTGCTGCAGCGGCAATACCATCTGATACGATCTTAGCTCGCAAAGAAGGTGACGACAAGGCACCGAGGCAGACTTACAGTACGAGAACATGTCTACGAGAGAGTAAGTAAGAGCGAGCTTCTGACAATCACTTGCAACTCACATGCCATCATGCTGAACTTGTAGTGGATTGGCGCGGTTGACCAGACAAAGATGCGAAGCTGCTTCGAAATCGGGCCTTTCTTCCACCACTCGGCGAGTGGATTGAAGATGAGTTCGTTACATCCTGGCAAGAGGTTCGGTGTGATTGCTGACTGCTTTCCAAGACAGCTTACCATAAGAGTACTTTTGCCAGCGGTTAAGTTCGTCGTCGACGGTCAACGAAACGCCCTCCTTGAAACCACCCTTTGAGTATGTTGCCCACCGGATGATGTAACCTTTGAGCTGGTAGAATCGACATCAGACAACATATACAATATATTTGCTTCTAAACTGTTCACCTGGAGACGCAAAGCCATATCAAAATCTTCAGATACATTCGATTCAGACCAGATCTTCTTCTTGCCGTCGTCAGCATCAATGAAAGCTGCATCTTGAAGAGCAGACCAGCGTAAGAAAGCATTGTGCCCGACGAAGGGTGCAACCTCTCCGTTAGCACAGCCGATGGAAATACATTTATTGATTCTGCGCGTGAAGTGGGCGATCCCGTTCTCGAAGTAGTGGTACGCAACCTGCATGACATCTTCAAATAGATAGATTAAGTGGAAACCTCTGAGCAGAAGAAACTTGACTAACCAGATTCATGTTGGATGATGGCAACTTCTGGGCACTCTGCAAGTTCACGAGCGGCATCGCGGAAGCAGTCCTGGGTAGCATGTAAGAACCACTGGATTTCACGACATGCGTTGATGGAAGACTGACCTCCGGTACGATAGTATCAGAGTCCACGATCAGGATGATTTCACCGATTCTCAATGACTTTGCATTGCAGGCCCATGGACGCCATTTCTCCCCAGTCTCCTCGTATGTTTCCTCGACTGCCAGTTCCAGCGCTCGATCCTCAAGAGACTCGCGCTCGTCTTCTACCAGTTCCCCTAGTTCTACAGCTTCAACGAGAACCTTGAGGTGTTTCTCGAGCTTGAGACTGAGCGCTAGTCCGTAATTCATATTAGAAGCCTTCTTGAAACGTCCAGCTCGCTTGAAACCGCCGGGAGAGCCGTCATGCTTCGGACGTGCGACCCAGCCGATGTTGTGGTTAGCATAGAAAGCGATACGCTCCTGTCTCTGTTCCTCGCTGATGATCTGCAGTCCGTCGTCGTGAACGAAGATGGTAGACGTGCCACCTTGTCGCGCGTATGTCTGCATCGCCTTCTTGATAGAGGACACGGATGGCGCACTGTGACACCAGATAATGTTAGTTTACGTCTGGGCGATGGTGACTCTCAGACGTACATTGTTTCTGTCAAGCTCTCCTTGAATACCGGGAGCTCGATAGTGATGTGCGGCAGCGCAGCGTCTACTTCTCTGTTTGGTTTGGGACGTTCGGCAGAGTAGTATCTGGAGTTTTCGTGATATTGTGAGACCGGTCCAAGTCTGCACAGGGGTTAGCGAACGCGACAATTGAACCCCATGTGACATACGTTAGCGAAACGTTTCCAACGAGTTGGAGACAAAAGAACTAGTTTACACATCAGACGCAATGATTGTGCTCAGGTGCGTGAAAGACTCACCAGTGCGATACAAAACAGAAATGGGGCTGTGGCAAGTAGAGCAAACCGGATATAGTTGTTATCCAGAACCCACTCGGCAAGCATGATGGCCACTCCACTCCCCACAAAGACTAAAAGATGACCTATGAGCTCCAGGAACGAACAAAAACAAAGAACTTGGTTGCCCTACACGCCGAAAGAGCGATCGCAAAGCCACAGTAGAACGGAGCAAAGAGTCTGATTGGCCGTGGCTGCTTTTTTGAGGAGCCGTCTTGTTCAGGATCCGAGTCAGAGGTCGGCGTCCCGTCAGTTGGAGGAGCCAGCTTCCAACTCCATCCCCAGGTTGACTTTGGCTTGACTTTGGGCTTCATGTTGGCTCGCTCCTTTTCAGTGACGGGGATTTCCTCCTCGATAACTTTCTCGGCCAGGTTAACGTCCGACGTGACAAGCGAAGGAGATCCTGACGCGTCCGGAGTGTCTGCCAGTGTACTTGTCCGCGTCGTCATGTGGCGGTGTCTCCAGACTAATTTGATCGTTTTATCATCCAGATCGCTACAGATGGGTAACAATTCGTCAAAGTTGTCTGACCAAACCACAAGGACTCGCTCGTCTCTCTATGTTGGATAATTTGATTCAAGGTGGAAAGAGAAAGGTAAGAAGAAAGAACCCTTCACGATGAAA
>KN819326.1:408703-430261 GCA_000827475.1 Paxillus involutus ATCC 200175
GTGTCAGCACCGTTCAGAGTGCTAGTATCAAGTACGGCCGCGTCGAGGTCAGGGCGAAACTTCCAAGAGGGTGAGCGTCGACCCACATTCTGTGATGCCGTACTGACGTAACCACGATTTCTAGTGATTGGGTAGGCATCAACACTGAACCTGATGATGATCATATTCTCACCTTTGCATAGCTCTGGCCTGCCATCTGGATGCTTCCCGTCAACAACACCTACGGCGCCTGGCCACTCAGTGGTGAAATCGACATTATGGAATCTCGTGGCAACGGCCGTTCATATCCGGACCAGTAAGTTCACGTATTTAACTCCGTTTTGCGGAACCTAATCATAATCATGATGACCAATCACAACAGAGGGATTGACTACGTCCGCGGCTCGCTCAATTGGGGTCCGCTCTCGTTCCTGAATGCAGTCTATAAAACGTTTGGGTGGTGGACACAGCGTCGTACCGATTATGGAGAAGGTTTCCATACTTATGCGCTCGAATGGACGTCGGACTTTTTGTAGGCCTTTTTCTTTCCCGCTTTGGGGTAGATTCGGGGACTAAACGATTGATTTCAGGCGCATCTACGTCGACACAAGGCTCCACTTCATGCTAGAGCTGAGCTTCAACGAGCCTTTTTTCAGCCGCGGAGACTTTCCCTCTGTCGTCCAAAATGGCTCGACGCCTATCGTGCTAGAGAACCCCTGGGTGAACGGGACGAACGCCACACCATTCGACCAGCGTAGGTGTTCTCGGTCCGCATGCCCAACCGTACCCGACCACACTCACTGATGTATTCGTTGCAGCCTTCTATCTGATCTTGGATCTTGCCGTCGGAGGCACCAACGGGTGGTTCCCCGATAACGCAGGGTCCAAGCCGTGGTTGGATGGTTCCAACATTGCGATGCGTGAATTTGCACAGGCGCAGGATACGTGGTATCCCACTTGGGGATCGGACAATGAGGATAAGTCGTTTATCATGTATGTCGCCCTTGCTTCCTTCTTTGCACCCGAAAACTCGCTGATGGTATTTTTTTTTCTCTTTCGTTAGCGACTACGTAAAGATGTGGCAACTTTGTTGAGCTCGGGAGTTTGGCACGATAGGGGGTTGATGGGACGATGATGGGTAGGCCGAGAACATACTTTACTATATAGATACCTCAGCATGTTCGATATCTTGGTGTACGTACCACGTTAATTGTGTATGGGTTCGTGTTTTGCTTTGATCGCTACTGGGTGGGGGATGCTTAGTGTACTTGGGCCTGAGAGGAAGTACCTTCCGGCTAGGAGCAAACTAACGAAGATCAATTCGAATGTCCGTGGGGTAGGAGAAGTGATCTCACTCGTTCGTATGCTATAGACTTGTATGAATTCTTCGTTCAGGGGGTGAATAACTCGTATGCACGCCATAAAGACTTGCATGGGTTCTTCGTTCAGGGGGTGCACATTCATCTACATAGGCCACCCACCACCCGGCTATGTAGGCCCAAACTAACGAACATCGAATATCCATGGGGTAGAAAGAAGCGATGCGTCGTTCGTATGCACGCCATAAGGACTTGCACGAGTTCTTCGTTCAGGGGGTATGACACGTCACCGGTATCATGATGACGAGAGGTAGTAGGAACGTTCATGTACATGACGTGGGGGCCTGGGGCGGTGGTCTGGCCGAAGGTGACTGGTGACGGAAGAGGCACGCGTCGAAGCACTGGTGCTGTGCGCCCTCCTGGGGAGATGGAAGATGTGGGCTCGTAATGAAATGGAAGATGCAGACACTAGCGAGATGAAGGATGCGCACTCGTAGTGAGATGGAAGATGCACTTGTAGCAAGATGAAGGATGCGCACTCGTAGCGAGATGAAGAATGCGCCCTGGTAGCGAAATGGATGATAATATTATCGTTAATATTATAACCGGGGCTAGAGAAGGGGATGGCAGCCTACGGTAGTTTGCTTAGTCGAGTGCGACTGGGTTCGGTGGGAGGTGGGTACGGTTTGAATGCCTAGTCGTTTTGACAATATCAGCTACATGTCAGGTTTTGTGGTTCTGTTCTCTGATCATGAGGAGCCAGAGACGAGCATTGAGCGAGCATCGTTCAAGGCACTATGCCGCAGGCCCAGAACCCGACGGTCACGGTTTCGCGACTATTTTGCACCTTCTGTTGCCCCACAGCCATATTATGCCGCATCTGCAGAATCAGAACCAAATTTCAACCTATGACGGTAGCGCCGGTCATCGATTCATGGACTCGTATGACTTGGGTGTTCAGTGTATCAACGAAGATCGATCTGTGAGACAAACTTCCCGCGTTCCAATCTTTGCCAAACAACTTTACACACCACTCAAAACGCATGTTTTCAATCCCCCACAGATTCAACTCGGGGAGATACAACGAAAGTTACAGCCCTCTGTAACCCATCGACATCCGCGGTTTTTTATATATCAAAGATCCAATCTGCAGCGCACACCTCGGATAAATGGACGGCCTGGAAGCTCCGCGTCAAGCGCTCACTTCCAGTTTTCTGTGACCTGGAATCGACTTGAACTCTCCCCGGGCCCTCGGTGATACACCTCATTCGAATGGTCTCGAATAATCGAATGCCCTCATTCAGGAACCTAATATTCCCCACACAGCTCGGAAAAACATATGCATATGGGGAAGGCCACGTCTTCTTCCATCTCGGCACCGGTACAAACTCACTGCCAGCAGATTCAGATGGCGGCCTCGTCACGCCTAGTAAGACGCCTTACTCCCACTAGGTCTGTTTGCAGTATGAGACTGTCCTAGTTTGCAGCCCAGGTCCAAACTCACAAACTCCCCCAATGAAACCGCCCAAATCCACGGACGCCACGGCCTGTACCCCATAGTGATGACTTCCTCAGCACGCCTGTGTTAACGTACCGGGCCAAATGGGCCTCGCCACCACAGCCATGGCGCTCTGAAGCTTTTCTGGACGACCGGTTGTCACTGTTCTCTTGATGACCTTTTATGCCTGTCTGGAAGAACCATCATGACGTTTACGAGACAAGAAGACACGTCCATCCGCTATGTATAGATGATGAGACTCTTTTGGTTTGCAGCCCAATTTTATCCTCCCCTAACCAACCCACCCAAACCCACCGACGCCACGGACCCTACCCCATAATCATCGGATGTCCTCAACAAGCCGGTGGTAACGTGCCGGCCCAAATGACCACGTTCTGGGGTTTTGTCGGACGACCGGTTGTCGCTGTCCTCTATGACGATCTTGTACATTTGTCTGGAAGAACCATCGTGACGTTTACGAGACAAGAATACACACCTACCCGCTATGTATAGATGATGTTCAACGGGTTCATATGTCAAACAACTTTTGGACGAGCTATTTATGCCACTACGAAGAACTCCCTAGGTCGGATGGAAATAATTAGCACTGGGATAGACGGTACTCCGGTTGCCTTGGCTCCAGGAACGATTGCAACTCGGGTGGTTCTATCTGCGCAGCAGGCTGTAGAAAGCAAGGAGTCTAGACTGGAAATTTGCGATGTTCTTCACGCGACACACGACCCACTTGTCGGTCTAACTTTGGATTTGCAAAGGCGGGGTTGGACCTGGTCGACCTATGCATATGCATTGCAGCGACCAGATGAGAGACGATGGTAAGCAAAACTCTAGTCTGTCAGATTGTTTCCTCCTGAATCGCGAGCACAGCAAGCGCACTCATTTGTATCTCGAGCTCTCCAAGGGCATATCTAACTCTACATGTATATGTCTTGAATGAAAACCATTGACAGATTGCGACCTTTAGATCAGCACGATGCTATCTCTTCTGAATCATACCAGACAACACCTCACGACCTCGCAATAGCATCATATCCACCCCGACTTCCCGTTGTTCCTGTTCTTTCTGTACGACCTACTCTTCGTCATCTTTTACTCAGCTTCCCCACCACCACAATAAACTGTGTATCTGCCCTCAGAACGCCTATAATGAACCAATCTGAGCATGACAGTATTACCTTCTCTGATCTCGTCGCTGCAGTTTGGGAAGCCACGGGTCTCTCTCGAGTCTCTCGATCTTGCACTACCTCCTACTCCAACATTACCATCATCGCGTTGTGATCGGCGACGACGCGCAAAGTTAAAGCAGTCTAGGAATCGTTTCTTGGACTGTCGATTTACAGGCGGGCGTGACGTCACTGGAGCTACTTATATCGCTCAGCTAACCACTGGCAGCTCACCACATCGCTCAGGGCCGCTGAAAGCGCAGCATGATAACGTTTAGAACAGTTGGTCAGTGACGGCTACGAAATCGTCGATCAGGCTTCTTGCCTTATAGTCTCTTCGATGCTCCCCCGACAGGGAAGCTGTGAACTGACGTTAGCATGCGCACTGGAGTCATGATGCAAACGACGTACCTCGAGCATCGATGGCTCTGTCGCCTAATGCGTCTGCAGCACTTACCCACTCCCCTCGAAGATGATCAAACCCAGGGATCCATGGGTAAACCAATGCGCTAGCCTCTCTCGTAGCTGCTCCCAAGTTGTGGTACTCCACAACTTCGCTGTGGAGTCAAGGGAAGCACTTGCAAGCATCTCAGCGTCCTTGCAGCGTAGATGGCAATGCTGCGTGCAGCCCCACTTCCAGCAGCGTATCGTCAAATCCTTCGATCCCGAAATCAGCTCTTCATCTTTCGAGTCCATAACTCGAATATCCCCATAGCGCCTCGATGATGTCCTCTTATAGGTTGTCCACAGCTTCATCTCCGGTATCCCACTTCCAGACGCGAACAAAGCCATCGTCCGATTCCATCGCCAAACCTCCCCGAGATTATCTGGCGGAATGAACCCCGTTATCGCACTGGATTGAGCCCAGCATCGTCGTCCCGATTCCAAACTCCACACCTGAACTGTTCCATTCCATGAACCACTGGCTAGATAGCGGCCATCAGAAGAGATATCGCGTGGATGTGACAGTATCGGGATTCCCTTGAAAAATTTCACCTTTCCTCGAGGTCCCGATCCGAATCGATGCATCCCAACCCGCGCTGGCTGTCCTCCTGCCACCTGAAAGAGTCACAACGGCAATTACCACCTCCTGGTGCCCATTACCCCTCCACCAGACGCCGTGTCCCAAACCCCGATGGAGCCGCCCTCGTGGGCACCTTGAAGGAATAGTATTAGGAGCGCGCCTCGCAGGTGACCCGAATCCCGCAAATTGTCGTGACAGAAGATGGGCTAGCTTCCTACACCTTGATGTCATTTGCATTCGGGCGGTGTGAGTGGGCTGAATAACGCGAAGGGCTTATTATGATGGGCCGGAGGAGTGGGACATTATAGAGCAGGCATGGGAGTGACCCCGCAGATGCTTCTGGAGAGAGGGGAGTCCGGCTGTGTGTGTTTTGGCAACGACTCAGAGTCTCGCAAGGAACTTGGCTCTTCGAAAGGTGCACAGTTTTCAGTTCACTTGGAGTGAAAGGTTGATTGGTGCTCGGAGCACATCCCTTCAACGTTGTAAACCCCATGATCAAACAAACTCCGATTCGAAACGGAGAAGCTTAGCGACCACTACTAGCTCTTACACCGTGACCACTTTTCGACCCAACCTCAACTTACGTATCACTGACCACAGTCTGGACTCTGCACAAGACGTTCCATCACAACCAGCTACTCAATTGGAAGTTCTCCTGGAAGTTCCCCTGGGCTAGTTCATTTTGCAAGCTCTAGCAGGGTAATCGCTCTTTCCATCATGCTCACTAATCGTTCTACAGTCCACTGTCCACACGACTCATGAATTTCCTGCCTGGCACAGCGACGGAGATGTGTTAGTACCTACGGAGTGCAAGGCTTTGATCATCGGCACACTTTGTTGCAGCATGGAACCGCCCTACTCTGCAACAGAAAGGTATAGACTAACTTGACCCCCTGACGAACCTCCCGACGCCACAGGACACCACGGTGCTGTGTTATGAACTTCCTCAGCATGCAGCATCACGATTGCACGCACGCGCGCGTTAACGTACTGTGTCTCAGCCCCCACAGCTATGAACTTGCAGGGGGGCCGAACTATCGGTTACCGCTGTACTCTCGATTTCGGCCTTGCACAACCATATAGGTCTGAATGGAGTAGGATGGATGTTGTTGTTAGCGGAGCGGGTCTGTGGTGATAGCAAGCAACCCTTGCGATGAAATCATGTCCAAAGAATACACCCATGATGCAGTCACGAATATTGTTGGTCAGAATCAACGTTTGAATTGAAATGTACTGTGAAGTTGAAGTTGCAGGTTACGACGTCGACGCTTCATTCGAAGCCATGGCATGCGTGTACGTTCACTTCAAGTTCTGGAAAACCACATATATTGCATGCTTTTGTAAGGATACAGGAGGCGATACACGGTCGAGACATAAGATACAAATCCGAGTCCAAGGCGACGTAAAGAGGGGAGACAGGAGACAAGAAATACATTTAAGCCTCATTGAGGCGGGACAAACTTCACAAAGACAAGACAGGATACAAATCCAAGGCGATGTAAGAAAAGGAATATGGGAGACAAGAAAAAGCTATCTCACCGACGGCAGGATATACAGATCCAAGCCTCATTGAGGCGATACAAAGTCGAGAGGGAGGGCACAGAAACGACAGAGAATACAATCCGAGGCGAAGAAAATAAAGGAATAAAGGATACAAATCCGAGGCGAAGAAAAGAAGGCAAGATGGGATACAATCCAAGTCCAGATAGACAAAGGGAAAGAAGACCTTCGAAACACAAACCGACGCGCAGATCTGATGACATGCAGTTGACGATAAAGACGGAATTGCGTTACGACTGACGTCGAACCTCGTTGCAGAAGAGACACTCGAAGATTTGCCATGAACGTGGGGAGTGGTTGAAACAGAGACATGCGGTCACGATTCGGCTCGAGCGTATGGCGACGCCACATCGAGAGGGCGTCGCCGGCGCTCGAGGTCATCGTGAGGGAGTCCACATTGTTCTGGAGAAAGTCGGGAGGAATTCCGTGCATGCGGAAAAACGTTGAGGCATTGCTTCGGATGGTCTTCAACGCTGATCTTGAAAGTCAGATGTAACAAGAAAAAGTCGAAAAGGTGTGAGCGAAGATGTCTGGTCGAGGCGCGTGGTCGAAGGCGTGTTTTCGAAAGAGAGAAGTAGTGATGTGGGTGTGAATGTCGAAGGAAGTTGAGACAAGGGATAGTAATGTGAGGGCCGAGTCTGAAGTGCACGATAATCCCCTAGTCCTTGTCGTCACGACTGACGATCATGGACACCAGCCCGCACGAGCAATAAGCAGTCGCGGGTACTGCGACACAGAAGGGCTGAAAGTGAAAAATGAGCGTCGAGAACGTAAAGACTGATGAGAGCAAATACTCACGATACTGGAGAATTCTGATGGTGGGACAATGGAGAAGATGCCGAACGTGATCGTGGCGCTGAACAGCGCACAAATCCAGGTCGGTATCCACGTTTGCCGTTCTACGTCATCCGCCAGATTGTTCAAAGACCATCCGCGTAGGGACCAGAGCACGAGGCACTGGAGAATGAGGGTGACCATGTCCACGTAGGAGCCGTGAGGAGGCAATTCGAAACGAGGATACGCCCGCTGTGGGTTGTTGTTGTTATCCAAGACTAGTTTCCTTGGCTGGGCGAAGGATGCTGGCTTCGATTGCGCACGCTGGCCTTGCGTCTCCCTCTTCAGCCTCAGCCAGCCGGGAATATGAGGTCCGAACGTCTTAAGCGTGCCGGCGGCCCCGATCTGCCATCTCCTGCAAAAGAAGTCTCCCGGCGTGTCGCGAGGACATGGCACAATGTCGTCGAGGTAACGTTTCGGGTTCCGCCTGACTTCCTCTTCCCAATCGAAGGCGCGATCTGCGATCTGGAGGGGCTTCGGCGAAGGGATCCAACGGATCTCGACTTCATCGAAGAGAGCGTATAGTACCAACGAAGTGCCGACGATGATGTCGTTGACTGCTGCAGTGGATACGACGGGCTCGAGGTCGGGCGGGTCGAAGTCTATCGGGGATTCCATCATAGATGCGACGAAGAGACCATGAATAATGCCGTCTATTAAAGGCGGAGCGCTTCCTCCGATGCCGAGTCGTCGAGTGAGGCGGCGAGGCACGACAGTATAGGTGAATTGTTGAACAATGAGCATGACGCCGAAAATCACGACGAAGGCTAACATGATGGTGATGAGGATGGTATTGAAAGTGGTTGAGAGAGTGAGCTGTAGTGAGAGTATTCGCGGGAATGGAGGGACGGGTAGTTGACTGAGGGGCATGGATATGGGTAGCGTTCCTTATATACTTATGTTGATGGGCATGTGTTGGTATGATCAACGGACGCGTCGCAGTCACGTGAAGTAAAAATCAACACTGCCACCTTCTGCATTCCAAAGCAAAGCGCTTGGGACGCAATGTTGTGATGTTCGATCGAACTGCCGTCACACGATCCGAGTCCTGTGATGATCACTTGCATGCGCCTTGTTCTGATTCAACATTCCCCTTTCTCTCCCAATACCAGTAGACCTCGGAACATGTAACCTGTAGACGTTGGAGTCCTCAATGCTCCTTGAAGCCCTATGAGACGACTTGCACCAGTACTATGAGGAAGCTGTTGGGAATATGATACATCAATTTCACTGCCGGTGTGCTCTAGTAGGCTTACTTAAGTAAAAAGTTGGATTTGTGCTGGCCAGGCCATGGCAGAGGCACGCCACACGCGCAGAGAGGATTATAGTCGTTACTGATCGTCTGTGCGAGGCAAGATGAGAAATTTCTATTGGACCAGGTCATCATACGAGGCAAGGAATGCATCCCCCGACTGGGAGTCTCACACCAGTGCATCCAAGTCATCAACGACATCTGGAGGGTTCCAAACCAGAAACATTCCAACAACCCAAGACCCGACCGTCATGAGGTGTACAAGAGAAGAAGTGGCATGTGGATTCACTGCGTAGAGCTACGGATATCAGATGCATGTGTTCTGTCGTCTGCGGATAAATTACGAGTTGTTTCAGGTTACCGAAAGCTCCTTTCCAACACGGACGTTAAGGCATACTTACTGGGATGGGAGGTAATCAGGCTCTCTTGACTGCATGAGCAATATCCAGTTCCTTCGAGGCCTCGTCGTATGAAGTTACACGCCATGAATGGCCTCGGGTCATTCCACTGCAGGAGTTTCAGCACCATGAGTTTCCCGGCAGCTGGACGATGTGCACCCCGCAGAGTCAGGCCTCAGGCTTTGAGGTAATCGCGTTGTGGAACTGCGTGACGAAAGACACCGATGAGTAGCTCTATGAATCGATGCTTGCAGCTTGCGCAGGCTATGTAAGCTACAACGGGGGTGGACGAGGTCTCGGTAAAGTGCCGTGTATACCCGGTGATCCCTGAGTCAAATGCAGATCAATTTCGGTGGTTCGAAAGCCCACTTGCTAGAAGAATATCTGATGAAGCTGCTGGTCACAAGAAAGCATCGTCGTTCGTTAGTAAATATTAACGTTGCGCCTCCGAGGAAAGTTTAGCTCCTTCGATTTCTTCGTAGGTTTGTTCTTCCGCCGCTTGGACGTATCCCAGGATGCACCTAACGGACGGGCAACGGACAGGCGGTGTATACTTCGCATGTGATGATGGTCCAGGTAAGCAGAGCGATGGAGAACGGAGACATTTGCCATCGAATTTGGCAACACATTCCCACACCTCCCAAGTTATCACCGCTGCCAAATTTTCTAAGTCCAGTGTGGTTTTGACATGCAGACACTTGTACGAGGAGTGCCGGCTTCATGGAATTGGGCACTTCATAGCTCACGTTCCCGACTAGCCAAGTCGTCCACGAAATGGCTACCCATCTCCTGCACGGGGAGGCGCCCTGCTTCAGCGGCAGCTGCGACGGCGGCCAAGACGGCAACGTCCAGTCAAGAGGACGCGGAGACACTACAGTACATTTACCCCAAGTACGACTTGTCGGAGGCGGACCTCAAGCGGATTAATTTCCAGAGGAATATCGGTGTTTCGGCGCACATCGATTCTGGGAAGACCACACTTACGGAGCGCGTTTTGTACTACACCGGTCGGATTCGGGAGATTCACGAGGTTCGTATGATCTCGCGTTAATTGACACTGGGTGTTTGGTGGGGAGCGTGTTCTGCCGAAGTTTGTTTGCAGTTTAATCCCCTCCACCTCAATGCCATGGTTTCTGGAGGACCTCGTCACTGATAGTAGTTATCTAGGTTCGTGGTCGGGACTCTGTCGGTGCCAAGATGGATAGCATGGAATTGGAACGCGAAAAAGGCATCACCATCCAGAGCGCCGCGACGTTCTGTGACTGGGAAGCTTCGTCGCCGATAACGGGCGAAAAGCAGAAGTATGCTATCAATATAATCGATACCCCAGGTCAGTGATCGTGAAAGCTAAACATGTTCATACTGGCTAACGGGGTGTTATACAGGACACGTCGATTTCACGATAGAGGTCGAACGTGCGCTCCGGGTACTGGATGGTGCTATCCTGGTCTTGTGTGCTGTCTCCGGTGTTCAGAGCCAAACTACTACGGTCGATCGTCAAATGCGTCGGTATAATGTTCCTCGGATTTCTTTCATAAACAAGATGGATAGGTACCATGATGGGGTTTTCTTGATGTGCGAATAAGCGATACTCACAAACATGCCTTAGACCTGGTGCCAACCCTTGGAGGGTTATCGGTCAGATCCGGTCGAAGCTCAAGATCGCCGCTGCCGCTGTTCAGGTTCCCATCGGCGTCGAGGATGAGCTCAAGGGCGTTGTAGACTTGGTTCGTTGGAAAGCTATTTACAATGAAGGCGAAAAGGGGTACTTCGATTTCATTCACTATTCTGTTTCCTTCTGACTCACTATCACGCGTCTCTAGTAACAATGTCGTGGAGTCGGACGAGATCCCAGCGTCGGTCATGGACCTCGCCAAAGAAAAACGCGCCGAGCTCATCGAGCAACTCGCCGAAGTCGATGACGAAGTTGCCGACATGGTTCTGATGGATGAAACTCCGTCCAACATCCAAATCGCCGAAGCCATCCGCCGCGCGACCGTTGGTTTAAAATTCTCCCCTGTCTTCCTAGGTTCGGCGATCAAGAATACGGCTGTACAACCCATGCTGGACGGTGTTTGCGCTTACCTCGCTAATCCGGCTGAATCGACTGTTACGGCTCATGATACAAGGTTGCCTGCCAATGCTCCTCCGGTCCCGCTCGTTCCTGCTGCTGAGGCTCCGCTTGTTGCTCTTGCGTTCAAGTTGGAGGAAGGAAGATTTGGGCAGTTGACATACATGCGAGTGTACCAGGGCACTTTGAGGAAGGGGTCGTTCATCTTCAATGCTCGCACGGATAAGAAGGTCAAGGTTCCTCGGTTGGTCCGTATGCACAGTAACGACATGGAGGTAGGTCACTGTTGTGTTTGTGCTGGGATCCTTCTTTTCACAAACATTTCTTTTTTGACAGGACGTTGATTCCGTTGGCCCCGGTGAAATTTGCGCTGTCTTCGGTGTCGAGTGTTCATCTGGTGACACCTTCACGGATGGTTCTTCGAGTTTCTCCATGGTAGTCTTGTTTTTGATTTCAGGATCATAAACCAGAACTCACTCAATTGCACTAGACATCGATGTTCGTTCCTGAGCCCGTCATCTCGTTGGCGATCAAACCCCAAGGACAGGAGACGCCCAACTTTTCTCGCGCACTCAACCGTTTCCAAAAGGAAGACCCGACATTCAAGGTCCACATTGATCATGAGAGCAAAGAGGTCCGTCTCACAACAATTTCCGGTCATCTAACCCTGTACGACCAATTACCCAGACCATCATCTCCGGTATGGGTGAACTCCATTTGGAGATCTACATCGAACGCATGCGCCGCGAATACGGTGTCGTGGTGACGACAGGCAAACCCCGCGTCGCATATCGCGAAGCCATCACTCAGCGTGCTAATTTCCACCACACGCACAAGAAGCAGACCGGTGGTGCTGGTCAATTCGCTCGTGTCATTGGGTATGTCGAGCCGATGCCGTTCGATCCTGAGACTGGTAAAGATACCGACTTCGAGAACGTCGTTATGGGAGGGACCATTCCGCACAACTATATTCCGGCTTGTGAGAAGGTGGGGTTCTTTCCGCATGCATTTGACTGTTGAATCGGGGGTCTGAATATGGTGCTCGTCCAGGGCTGGTTTGAAGCACTCGAGAAAGGAACGCTTTCTGGGAATCCTATCGTCGGCGCACGCATGATTCTCCAAGATGGTTCCTACCACGTCGTCGATTCGTCCGAGCTTGCTTTCCGTATTGCGACTATCGCAGCCTTCCGAGAGATCTACGCCCAGACAAAACCTATCATCCTGGAGCCTATCATGACCGTTGAAGTGGTTGCCCCTGGCGAATTCCAGGCCGCCGTCATTGGTAGCTTGAATGCGCGTCGAGGGACGATCTTGGATAGTGAAGTCCGCGATGAGGAGTTTACGTGTATGGCTGAGGTGCCGTTGAATGACATGTTTGGGTATTCGAGTCAGTTACGTGGCGTCACGCAGGGCAAGGGAGAGTTTAGTATGGAGTATAGGGTATGTTTTTTTCTTCCCTGCTCGTTTTGGTCGTGGACTGACGGAGATTGGCGCAGACGCATCAACCAGTCCTTCCACACCTCCAAAAGGAGCTCGAGGAGGCCCACCGCAAGACGTTGCCTCAGGCTAAGAAGTAGAAAGCAACGTTGACTCAGACTAGCTATGCTATATATATCATTAGAATTTATCGATCACTTTATTATCGTAGACTAATTCACCATCTCGGTCGTCGAATACACTCCCTCACTCATCGTCCATCCATGTCGCAGGGGTACCATGGACCACCTCTGTAACGGTCCTTGCATGTATTGCACGAGCACGGGAGCATCATCATCGTAATTAGCTGTTCATATTGCTAACACACTCCCAGATGCCTTTCAAGTTCTCCTTCCACAGCGTAACCTTGCCATCACCACAACTCACAGCCAGGACATTGCCCGCCAGGCTCCACGAAACACGCCAAACGACATCTGGGAACTTTCCGGGTGTCGTCGCAGTGTTGGACGCAGCCGCGGTTGAGGGGTCGAGAGCTGTCTTTACCCATGGAGAGGTCGGGGTGTCTTTTCTCCAGATAAGGACGGACTTGTCCTATCATTCCAAGGGTTGGTTAGTCCCATTTCCCAGAAAAATCACATTGCGCATACCTGAGACGCAGTAGCAATGTAGCTTCTCGGCAATCCGATATTTGGAGCCCAAGCCACGTCTCTCACCCAGTCCGTGTGCCCTTCTAGGATCTCCTCCTCGACCCAGGATTGCATGTCTTCGCGGTATCCCCAGATTTTGACGAGGTTATCGCACCCCGCGCTCGCGAAGCGCTTGAAGGATGCGGGTTGGGGAGGCGCGCCGGGCTGCTGGGGATGGATGAGTGAACCGGGATGGGTAGCGGGTGCCCAGGAAACGGCGTTGCAGCCGATGGCGTGACCGTTGAAGATATCGGCTCCCCACTGGCCGTCATCTGTTAATTGGATCCAAGGATTAGGGTTGAGGTAATATTGAATCAGGAGAACGCGCCTTTGAAGGTTAGAACCGAGAGTTTGCCGTCCGAAGACGCGCAAGCCAAGATGGCGCCCAGTTCGTGGGGAGCCCATGAGATAGAGTTCACTGTAGCCATTCATGCATCAGAGCAGAATAACGAACATATGTCAAGAAAGCGTACCTGATGCAGTGTGCATAGTATGCTCCTTCACTTTCGTCCATCCTCCAGCTGAAGGCCCCTGCGTTTGTTCTCTCCAAACGAGTACTTTGCCATCATAAGAACACGATGCGAGGATGTTGCCGAATTTTGGATGGGCCCATGCGACTTGCCAGACAGGTCCAGTATGGCTGATGATAGATATCAGTGTCATCTAAATGGTTTGACACGTTGCATGACAGAGCTCACCCCTTCAGTGTCTGGCCCATGGTCGACTTCGATGGTTCACCATCAACCACGTCGAAGACCTTGACAGTGCGGTCTGAGGAACAGGTTGCCAGGCGTTTTCCGTAATAGTCTAGCTGGGCATCATGCTGGATGAACGCAAATGAGCTTATGCCACCTGTAGTTGTTATTGGAGCATACGATCATGTCCTCATGCGCGGTTTCGATTGGGACCGCATCGGTGGTCGTTGCGGAAGGCTGTTGTACGGGCTGCAAATTAGCGATACTGAGTGAAAGTGAGAAAGCGAGACTTGCCATTTCGTTGTTTGAAGGACGAGACCGTTCTGTGATGAGCCTAACTCTTGTTTGACCAACTTAGGCTACTTGCGGAGTTCAAACCATGCACTGTTTGATAGCACTTTCTACTTTCCATTAGCCCCTAGTTCAACAAGAACTTCCCTCATCTGCAGTCACCGTGCACCAGCATGCGCTGGTTCAGCAAATTATTTGCACCTTTTAAGTTGCTTCATGAGCATATTCGAGTCAGTTTCCCTACGCAAACAATTTGAGAACCTAACAGAAAAATACTAGGTGGCATACCCTCGCTCGCATTTGGTTGCACTTCCAAATCTTTCGTCAGCGAATCCCGCTGTGGCACTGCGCGAGCGAACCGCTGGTTAGACGAGGACCACCTTCCGGCCCCGGGTACCGACTCTTTCCTCGACAGTCGACCAGTCTGCCCACAGTAATCCTTTTGCTACCAGGAGCATCTTTCTGTGACTACTGGGTGCGTCGCCCATCTCTTCGCCAGACCCGACGTCCCATGTTTTCCGCGAGTGCTCTCGCAGGACGTGGGTTAAGGTTCTTTCGCGGGAAGATGACTGGTGCCAAGATCGTATGGCTAGTCTGTGGTTGCATGCTGGACACATCCGATGTTTCGATTTCGTTTAGTCGTAGAGGGGTTGAAGCTGTCACGTGTGAAGATTAGCCCAGACGGTAAGGCCGGGCATGAGCCTCCCTCTTACCTGTGCCTGGAGCTCGCACGAGACATCAGGATATCAGACTACAGTGTCCTGTGGCCCTGGCATGAGGGTGAAAAAAATGCCAAGTTGGCTAGGATCAGACACTACCGCCCAATCCACGGGGAAGTTTTGAAGCCGACATGGGAATGAGCGGGCGCTTGAAATCGGGCTTCAGGACCGGGGGTGTGGACCAGAACTAGTGATATTCAGCTGACTATGGATGGCGTAGGCTGCTCGCCGCGTCGACGTCCTAGTCCAGCGGCTAGAAAGCACAGGGATTGTTCGAGGAGGAAGCGCTAGATCGTACTGCCATGAGTGCTGGCAGCCTAAGTAACTACGCCTAGTGTTGCACTCATCCAGCTTCTTCCGCTTCATGAACTGAATAATGCACTCCTCCGGTTTCACAGAGACGCGACACGCTCCGGCGAGTGTTGAAGCTTGTCGCACAATCTACCTTTGAAACGATTTGCGCTTGCCCCGTGAAAGCGTACACTTGGAAAGTAGAGGGCGCCATACTCCGTCTTTTGCGTCCTCAGGAGGTAACCCTGGCCCGCGGACGGGGGCAAATATCCCCTCCCTTCCGCTTACGATCAAGCGTAGAAGGCATCTTGTGGGGTCAGGTCATTGCCTGACCAAGGTCGAGTGTCCGAGTCATGTAAGGTCTCATAGCACGGTTCCAAGTTCTCCATTTGGCTGAGACTAGAGCGCAAGTTGACTCCGATGTTGGACAACGCTATAGATAAGGGTCACTCAGGTGGAAAGGACAGGTTTGAGTTCACGTGGGTGGTTGTTTCTGTAGGTACAATCGGAATGATAGCAAGCTTTGCACGATCTGCCCGCAAATGCACCCACTGCAATACTGGCGAATTGGTTGGCGTTCCTTGGAAATGTGACCAGGTTTGAAGGCACCGGAAATAAGATCCTCGTTCTGAGCCGCAGAGGCTGGCGCCCATTCTGTCGAATATGTTGTCTTCATCCTCCTTCAAAAACTATTTTTTTGTTCCAACCACGCTGACCCTGAAATTTGAACCAGCATCACGCCCTGAGGGTACCATAAGACATCGGACGCGAGCTGCTCAATTACATAGAACGAACGTGCATCTTGACGTACGTCTAAGCCCCACTGACAGTCGTTGATGTTGGACCTGGTGCCAAGGAAGCCTGTGGACGAGTACTTGCAAGCACTTATGGAACGTTGCCACTTTGGGCACAGTGTTTAGTCTGGTCACCAGACTACACAGTGCTAATCTTCAGGGAATAAGGTCACAGGATTGTAAACCACGTTCGTGGCAAAAAAGTTTGATGATAGGCGCCATCCAAGAATTTCCCTTGCACTCTAGATTCTTATGCAACTTTATCTATTGGTTTCGTCGAGTTGGAATCGATGAAGGACACAAGTATAAAAACAGATCGTCAATATCTATAATGTACAAGGGGTCGTCAAAGATAGATAAGAAAAGTTATGGGCTCATCGACACAGGAGAGAGCGGTTCGCACGTGAGGTGGTTAACGTTATTCGTAGTAACATCATCGAAAAACGCTCCCGTCATGCCTTTACTGCCTTCCAGAAAGACGCATACCTGGGTGGGAAGATGTAGCAATCAGCGGCGGCATCCGCTGGATCGACTGCATTACTTACATGTTCACCATGTCCAAGGCGACCTCGGGTCCCTTTCTTACGCTGATGGCAGTGACGACGAAACCATGCCTCGTGAAGCTGGACGACGCGTGTCAGGAACCAGACCGCGAAAAAGTCACTGGCTGTGTTTGCTTACACTTCCTGATACCAGGGCTGCCTGGCCGCGGAGCGCCAGAGGACGAACCCACCAGGGGCAAGTACTCTTTCAAGCTCGGATATCTCGTCATCGACGTCCTTGGAGCCCGGAGCAAACCAGTCTAGGTGGTCCATGATAACGGCTCGTGTGAGTGACCATGTAGAGAGACCCTGAAGGACGCTAGTGAAGGATGAGAACGACTGCGATCTTGGGAAGGAAGGAACGCTTACTTGAAGATTGAATCGGTGTGCAAACGGAATGCATCCGTCGCCTTTCCGTTGTTGGCCTTTAACGCTTCAAAGCCTGACCTACTGAGATATGCAGGACACGAGGATGGCGTGTAATGTCCTGTTAGGGCCTTCGCGGAACAATAGATCAGAAGACGCACTGTGAGAGATGGAAGAACAGACTTACTAGTGGATAGAAATAGGCTCCTTCTTTGAAGGAATAGGTCGAAGGAATGGGGTCCAGTGTGTCCCGGACGAACTCGTATATACTGCCTTCATCTAGTAACATCTTGCGTTGGTTAAGAGGTACACCGAGGGCATTCCAGCAAAATACCGGGCTCTTCAAGAGCGCAACAACGATCGGGTTGAGAAGCACTGGCTTCAGTTTCTCTCTCCATATAGTCTCCTGTTCGGCGATGGTCGTGGCATTGCAGAGGGCTTCTGCATCCTTGGATACTCCAGCGATGGCAAAGATGACTTGGGCGAGACGAAGTGCCCAGCCACTGTAGCCACCCAGGTAGAAGGCCTTCGTAAATGCCTTGTCTTGGATGCGCCAAAACTGGTAGGCAATGGAAGAAAGGAGAGGGGATATCTTGGAATCGAGCAGGTTGCGAAAGCGTGGGTGCTGGCCTTCCCCAAACATGGCGAAAAAGTCCTCATAATCAAGGGTGTGGAGTGCAGCCAGCTTCAGCTCCAGGAGGTGTCCTTGACTAGTCCCTGAAATCAGAATGATATGAATAACAGGTGGGGCAGACGGGCATACCATGGGTTCATGTCCACGCAGTGTATCTGCAGACGTACATGCTTAGCTATGACGTGGATGTATGCGTCACGACTCACTGTTTTGGGCTGAGCGGCGATAGCATAATGCAACGCATTGTCTCCAGCCGACGTAATAACGAGCATCGAGTCGTCAGACCCCAACTCCAGGTGCCTCATGTCCTCGAACGGGTCCTCCTATGGCCAAAGTGAGATCCCTGACAACGTTTACAATAGAATGCATACCCATGTAAACGAATAGATGAAGGTCCTGAACTCCTTGTGCACGAGTTGCTCGTAATACGGCAACCTCCAAGGCTAAATGGAAGTCCAGTTTAGTTCCTAGATTGATTACAAACGATGATGCATACCTTTCCAAGCTGGTAATGGAATGAACTCAAGGGAGGCTTAACATTGATCACGGCGTCAGCCTGCGTGACTAGAGGCTCCAGAACCGGCTTGCCGATTTCCAGAGAAGGGATGATCTCTGATTCTTTGATGGTTGAAAAAGATGGGGAGCAGTTGCCAACCATGTTGCCACCTTCCACCTCAAAGGCGTGGCAAAAGCGAGACACATCACAAGACCGCGAACGGCCCAGCCAGATGTAATATGGTCTGGAAGACCCTGAGCAAACAGCGTGGACGCAGTCAGGCAGAACTCACATCCGCACGATGAAAGGAAAGATGAAACGGTTCCTTCCGTTATATGTCTTCACCTGAAGGCAACGATGAGCAAGGTTCCGAAGGTAACAGTAGCTGACATGCCGTTCCAAACTTATACTCGAGATAATCCCGTCGATGAGGTGACAACGACACATGATCGAAGTCAAACCATATCTGCCAGAACCATCGGCTGAGCCAACCACATTCCTTGCTGGTGCCTCCAATGGCTTTCTCGTGGAGGGACGGTTGTCGCCCTGAAGTGTAGAAATCGACGACAGATAGTAAGCCAGTCTCGGGGGAAAGGACGTAGTCGATGCGGTCGAGTAACGTATAAAAGTTCGGAATCTGTAAGACGGGTGAGTGGAGTGGTTGCAAGAAGTGCGTGAATGCTAACCATAGAGAGTGAATAGCTGAGCGTGACGAAGCTAACACTGCCTTTCGGGTCGGTGCGTGACCACTCAGGCAGCGAGAACTCGTTAGCATCCTGGCATAGGACAGTGACGTTTTTCCACCCTCGCCGAGCAAACCGTTTCCGCGCTACTTCCAAAAGAGGTTCGCAGAGATCAACTAAGTAAATAGCATCAAACGAAGAGACGGGGAAATGTTTGTTCATTAGTTCGATGTTGTGGCCTACAAACAATTAATGTTTAATTTCCGGATTGAATGCGGTAATTTGATGCATAGCTTACCAGTACCCCCGCCAATATCCACCCAAATCAGCCTTTGGGCTGGGTCCTTTGCACGCATGGTGCGGAGATGGCTTGCGGACAGACTTAGCATGGTGTTGCGGCCTCGGAGTAAGCCGCTCCGAGTTGCGTCATAGACGTCCGCTTGACCTTTATAGAACTATGATGCAACAAATCTCAGACCCGAGGGACTAGAACAACATGTTGAAAACAGACCGTTTCTAAACGCGTGCGCTGGTCTGTCGCGCCAAGCGGGCGGATGAAACAGTGCCAGATAAACTTGAGCTGAGGCTTGACAGCATGGCCCAGAGCGAGAACAACAGCAATCAACGATCCTGCCAAAATCAGGCATGCTGAGATCATCGAAGAGCCTGTATAGTAGGCGAGGGCCGTCGCAAGAAATCTGTGATCGGATGAGTTGCATTGGAAAAGGCATCTGGGAAGGATCTCACCTTCGTTTATAGTAGGCGAGGAGACCTCCGACCAACAAGATGGCACGAAGAGAGACAAGGTGTAGCATGGTAACAGAAACAATCTAGCAGTGTCCTTATCACTTACACGCCTCGTTCCACGTCTTATAAGACAGAGAAGCCTCAAACGAAAATGCCGCATTATCGCTTAAGGGGCCGTGGTTGGCAGGTTGAAGGTATCTGTGCAAGCAACACATTTCCGGCATGCATGCAGAAGCAACGTGCTGAAACCAGTGGCAGAAGTGCGATACATTAAGCATACGCACGAGGGTGTCACACAGATCCCGATTGCCACTAGCGCCGCCGCATCCACAAACGTGTGCCACGTCCAAACCTACGAATGGTCTCATTAACATTCGCTGAAACTCTGGGTACGATTAGAGCGCACTGAACCGAGACAACGATTCTTACAAACGTTGGCAAGGACTTTATCAAGGGATATGTGGCGCGTTGCGACCGTAGTCGGCAAGGGCGAGCCGCCGCACCGTTGCTTCAAGCTGTTACTTTTCCGAACCTGACTGTTTGTAAACGTTGCAAAAGATGCACATGTAATACTGCATGCAAAACAGACCACGCTTAGTGCTGCAGGGCTGCTGTTCCTCAGGGAACGCCAGGCATGCAAGTCGGAAAACTTGATAGGGAGTCTTACGTGGTTACGTTGTCAAAGGGCACGACGGCTGCGCGGCGACTCCAGACAGGGCAGGACAGGGCACATCTGCATCAGGGCGCGTCGTCGTCGTCCGAGTCGTCGTCCGAGTCGGGCAAATTTCGGCGGTGAACACAGCGTATCGGCTAATTGAGAGGTACTATGTACGTAGTTTAGACATAAGAGAGCTGTTAGCCTGTTCCTACCCCAAGGGACCGTGTCACATCATTGAGTAATCCCGAAGATGCGACTCATTGAGAATTACTTGACTGTGGCACTCTGCCCATGCGTGAAAATCGTCGAGCTCAAGAACACACACGCCCGCCCAAAAAACTAGGCACCCAAAAGCTGCGCCCTCCCTGAGCGCCAAGCAGTCACAGGCGGACGACTGTTCAAATGTTCATGGGTGCTTTGGCTCGGATACCCGATCCGCAATTGCGGTCCATGGCAGCGGGAACGGTGACCCCGCCCCCGTGCGCGCCACGTATTCTATGTATTTACATGCACACATATTTTCCGGGCGCAGGAACAACTGACATCGAGCCTTGGCAGGTTCGAGTCAGGGATCTGTACAAGACTGATCGTTATCGCCTTTCCTCCGACAAGACCTGCCCACGCAGACTCGAAGATCAGTTTGAACTTCTCTGCCTTTGTGACAGCAGCAATCGCGTTGAAATTACCGGAGGTGCCGCCGGCCCGGGGGCAGATTGTGTGTTGTTACAACTTTGGGTTGGGTTGGCTCCGAGTGGGGAATCAAAGCTACACCACCTCGCTCACTGACTCGCGCATCAATCCTCGAGGTCCTCGGATATAGGTCAATATCATCTCGTCGCCTGAAAAGCTATCCTACTGGGTGCAACGGTCCTGGACGGGCATCAGGACGGTCTAACTTCGGGTGGCGCCTTGTTACCAGTGTGCATCGTGCGATGTGACCGACCCTAGTCCATCTCCACAGGGGGTACCGGTACGTACCCGTAACTCGGACGCCTAATTGATATATACGGCTTACTTTCCAGAAATCTCCTTGCTACTCGTGTGCACTACTGTCCTGACCTTGGACGTCGCTCCTTCACTTGGTTCCTCTTGTACGGGCCAAATCCACAGCGTCATGCCCTCCTTGCAACGAAAGTGCGTCGAATTGATACACCAGATGTCCTCCAAGTAGGCAAACAGGAATCCGCCAATCCAACTTTCCGCCTTCCCACGCCCGCAGGGCAATATTTGTTCGTATCGATATTCAAGCAAGGGGTTCGATAATTTGGACCGTGATCGCAGTGATGTTGTCAGCCCGACGGTCTTTGTCACGTTGATCGTTTCCTCCTCCCCCCATTTGTTTGTCCCTCTCTTGGTTTAATATGATGTTTTTTGGGAGACCTGCCCGCGTCTTGGCTACCGTC
>KN819326.1:449251-467548 GCA_000827475.1 Paxillus involutus ATCC 200175
TAGCTACGAGGTGAGTCAAGTAGTGAAGTATCAGCAGCCGAGGCTTATGACCTTTAGTTCCTCATCGGTGGCTTGGTGGTCCCGCTGATTGCGACCGTGGGCATCAACAACAAAGTGACCTTCCTCGAGAAGTGGGGAACCTCCGAATACGACAATTCGACTGGAGCCTACGAGCTGGACCTCAGTTTGACCGATAACTACTTGTTGGCTTGGAGAGAGATGCATGTCAAGACGGACGTGTTCTGTTCGGGAAGCATTATCCTTCCGGATAAAGGTGCACGGCAGATTAACGTTGGTGGTTGGTCGCTCGACTCTACCTATGGTGTCAGACTCTACACCCCGGACGGCAGCGCCGGTGTTAACGGCACAAACGACTGGGAAGAGAACGTCGATGAACTCACGCTTCAGGTTAGTGTATCGTCTGAGTGTTTGAGTCAGGGGCTCATTGCTTTGTAGCGTGGTCGCTGGTATCCTTCGGCGATGATGATGCCCAACGGAAGCATCCTTGTGGTCGGTGGAGAGACTGGAAGCAATGCATCCCCTCAGCCTAGTCTCGAGATCCTTCCGGCGCCTCCTGGCGGTGATACTGTTATCACCCTCGACTACTTGGTTCGGACGGACCCCAACAACCTGTACCCATTCCTCATGGTGCTTCCAAGCGGGCGCTTTTTCATCGGTGAGGACTAGATCGCTACAACGAGGCGCTCTGTTAAACGTTGGGTTCTGTCAGGTTACTACAACGAAGCTCGTGTCTTGGATCCTGTGACGTTTGACACTGTCACGGAACTACCGAACATGCCCGGCGCGGTGAACAATTTCCTCGCAGGTCGAACTTATCCTATGGAGGGATCTGCGATTATCCTCCCTCAATACGCTCCTTATACTGACCCTCTCGAAATTCTGATTTGCGGTGGTTCAACTATTGGTGCTGCCATCGCCCTCGACAATTGTATCTCTATTGCGCCTGAAGTGGCAAACCCGACCTGGACGATTGAGAGGATGGTGAGTGCATCCTTGCTGCCGATAAGATTATTTAGCGATCCTCAGTCCATCGCAGCCATCCAAGAGAGTCATGCCATGCATAGCCACCCTTCCGGATGGGTAAGTCGTCTGTTGACATGTCACAACGAAACATGCTGCAACTGACGGCCACAGGACATACCTGATTCTGAACGGTGCTCACCAAGGGGTTGCCGGGTTTGGACTTGCGAGCGATCCTAACCTCAACGCCATCCTATATGACCCATCCCAACCAATTGGACAGCGCATGTCCATCCTGAATAACACGATCGTCGCTAGGCTGTACCACTCGGAAGCGACCCTTCTACCCGACGGGCGGGTCCTTGTTTCCGGCTCCGACCCGCAAACATACAACCCTGATGGCACGCCCGTGTACCCAGAAGAGATGCGGATTGAGGTGTACATTCCTCCGTACCTGAACCAAGGATTCCAGCAACCCCAGTTCACTATCACGGAAACTGACTGGGCACTTGGCGGGACGTATTCCATAACGGTGACT
Organism: Paxillus involutus ATCC 200175; assembly: GCA_000827475.1. Classification (NCBI taxonomy): domain Eukaryota; kingdom Fungi; phylum Basidiomycota; class Agaricomycetes; order Boletales; family Paxillaceae; genus Paxillus; species Paxillus involutus. The sequence goes on from KN819326.1 coordinate 450,771, forward strand.
CTCTTCCAGGGAACGACTGGGACGATGCGTGTCTCGCTTATCGCAGGCAAGAATTCTTGAATATGTGCCTTTAGCCTCAGACTGACACTGCTCACAGCCTCGTCGAGTACGCACGGCAACGTCATGAGTGGTGGGCGCGTAATCTTCCCAACGTTCTCTTGCGCTGGCACTACCTGCACAATTACTGCACCACCGAATGCTTTTGTCTGCCCTCCAGGCTGGCATCAGCTGTTCATCCTGGACGGACCGACTCCGTCGCACTCTGCATGGGTTCGCATCGGTGGTGACCCTGCACAGCTTGGTAACTGGCCTGACTTCCCTGACTTCACAACACCTGGAGTTTGAAGACAGTAGAGCATTTTTCGAACCTTGCATATACCCACGTGTTCTTAGAGTGAAATCTTGGCCGTTATGGACTTTCACTGCATACCAGTTTCATTCCTTATTTTCCTATGTATGTCGATCATTTATATCCGTGCGTGGACGATGTCCTAGTAGTAAATAGCATATACCCATTCCAAAAGAACTGCTGCTAGGAGAGATCTCTCTTTAGACACTGTTGTGAACTGAACTATGATGAGATGAGCGTCGCAATACGAATGTCGTACTAAGATCATAATGACAAGAGCGTACCAGCGCTTCGCCGATAGGTATAGTGTGCATGCAGCTAATTGCTCTGCATTGGTGGATGTGAGGATGGTTGTTGGGTCTCTTGTATAAGGGGCTCCCGTTCACCTGCTAGCCCATCTGCTAGCTCGACTTTCCGGTGCCTTGTACATGAGCAGTCGCATAAAGTCTCGGTGCATGCGTGTCCTGTGCAGTTGAATGTCCAGCGGTTTTCATTGAAGATGGAGTCAGAGGAGCAACTTACTGACGGAAATAAAGTCAATGCATATGCCAGAAAATACATCACAGCACGCCGTAATAGCAAAGCCGCAGCATGTACCGATGATCTCGTCAAACATGACGGTTGTAGTGGTAATATACAATGAGAGAGAGCACCGGCACGGCGTCAGTGAATGCCGATTGAAGGGGCACTGCAGGCAACACTTGGGCTTCGAGGGGACTTCTGAGCGCTTGCCAAGGCAAGGACCCTGAACACCTCGTCATCAACCTCAACCGTGGCAACTCGTATTTATGTATTACGGTTTCTCGATCTCCCAGACTCCCCCACCTGCTCACTACACGTTACCCGCTAACCGTGCCTCTTCACCGATTCGCATGGCGTAGGTGTTACCCCTCAGCTGCGACAGGTGGTGGACGTGTTTTTTTGGTTGAACACAAAGGAGAGTGGGAGAGTTGACGTGCTCTGGTGCATGGGTCAGTCCAGCGAAGGAGTCTGGGTGATCAGCATTGTTAAGCAGTACCTTTACTTTATGATACGAACGTGCGCTGTTGCCAATGGCATGGGTCTGGCTAGCCTCCTATAAAATCATGGAACCAAATAAATTGAAGGAAGGGAGCTCGAGACGCTAAGGAAGGTAAAAATATAGTAAAGGTAGACCAAAATTAAGAAATACGAAGATGGGTCCAGGAGCAGGATATCCTGCATGAATGCGAGCGAGCTCGATCTGCCTATCCAACATCAATAATTCATGAACACGAGCTGCGCCTCAATGCGCAAGCATTGCTCTTCAAGCTTCAAGACGCAAGCGCTCCAGCTCCACTTCAATGGCAGTGTCATGTGCCGATCCGGACGAACCGTTGCCTGGGGCTATCTCCATGTCCGAGCAAGCACAGTAAAACAAGTGGAAATGATAAACTGACGTGGATTATGTCGTCTCCGCGTTCGTCCTCCGACACCTGGTGGGCCGGGGCTGGTTCGACTACGGCGGACGGCTACCAAGAGACCGAGTTCTCAGATGCAGGCAACATCACAGGCTAAGTGACGCACATCCGAGGGCAAGGCGAGGCTTCCTCGGGATCCTCGGGGGCACCTGGTTCTTCTGGTGGCGGAGGGTGGTTTGCAGGACTGTCGTTGGAACTTTTCGATGGCTCCAAGGGTTGACGAAAGCGTTTCAATTGTTTGAATATGCGATGGTGGCGATGGAAATGGGAATCGGGTTTGTCTTTGTTAGGATCGTCCGCCTTTCCCTCTTTCCCTGTCGCATTAGATTATGACGCGAGTGAATGCTTACATTGCATCCTTCCCAAAACCCACCTTCTCGATCATAGTATGACACTTCCGCTTCAAGCCTGAGACTGGAAAACCAACCGCGGTCGGTTTCTCAGTCTCACGTTCGCGCCGACGTTGGAAAGCAAGTCGTCCCACGAAACACGGAAACTTACGTCGAGACGTCTTCATGTTGAAGACGTTTCAGGTCGTGGTTTGCGCACGCTCTCGTTTGCTAGGGTCCACATCTGCCCTTTCCTAGGTTCCGGTGTGGGTCATTTGAAAGCGGTTTGGATCGTCCTCGTAACCTGAGGCGATAGGCTGCCGCGTGGCCAGGAGACGGTCCGTGCTGTTCACGACATCGATCTAGCCTCGATCTGGCGTCAGGTTTCGAAAGCATCAGGCTGGGATTAATTATGTAATTGAAGTTGAGAGATTGGTGAACCGAGACGGTGTAGTACGAGCAGTGGGATTCTCGGAGTGACTTCAGCCACAACTTCAACACAAATTTGATGTAGCGCAAGATGCGGCACAGGCTGCTGCACAGCTCGCCTTGAGTACACTAGCCATTTCATCTTCAAGAAACAAACCTGCCCTTGAGGCCAGATCGAGATCTTTCAAATTTGGACTTGCCACGACTATCCCGGATGGCCTCAGAAATAAACAGCAGCAAATATCGGCTAGGTTGCATCAAACAACAGGCTAAGGTGTGATTCGACACATAGTCATCTCTATATACACCGAGCGCACCGTCACGGTAGACGCTGCCTACGGTGACAATGGAGCCTACAGCACAACGGAGCTACAGAGGACGCCCAAATGGACACCTTGAAGCCAGCGGCCCAGGAAGGCGCGCTCATCACGGGAACAAAAGATGGGTCGCTGAGGGTGCCACCGGACGCAGCGGCGCAAACACCCCACATACTGGGAATGACGGCGAGAGATGGGAACGTGGAGGGCATAGAGGTGGCGGTAGGGGACGAGGACGTGGTACCAGAGGGAAGTTTGGGAACGCGTCTGTGATGTTTCGTCGAAACGGTGTTCTAGATGATGGCGTTACGGGAAGTGAAGGGGAGAGCAGCGAAATGGAAGACGAGGCTGAGGTCGACGAAGTGGATTTGAACGAACCAGAAACTCCGGAAGAAAGAGATAAATTCTGGCAAGAGGTGCGTAGCAAACCTTGTTCCGTATGGTTACGCTCTCCATGATATCGCGGTACAGTTGGTGAAAGCCCGCGAGGCTGAGCGCAAGAAGTCCATAGCGGAAGGCAAGATGGATGATCCACTCAAGCCAAAGCGCCTGGAAGACGCCATTACCATGGTCGGGACGTGCCTGGACATGTGCCCTCGGTTCGAACGATACCGACGTGAACGCGAAAATAACCTATTTGAATGGGAAACTGTATGAATTCCGATATGTAAGCCACGTCGGGATTTGCGCTAACGATTGTCACAGATTCCGGGCACAAAAAGAGTAGATCACAGACACGCTGTCAAGATGTACGAACGTGCAGCTGGGGACAAGACTCTACCATCCGACCTTCGACCTCCGAATGTTCTCAAGGTCCGTCTGTTCCCCTCGAGTCTATTCAACGACGTTGGAATCACATCCGTTCCTATGTTGTTAGGGTACCCTTGATTATCTCTTCCACGACCTTTTACCTCGTGGTGGGTTTTCTGCCACTTTCAACTTCATTCGGGATCGTTCAAGATCAGTACGAAATGACTTCACCATGCAACATGAGATGGGACAGCTTGCAATCGAATGCCACGACCGCTGTGCTCGATTCCACATCCTCGCTCTGCACATCGAACGTGCCCGAACAGGATTTTCCATTGCTATGGAGGAGCAACAGCTCATGAACAGTGCGTGTTTCGGTTCGATATGCAATAACGATAATGATAAACGAATGCCTTCGCAGCCCTCCAGAGTTTAAAGGAGTTCTACCAAGATCAACGTGGGCAGTATCAGTCACCCACGGAGCTAGAGATGCGCGTCTACCACCGTCTCGTTCACATCCGCGACCAAAGAGAGCGTCACGACGACATTCCACCTGCCCTCCTCAACCATCCCGTGTTTGAGCTGACCACAAAGTTTCGGGGCCGTGTTCAAGCCATGAGTGCTCCTATCACCAAAACTTCACCCCTCGTCGTAGATGCAGAAGCGATGAAAATCTTTGCTGAGCTTGCCAACGTGCTGCGTCGGGAAGGGAATGTCATTATGACATATCTTATCGCTTGCATCCTTGAGCGGCATTTTGGCACGGACACCATCGAGGACATTGAGTCGATACGAGGGGACCTTTCACTCTCTGCTATCATCGACGGGTTCTCCGGAACAATCGAGGACACAGACATCGACATCTCCCTGGCAGACGAAACTGAAGATTACCAAGAAAGCATCCCTACCGTCCATCCACCTCTACCACAATCGCAGAAGCCACTACAACCGAGCGGGACGCAGTGGCTGACCGACACCTTTGGTATAAAACCAACCGAGTCCGCGTTTTTCAACGTGAATGCTCCAGAGGCTCCCTCGCAGCCAGTTGCGTCCCCGATGAAGTCTGCTTTCTCGAACTTGAAGGCCGTTTCGAACGCATTCGGCACAACCTCCTTTGATGCCACAAGCGCCTTCATGAGCGCCCCTAATGCACCTCCATCTATAGTTACGGGTATGTTCATGCAGAACACATACATTTGGAGACTGATCAAAATTACATTGCACTAGCACCACCAAGTGGCCCCTTCAGTTTCCAGACTACCGCTGCTCCACCCACTTCATCAATCCCACCTGCCGTCCCAACCCCAATGGAGGTTCAGCCTGCGACGGTGTTTACCCCCCCATTCGGACAACCACCACCGGCTGCTGGTTCCCGAGATTCTCTTCCTACCCAACCTCCGCAAGCACATAGGTCTGCTTTTGGACCTGTCAACCCACCTGCTCTAGGTTCAGAATTATTCACCCTTAATCCCCTGGCAGCGACGTTTACACCTCCGAAACCTCGTCCATTGGCCCCCTCAACTCCTGCCAACGTTTTTGACACGTCTGGAACGTCATTATTCAGCACTCCGCCGTCGAACGGTGTGGTACCCTCTACAGAAAGCCACAGACAAAGCACCTCGACGTTCGGTGCAGCTTCCAGTGTATTTTCGACCTCGATATCTCAATCACCAACTCAGGATCAATCCTCTTCATTCCCACTTTCGTCCGGAGTATCCACCCCACCTCCAGCACCTTCTAGTAGTTCGGTGCCCTTGTTCGGCGTGATGGAGGATGCACTGTCAAAATTGCAGACACCATCCACACAACCCCCTCCTCTTAATAGGCGGCAGCCTCTCTCATTGCCTTCAACGCCCACTGCGACAGTGTTCATTCCTAGTTTTGTTCCTCACAGGCAGAAATCAATATTTGGCTCGCTCAAAAATATCCAGACCTCCTCCCTATCCGCGGCGCCCACCGAAATTTTAAGTCCTCTGGTTCTGCAATCGCCGGGTTCGAAATCCTTCAGTTCGATTCCAAGCCTGCTTCGCAGGGACTCTATACAGTCCCCCTTACGAGCAGCCATCAGTGCCGCTGATATTGAGGCTAAGATTGAGGCCCCAGCAGAGAGACTGGAGACTTCTGTCGCCGCGGGCCCGTCACATGTGGAAAAGCCCACTTTAGACATCATGAAAGCAACTGCGCACCACTTCGCCCTCAGTGGCTGGCTCGTCAAAGAGAGCTTCTCTCGGTGGCAACAACGACTTGTCGAGCGAGCCAAGTGGATCGAGGCCTGCAGACGAAGCACTGCTTACAAAGAGAAAGTGCAAGCCGAGCGTCTTTCACGCAGCGTCGGTTCGCCCTCGGAGAAGAAACGCAAAACGGCACCTCAGGAGACCCGTACCCCGTTAAAGAAACGCCTGCGGAGCCGCTTATCCGGCGACTACAAGCCTCCGCAAAATGATGAAGAGCTTGCCAGACGCTTTGAGAAGGTAGGAGGCGCTGGTCACATCGAAACGACAATCGCTCAATGGTGAACAGAATCAGGCAGAACATGCCCGCCGCTGGTCGCGTGGGTCTTTCCTTCGCGTGCTGCAGGACTTCTTAGACTCCACGACCAAACCTTTACCTGACAATTGGTCAGCGTGGCTCTCCTTCAACCAAGAAAGCGATGGTACCGCCATATGGCTGGAGCAAAAGTTTGACGTACCTAATTCTGGAGAGTGGAAAGACGAGAACGTGTTCCAGATACCACTGTCGAGGGAATATACTGAGCCGGAGAGCTCCTACCCTGGAGTTGTCATATTCGAACGCACCCCGTTAGCTGGCGTTGCGGATATCTTGGAAAAGTGAGAGTCTATGTCGTCTCGGCTTCATCGGATATCTAAAGAGAAACTTGCGATGCATAGGAAATATCGGGTTTTGGAGGATTGTGCTCGCTTGCGCGAGATCATTGAGGTGTTTCCTTCCAACAGACATTATGTTCCCTCGTTGTTATGTATCTCGTGGTCTGAGAGCGAGCCAGCTGTCTCGAAGGACTTTGACGATATGGTCAGTGCTGGCTGCATCTCTGTTGGCTTCCACTCACTTTGCTCGCAGGTCAACTCGATGGTTGGAGGCGGCATGTTGACGTCAGCGCACGACTTTCTAATTTCTACTGCGACTTTGGATATGGAATCGAAACTCGAAGAGCTGTTACACGTCATTCCTTTCGATCTTGAAGCTCGCCTTGTGAAGTGGTTATCTATTAATGGTATGTAAAACTTCCGACTCGACATTTCACCTCTTCCACGATTGCTCGCAGATCTTTTCAAAACTTGGGAACACTCCTGGGATGAAATGACGACAAGATGGCTCAATAATTGCACCGTCTATGGAGAGTGTGAGTGGTTTCTATGCCCACAATCGGGAGGCACCTATTTGACCACCCTTTCACTTTAGTCCACTGGGATCTCCACGCAAATTTCCTTGCAGGCTGTACACAGCTCCTGATCCATATACTCAACGAGGTTACCGGGCTACTGGGACATCACGTTCTGAACGACCTCCCCGGCTTGCAAGCGGACGTAGCCTTAGACTCAGAGTAAGTCGATGACGCTGTTGTAAATACGCTGAAGCTCACTATGTTGTAGAACAACCTTTGACACTGTACTGGAATGGTTGCAAGCTCTTCCGGAGACCAATGTCACTCTCTCGTTGATCGGTGACATCAGAGCACATCAGAGCCTTGGTCGAGGTAACATTTTATCGTAGTCGCTCAACTTGAATCGGGGTGCTGACACACTTCATTTAGACTTCCCGACGATGACCTTCTTGCCGCAGATATATGCGCTAGCACGTTCCATCGCAGCGCACGTAACAGACGTCAATCCCGACATCTCGCACTGCATTTCCAGAGCTCGACTGGATGAAGCTCTAAACAACGTCCTCAGGCTTAAGATGTCCCTCGAAGACGAAATGAAGGCCAGTCATATTGCCAAGCTCAAACCCGCAAAGCGTCCTGCATCATTTGGGGAGACTGGATCTAGCAGGTTCGTCGAATATGTGGCCTGACGAGGGCTTTAGTATTCAACTGCGTTTCGTTTAGATCGTCCACCCCATCTTCCTTCGATGAAACTGTCGTTACGCCCGCCATGCTCCGCTCGCTGACCAAAAACATTCGCGCCACATATGGCGCCCTAGCTGACCCCTCCTCTCGATGATACTTATAGTTATCATTGCTGTATTCACATGTATTACCCACCATCTGCTTATATGTACTGATACTGTGTCGAGATAATTCGTGATTTCAGCGGTATTTTACTTGCTATCACTCCCCATCTACTGGGCGGAACTTCTAACGCGTTCCTGAGAGAAATTTAACAACAAACTAGATACAGCTGGATCCAAAACGCCGGGCTGCTGTGATTCTGATGATGACGTAGCCAGGCTACTTCTTCCTTTTAGCTAACAGACTTTGCTGTAAGCCTACGGCTCACGACGGGACTCCCATCATCATGTTCAACGTAGTGTATATACGCTATCGCACACACACGCAGTCCTTAGTCGCATACCACCATGGCCTGTCTTCGTTGTTCTTTATACACGTCGTCGCTCTGTCACTCTGTGCGCTTCAGTGTTTCCCGCCGTGCCCCAGCGGGTTTCTATTTGCTAGGACCATTTTCACCATTTTCCTCGTCTTCTCTCATTGACCTCACGAATTCGTGAGTCCCGCCATCCTTATCTGATCCGGGCGTCCAGTCGCCTGAGTAGGAATTTCAGAAGGAATTTGACAACTTCTCCTTCCATGTGGTCGACAAGGAAGAATGGAAGTGGAGGCGTGCAAGCAGAACGACCTGAATCGACTGTTCTCGAGCATCAAGAGGGAGTTGGCTACTCGTCCCCTTCGTCATATGGCAGAGTCCGCCATGCGTGCTCCTGTCAAGACGCGGGCATCTCGTCGCCCTGAAAGCGCCTGAGTCTGATCGGTATTCCTTCTATTCGGCAGATGAGGATAAGGGTGGGGAAAGGGAAGGGGAAGAACCGTCCGTTCTTTCAGCTTCTCCCCCGCCGATATAGTTGTTGTTTTAGTGTGCCTCCCGGAATTCTTACCCTCAAGTCAACTTGAACTGGACATGTCTGTGACCGTAGGAGAACAGGACCTACTCGATCCTGGAGCAGGAATTCTCGAGAATGGGACGAGTGGTGTCCAGCAGTTATTGGCTGCCCACGTACTGACACTCCTAACCTCCTCCGCACTCCTTTGAGCACCCCTCACCTCTGTACGAGCTAACGCCCGCAATGAAGACCAGTGGATGTGCCTAGGCAAAGCCCAGCAGACCAAAGCTAGCTTGGTTCCATGCCCGGTCACATTCTCAATTCACGATCTTCTCGACTACGAGGGCGAAACTGACTCTCAGCGATCTCCCACAAAGACGGAAGTCACGGGAGACTGGTTTTCGGAGACCTCTTATGCGACGACCGTTGTCGAGGAGACCTAGTTCATCAATGGAGGTCAAACATAGGACATTTCGAAGGGTAGGCGGGTCCGCAGATCTCCTGGCAAGCATCTTGTCGTCTACAACTTACGCTCCTTTGCTGACCCCTTCAATCAGAAATCGGTGCTTCCGACAAAGTGGAGTGCGTCGTCTGTGGAGATACTGTACGAGATGATCACTATTCCCGAGGGAGCCTCGAGTTCCGAGGTCAACCGTTGCGAAGCGTTGCAAGGTACCCCGGCTTGAGGGTGCATCTGCTCTCATTCAAGTTCAAATTTATCTAACAATTGTTTACATTTCAGAAGTCGTACCTCGGATGCATGGCCTCCCATTCCGGTGTTCTGGGCTGCAGAGACGATTGTTTCGCAGGGTTGCACAATGCGATGATCTGAAGGCGAGTTTCGTTCTCCCCTAGATCGTCATGTTTGCTAAGACACATAACAGGGACGTTTTTCACATTTCGACTATGCCTTTTATGCTCTTGGTTCAAATCTCGCTTCCCCTCCATCAGGAAAAACATCATTTCCCCCAGGTCGCGCCCCGATCTCTCTACCATCCTGGAATCGTGGTACGTGTGCCCACGCCGTGACCCACTCTCATTAGTTCCTCTTTGGTCGCGTGCTAAGATTATACGATCGAGGGAGACACGGGCCACAAGACACAAAGAGTCGAAGAAGGTTATCAAGAAGCGCCTCGATTCTAGTATGTGGATGGATCCAGAACTGTTAAACGAAGAAATATCTAAAATCGCTTATTGATATGTTCATCCTGGCCAGTCCTAGATTCCTCTTCCATCTCTCGAACAACAAGAGCAAAAATGCAAACATACGGAAGAATCCTGCACGCCTACAGACGCCCTGAACACTATATAAGTACGCCCCTTACTCTGCTCTGGTTCTTCCTTTTGCTACGATAGTCACCAGACTTTGTTGCCGCAAATGATAAAACCACCCAAAAAGAATTGAGAAGTGACGGGAACTCGTTGACGGCTCTTCGCCTTAGCACCCTTTAGACGCTTCGGCCACCACTAGTAAGTGCTTCATTTCTTCGTTCATCTTTTCGTTGACCAGTCTTTATAAGGCTATCTTCCTGTCCTTACTTGAACTTCCACGACCGTCAGTCGTCACTCGGAAACGGTCAGTCTTTACTCGAGAATCCACCGTCGTCGCTTGGTCACTACTCAGTCACCGCTTCTAATTGTCTCTACCTAGACATTTTCCTGTAGTCTTTGGCCCATTGCCACTACCGGGTTGACCAACGCGCATGCTGCCTCCTGAGCGCTTGGACACCGGCGCCCTCGGTACTCAAAGTTCTCCCACAGTCTTCACTGAGATATCCGCTGTCCTTACTCGGGATTCCACTGTACTTGGTCGGAATCCCCCACTGCCAGCATGCGACAGTTATTGCTGAGATTGAATTATCCTTGTCACTCGATGTCACTTATCAACGAAGGACCTGTGTATTCTTGGGCGTTGACTAGGTCTCTGGTGACAGCACCCCACTTCCTGTCGGTCCGTTTCGTTTCGCATCGTCTCGTGTCTATGCTAACCCGTTATTCTTCAATTTGTTCGTAGAGTAGCTACCAAACTCCAACCAGTGTTGGTGTTCAGTTAGTTCGAGATGTGACCCATAGATCTGTTTCGACACTGACCTACATCTACCCATCTCCAACTACACCTATTCAACTACGCATATAACAGGTACCATATACACCAAGTCTAGTGAGTGAACCAATTTATGGACCCAAATATATCATGAAATCCTGGTGGTATGGCAAAACAACAAGAAAAAGTTCGGATACCGGGAGTCGAACCCGGGGCTGCTGTGATCATGATGACGTAATCAGTGAAAGACAGCCATGTTAGCCGTTACACCATATCCGATATGATAATCCTCGTTTCTTGACTTCAAAGTATGCGTTGTTGACTGCGTTTCAAGCCCAAACAATCCCCTTCGTCTTTGAGTATTGAAATGCCCGAGGGATTTGGAGACGAGTGCACGCGTGGTGAACAGCAGGGTGGGGGATGCGTTGCCTAACTCACCTTGTGGCGCTGATCCCATTTTTTCAAAGATACAACCATGTTAGCCATTACACCATATCCAAGCTCAAAGTTGTCACTTTCTTCATCACGACAAAGAGTACAACACACAAGTAGCCCATTGACCAAGACCCAAGGCGTACAAATCGCATACATTGCTCCACCGCAACTTACAAGTTCCGAGTCATAATACATCGTACACGTAAATCCACAACAGAGCACCCCCAGAGTACACCGAGAACAATCGTACGTATATTAAAAGTACATCCTGTTGCACAAGATGGCATTGAAAATCGTCCTTCATACACAGTGCTCAAGCAAACGCTAAAGCAGACCATGTAGCCGCCGCCCCAATGGCCATGGTTACAGCAGTTTGAGCGACTGCGTACATCGCCGTCTTGGCCCGTTTCTGCGGCCTGGAGGTTTCTGGGGTTGCGCCATCGCAAACATTCGGCACCGGAGTGGGGACGGCTTGTTCAGTGACCGCATCCGTTACAACGCCTGGAGAAACCTGATGTTCCGAGTCGTCGTCGTCATCATCATCATCCGTGCGCTTCCGCTTCAGCGACTTCAAGACCTGCACGACGTAAGAAATGGGACTACGTTGGACGAAATTACATACCTCAACCTCAGTGGCGATTGCATTCAACGCTTCGGTGCGAGCGGTACTGATAGCTCCTATCTTCTCTTCTATCCGCTTCTCAGCATCTTCCCGCAAGGCCTTCATCTCTATCGAGCACGTCAGCATCTCAGCAAGCCACCAGTAACCAACGCAACGAACCGGAGACTAGATTATTCAATGCCTCGGCACAGGCTTTCACATCATTGAGATGTGCTTCAGCAGGCCGCGGTTCTGGTGCATCGAGCCTGCTACGGAGCGTGTTCACCTGGCTCTGAAGACTGGATAGCGAAGCGATGTTGCGCTCAGCCACGTTGATCCGGCAGAGCAGGCGCTCCGACTCGGGTTCAAGCCTGTGAACCTGACTTTGGAGGTCTATGACGTCTTCTTCGGTGAAGGACTGGCGCGATTTAAGACCGGTGACAGATTCTCCCAAGGCGGTTACTTGTTCCTGTACTTCATGTCAGAGAGGAGGGCACGGGATGGTGGCAAATGGCATTTACCTTGACATTCTTGATAGTCGCTTTGAGTTCCGAGCTGACGCGGTCAGCAAGCACCTGGTGGAATGGCATCATGTGAAGATGATGTGGCGGTGGAGGTGGCGGTGGAGGGAAAGGAAGCGGGGGCGGAGGAGGACGTAAAAGCATCGACGGATGGACACCAAAGGCAGTGCTCAAGTGGTTGAAGGACCCGTCTAGAAGGAATGGCGGACGGGGAAGGGTCGTAAAAAGCTCAGAGATTTTACTCTGAGCGATAGATGGCTGAGTGAGCTCAGACTCAGGCATTGGCGCATCATCTTTTGGTGGCTCGGCTACCACTGCTTCCACCGCTGAGTGACGTGGAGACTCCGGTCTGGAAGCAGGCCATGCACCGATGACAGGGGGCTCTGACTGCTGGGCTTCCGAGAGTGGGGACGGAGATGGTGTGGACAGCTCCATGGGGGATTGGGAACGAGATTCGTGAGCAGGGTTGATGACCACCATAACAGGGGAAGGCTGGGTGAGCACCTCGACGGATGAGCAAGGTGACCCAGGTGCATCTACTAAGGGGACATTCAGGTCGCCCAGGACAGAAGGGGAGCGCGAGATGCTCGTGGTGTAGATGTCTTTGATGAATGAGCGGAACGTCGGGATCTTGACTGAAGCCTTCTCCTGACTATCGCGGAGGAGAGGAGGTACGCAAGACTGAATCTCTTCCCCATCAGATTCATGTTCAGACGGTGAAGAAGCTTCGTCGGAAGATGCATATAATGAAGAAGTAGAATGTGGCGACTCAGACTCGATATACGAAGGAGGAACAAAGAGTCCGTAGCGTCCTGAGCTCAGCTTTCGCGCTCGAGAGACCGCATGACTCAAAGAATTGATAGGAGTCAGCGCACGGAGAGGGGATGACGCCTTGGGAGACGAGTTACCCGTGAGGAGCTCAACACGGACGGTAACGGGAGAAACGAGATATGAGCCAGCGCCTACTACCTTGCCAAAGGTGAGAATGTCGCCATCGGCAAGAGCAGTTGCGACTTCGGCCTTCAACATTTTGGGCACCGTTTCGCCACGCCTCAAAAGATGAGTCCCGTGTCGTGAATGAAGGTCAACGACGTAGACCTATCATTCTTGATGAGCTTAGCGCCGGCATGAAGCTCGAATGGAATTATACCTGTCCGCCATCCGAAAGGACTAGTTTAGCGTGCCTCGCGCTCACTACCTGGCATGCAAAAACTATATTGTGATCGTCGTTCTCTCTTCTCATTGACTTATCATCGGACCCTGATTTACGGCCGATGTTGACGTAGCTTGAGCGGGATCGGTGAAATGTGATGTCATGAGCAGGTTTGTCTTCGCATCTCTCAACATGCAAGGCGATCCCTACAGATGGCAGGAGTCAGCATCATCATCAAGGTAGATGAAGAAAGGCGACGTGCCCGTGACCGACTCCTGCGCTCCACAGGGGCCATCCAGGGGCTCTAGCGTTGCGAAATTGGTACCCAAGTACTGGACGTCGTCGTCCATGATGGTCTATCGACTTCAAGGGGAAATTTTTATCAACGAAAATCAAAGATGTTGTTTCGGACCTTTAGTCGATGGTGAGGGGAGGAATGAGGAATGGGAGTCACTCGAGCCGTGACCGTATGGCAATGCCTTTATCACAGGTAACACTTGGGCATGTGGCCGTGACCTTTCCAAATCGGGGGATAATCCGGCGACTTCACCAACCGATCACCAGGAAAGGACATCGTTGTGAAGAGCCTACATCGGGCGCCGGTACTACCGATAATTGGTATAGGTAGACTCAAAGATGCGAAACACGAAACACAGATATGTAGGCAAAGGAACAGAATGCATGAACGTGAACGGGAGACAAACTGTGACAATGATATCTAATGGAGCCCTTATGAATTGTAATCTTCAAACCATGGGTGGACAAGAGCACGTTTCGCTATGGAAGCACGATGCATGAGTAGGCTAGAAGCATGGATTGTGACAGCGGAGACTTACCTGAAATACGCTTGGCCGTGTCGTAGGTTAACGTTCGCTATGATATGTGTTAACACGATGCGCGATAGCATACATACCAACTCCCGCGAATAATGACAACTCACCGCCAGTAAGTCAATGCCCATATCATCCAGGTTGGGCACTATATTGCGCAACTCTTGCCTCGACCACTGAGGGAACGTCTCCTTGTAGTCAGGTAATTGACTGACTCCTGGCCAGACTTGCTCATTTGGCGTTCCCAAAATCCTTGGATAATCGTGTCAGGCAAGATAGGTAAATGGATAGGCAAACAGACCTGAAGATCTTGAAGATTTGATCGATCTCCGAGTCACCCGGGAATAGTGGGTTTCCCCTCATGACCATCTCCGCAAATATGCACCCAACGGACCACATGTCAATGGCTGTTGAGTAGTGCCTAGACCCAAGCAAGACCTCAGGCGCACGGTACCAAAGCGTCACGACCTAGGCCGAGGGCAGATATGAAACCACAAATGAGATGCATACCCTATACAGCAGGAGACAAGTACTACAAAAGAACAAAACACTCACCTCGTGGGTATAAGTCCTCATGGGTATACCGAACGCTCTAGCCAGGCCAAAATCTGCAAGCTTGAGGTTGTTGCGTTTATCGATAAGCAAATTTTGTGGCTTGAGATCCCGGTGAAGAATACGATGCGAGTGACAGTAGAGCAGTCCAGAGCTGAGTTGGTGGGTGAATTTCTAACATGACAAGAATCGTTCAGCAGGTTTCAATACAGTGATGAGCTGAGATCAAGGTAAACAAGTCAAAGTGTGAAGGAAATCCTAAACACGCTGTGGTGTGGTGACGAAGCACGTGATCAGGCGTGCAATCCCCCTATCGTCACAATCGATGTGATATAGTCAGGGTCACTTCACCCAACGAATGCGGTAAAGGCCTCAGAGCATCTAGACAAGTATGGGAGAATTGACGTTGTCCGCAGTAACTGGTTGTTGCCCCATCGAAGCGACGATCCCGGCCATCTTTCACGCGTTTATTACCGCGCAAACCCCCATGCCAGTGGCAGGATCCTGTAATACGTTGGGTAATGGGGGAGATATGACTTACTTTGGATATCTCAATGGAGATGGGCGAACCGCTAGAATTTGCATTCTCCATGTACCGTTTGAGGTCAACATCGAGAAACTCGAAGACAAGATAAAGCTTCTGGTCGGCGTGCACGATGTCTAACAGTCTGTAGAAAAGCACGTGGGTACACTCAATCCAGAGGAACGAGCACGCGCTATGCCCTACCTGACGATATTATCATCCTTCAGCTCCTTCAACAAACTGATCTCGCGAATGGCGGTACTTGGCACGCCTTCATCTTCAGCCTCGAGCCGTATTTTCTTCAGAGCGACAATCTGGTTTGTGGTCACGTCTTTTGCTTTGTAGACGACTCCGTACGTTCCTATACACGCGTCGCACCACGCGAATGATGGGAACACAGCATTTAATCAGCTAGCGACAGGGTTGGCAGCACGCTGATGCGTACCCTCTCCTGCAATGCGTTCGCCACACGAGGTCATTCATGGGACAGCATGATTGTGGCACAGCGGCACGCACCAACTTTCTCGATCTTTGCGTAGCTGTCGATGATCAAGAATAAGATCAGCAACTTGTATTACTCAAAGCGACTGGCGCATGAGTCGCGTACCGATCCATGTTGTCGAAGTCAAGTACAAAGAACTGGGTGAAACTTGAGCGTGGCGGGGTGAGACGTCAGATTTGAATGGACAGGACGACAACAGATGCGTTGTATCGCGCAGACAGACGTGTTCCGATGTGAAGGGTGTGATGGGTGTCTGAGAGAGGAGGGGGTATATATCGTAAGTAAGAAAGGACAGTCTGACGTCGGAACTTTCTTGTAATTCAATTCGTCACAATGACCAAAGATAGCCAAAGTAGTTTTTTTAATTACAATCATGTTGCAACTCACTTGCAATAGTCACAGAATTTGGCCCAAAATAAGCTCAAAATGGCAATTTTAATGCATTTTAATGGCATTGGGCTTAAGATATAGGAATTTCAGACTAAATTATGTTAAGCAGGTGTCGGTTAAATAAGAGCTACCGCATGAACCGGCACTCTGCTGAGCCGAACGGGAACACGAGGAATCAGTTACTTTTCCAAGGGAAAGAAAGGGTATGTGATCCTCTCACTCAGGGATGTCCAATTAACGTCTAGTGCAAAAGGCGACCACTGCCACCGGTGATTATGTCTACCAGCGGACGTCCACAAGACGTCCCACCACGACATCGTTCGCCGTAAGCTTGATCTTATGTGTGTTTATCAAGGCACTGAGGCACACGCATCCCCCTCTTTCTGACACAGCTCAAACATTTTCAACACTGCCGTGGCTCAAGATCTGGAGAATGTCCCAGACACCCTTCTCCGCCCATGGACAGAAACGGAATATCCAAAGGAGCGTCCGGCTCGGACCGATATGGCTGGGAGATGAACTCAGCCTTCTGTCTGTCACCTGGTCGTCAGGGCCAAAACAATCGCCAGCACTCTTCCCATGATGATACCGCAAAGTG
>KN819326.1:468116-490620 GCA_000827475.1 Paxillus involutus ATCC 200175
CGACCACTTCATCCTCGGCCTGGCATCGGCTGTTGCTCTCTCACATACGTGTTGCTTCTGAGAGTCTAGGAGTTGGCGCTGATTGTTCGGAAGTAGGAAGCGCACGTACATAAATAGGGCAGGTTGCTTTCCTTCAGCCTGGTCTTGGCCAGTTGATCTGCTCGTCTTGCCGTCGCATGCGTGTCACATCAATGTACTGCCCCGGCCAAGGTTCTTCGCCTATCAAGAAGTTGTCGTCGTTGTCGTCGTCATCGTCGTCGTCATTCTCTTCGTCTGATTCCCAACGGTCGTTCGACGTCGCCTGCGGATTCGTGGCACGATCCACCGCAAGATCTTTCATAAATCGATTCAAAGAATCCTCTTTCACATTTTGCAGTGACTTCTCCCGAGCAGCGCGGGCGGCCGTAAGTTCTGGAAGATATTCTCTGAAATTAGGGTCAGACACACGTACCTATAGGACACAGCGAAACATCCACGAGGCGGGCAAACTTACTTTTCGTATGTTTCCCTGCACTCTTCCACAACGTCAAAGAACTCCTTCATTCCATCACCTGTCCTGCTCGAGACACCTACAGCCTGGAGGACGGTTCGCTATGTTCATTCTGGAAAAGGATCCAGAGTTTCCAGGCTTACCTTGAGGTGCTTGTAGAACTCGTCCAGGACAAGACTCATACTATTCATCAGACTGTTCATATACGTCGGCTCGCCTTCAGAATCTCTCGACCCCGAATTCGAAGCCAAGGCAGCTTGGAAAGCCTCAAAATCCTGCATCCACTCGATAGCAAACTCGTGTGGCTCCACATCCGTTTTATTAAAAACAAGAATAAACGGAAGTTTTGTCTTATATAAGATGCTATAGGAGGTCAGCATAGAACGACAGATTTAGCAAGGATAAGGACGAACGGACCTGCAAGCGTATAGCATATTTGACATAAAGGTCGCTGGTGCTGTGGTCCGGGGCGTGTCGATGATGTATGCCACGACGGTTGGGAATGAGGATGCAACGGCATCGGTTATTATAGCCCCTGATGCTGACCAGGTAAAGATCTCAATCTGTCCTGGTGTATCCAGTATGATATGACTGTCGATGGGAGGTCGTTAGCGAATCCGGCGAGGTAGGAAACAAAGAAGGAAAAAATATCATACTCGACACTCTCAGATCTCTTCTCCACCAGATCCAAGACTTGGTCAAACTTGGTAGTGAACAGATTAAGGGCGGTCAAAATCCCGCCATTCGGGCCTAGATTATACCTTTGGCGGAGCATCCAGTGGGTTATTTCACAGAAGAGGAGACCGCAGGAAAACGGCAACACACTGCTTCATAACCTCCTTGTAATTCACCGTATCTCTGATGTCGATGTTCGGTTCAAAGGGGACGTGGGCTACTGCGGGATCGAGATTCAGGATGTACGGCGGTCTCGACGGGTCTCGCGAGTGTAGATGGGAATTCATTCGCTGTACAAAGGTGGACTTCCCCGCACCTGCCATGCCAATCGTGACGATGACGGTCGGTTTCCTCTGCATGGCGTTGTCGCTGGAGGACGTAGAAGTACTCATGATCATACCAAGGAGTGGGACTCGGGACTCGGCAACTAGTAAGACAGACGAAAAACGATGCGTGGGAAATTTTGCTACTATAGCTAGGGGATCAGCTCTTCGTGAATAGGGTCAAGGTAGTTACTGGAACATGGCCCGTGCGGGACCCAGCAGATCGCAAAGATCACAAAGAGAGCCACAGGCTTCTCAATACCAGTCCCAGAGGTCGACTCGAGGTGGGCAACGAGCAGCAGCCGAAGAGGAGGATGACGATGACGAAGAAGGACGAGGGGAAGGGGACCAAGACGACCAAGAAATGGATATCGACAACACTCAGGCAAGGAGAGCAGATGGAGAAGCTGTGAGTTCGCAATTTACTAGCTTGTGATAACTTCTGACGCGTTCGGTCGCTCTGGGTGGCACAATTAGGACCTCGACAGAAAAGCCAGTGATCTAGTCAGACTCGCACTCTTTACAGAACATAAACGCGTTCCATTGCGAAGGGAAGAGATAAACAAGAGAGGTAGTTACTTTATCTTCAAAACTCATTTCGGTGCTTTACCGCGACACAGTTCTTAGCTCCAACACGCGTTCCTTCAATGTCGTTTTCGAGAGGGCACAAAGGCTCTTACGCAAGACGTTTGCGATGGAACTTGTAGAGCTTCAGTCGCGAAGCTATCGTGAACAAGACCCCGCAGCGGGAGATGACCTTCATAACGCCACTGGCGTCAAGAAGAAAGGTAATTGCATCATTTGCCTGACAACGCGCGTTACCACTATAAAATCCAAATAAACACCACCTATCTCACATAGCTGCTGCTGTCGGATCCAAAACCTACATCTTACGCTCGGTTCTGGACATCTCCGTCATCGAGCAAGCGGCCCTGACAGACGAACGGCTTCTTGAAGAGCAAATCACGGAAGGTCCCGATGATGATGACGACGAGGACATGCCTCGCAACTACGGAAGCATCATTTCGTGGAGCACTGCTGATCAACTTGCCGCTCTGGGCCTGCTCCATGTCATCCTTGCACTAATTCTAGTCAACGGAAGATCTATCTCAGAACGTTCGTACCGGTTTCACTTACCCTTTTTTCGACCTTCTCATCATTGCGCAGTGGAGCTAAGAGGCAACTTAAAGCGACTTCGCATTCCGTCTAGTGGCACGGTCCCCATGAATGCACAGTCAACGCACAGGGGAATACCCATTGACACGTTCCTTTCTCAGCTCATGCGTCAAGGTTATATCGATCGGGTACGCTTGGGTGACAACAAAGCTGCTGGAGGGAAGCGCGGACGGGGTGCCGCTGCTACACAGGTTAATGCTGATGACAATCAAGCATACGAATGGCGCTGGGGGACCCGTGCACACAGCGAGATTGGTGAACAAGCAATTGCAAGCTTTGTCGCAGAATTCATGATCGATCGGACGAGACAAAATGAAGCCGAGGAAGACGAGGAAGAGAACGATGGCCCTGCGCGCGGACGTGGCAGAGGTAAAAAGAAGCAGGACGGTGTCGAGAAGAGGTTGGCAACGATGTTAAAGGCTATCGAAAGAGCTTCTGGAGGTAACCTGGCAGACATCAAGTGATCACTTTGTTCGAGATGGGATATCCAATACATTCTTCCCGTTCCATACGCTACGTTCTTGGTATTAGTAAGTACGCTACCATGAGTTGGATATATTTTTCTATCATAGCTCATTGCTCAATCCTATAAATTCGAGTGTAAATTCACACAACAGCGTCGCTCCTGTATGTTTACCCTTCATGTCCAATAGTCGTACCAGACTCAGTCCCATTTGGAGCTGATTCAATCGAGCGCAGAAGACGGCCAGCTTCTCGTCTCGTCCTAATAATTCGTGACGACGAACAACTTCGAGCCTGATGGTTTGTTAGCATGGGACCACCCCGAAATCGCAACCTCTAACCTTATGAATGCAAGCTCGTCTTCGTCAAAGTCCCATTTGAATGTTTGGTCCCACATAATATTGGCAACATCCGACTCCTTCTCACACTCGACGTGATCACTCTGCCATTCCTGCTTACCGACGCCGTGAAACAGCTCTGCGCGGCAATATCCACTGAAGTCGGGGTGGCCCACAGGACGGGGCACTGCGGACGAGAGAAAGAGTTCAAATCGTAGGCGGAGATACCCCACAGCACTCACAAGAACTAAGTCCAATGATACGTCCAACGAGCATCATCCGCTCCCTCTGTTCCGGTCTTTCCAGACTGGGCTTGGCCACCCACCCTTCCGTACCAATAAAGAGCGCTTCATTGAGCTGCCTTCCATCGTCATAATGCTGCCAATTGAGACATGCTAGCTGAGTCCCGCTGCGCCACTGGTTCAGTGGGTCCAGGTTGCTGGAGCTCAACCGAAACCCGCTAGGATATACTCTGCGCAGGTGTTGATTTGCGTTCTGGACGAGGTCCACTAGTGCCTTGGGTATCAAAGAACATATTTGTGGTTCGCCGATGTTGATCATGACGTTTGGCGGATATGGGGGGCTCTCGAGCACTACATACGGAAATCTGTTGTGTGCGGTCCGGCCGAAGACAAGGGCGAGCGAGCGTACCTTCACCCAGCCAACCTTTGGCGGGCTTCATGCTGCGCGCGTAGAATCCAAGTTCCGCCAAAGAGTCTACAATCTTGGTGTGAACGTGTGTGGTATCTATTTCGTGATCCTCGTCGTGCGCCACTTCGAAATCGTTTGAGAGTTCGTCTGCAAGCAGCATGTCGCACATGTGTTCCGCTTCCGAGATTTCGGTGATCTCTTCGCCTGGATAATATTCGACCTGTAGTGACATGTCAGAGCCATTCAGACTCGACTAGATAGTTGGTTTCGAGGCATCGCACCATGAGGAGGATTCGTCCGAGGAGATCACGCGGAGATACCGTGTCCCCGCTCAACCCTTCGATTTCACCACGTACCAGCTTGTCGCCCCATGTCTCAGACATGACCTGCACGAGCTCGTCCTGCTTCTGCACAGAGACGTGACATTCGAGGCTGACAAGCACAGGCCAATCGCTCTTCTTGACCGCGTCGCCGATTGCTTTGCACACGTCCACGAATGGCACGCTCTTACTCAGCGTATGCCCATGCGTCACGATGAGGCCCTTCTTGGACGACCACCAGACATCGATCTCGACACATCGGGCGTTCTCTTGGAGCACGTGGGTGTAGGATTCGGCGGAAGAGCGCCCGAGGACTTGCCAGGAAAGCAGATAAGTGTTGTGAGATGAACTGGGTACCAAGGGTAATATGTGACGACGCCAAGACAACCCGGAGACAAAACGTACGATATGAAATAGTGCTTGAGCGGTAGGTCGTCGATTAAAGGCGGGACTCGTACAGCTGGTTTCTTCAAGAGCTGGGCGACATCCTGGGTGTGTTGTGTTCGTGGTTCAACGACGAGCGCTTATAATTTGATGGACAGGCTAGAATTAGCACTCACCTCACCGTGTTCTTCAAGGAAAGCGAGAACTGCTGGGCTGAGTGTCACGTCGACATCTACTGGTGGGGCAACATTGACGTCCGTCTCGACGGAATAATGCTTTGAGAGTGCTTCCACTTGCGATCGTGAATCCATGGCCCAGCCTACTACTATAGTAAGTTAAGGATCAACTTTTAAGTTTTAAGTGTCGACCATTGGTCACCGGCTTGCCGTGACGGCCAATAGTGGTCGCTACAACTAGATTTCCGCGTGTAGATTACTGCGATTATAATAACAAACCAACCCACTGAACGAACAGCACTTCGTTTTTCTTTCACAGCCAAATAAGTAACACGATAAGGAGGGGAGATGCAGGCAGTTATACCTGTGCTGGGGGCGCCCCGACCCAGCATGTGTGCATAATGATGATATGAAAACCGTAACAACGTCGCGTTCAACACGGCACCTGGGGAAATAAGTAGATAAAGAATACACGAACGGAACTCAGACGTCTCGAAGCGTGAGCTTTTGTTGCAGTTCATAGCTCTGAACACTGCGATGTCTATGCAAGGCTGGAAGTTCTGTAGTATCTGCCAAGTCGTCCTCTTCAGCTTGATCGGATACTCGGCGAAGATTCAGGATTAGGCGGGCCAGCGTTATGTTTGAGATGCTCCAGATAAAGCTGGAAGGAAGTGTCAGGCAACGAGAAACAAAAAGGACAACAGGAGACCAACAAAAGGCCCAAAAACATCAATGAGAGCTAGAGTTGATGGTCAGATGTGATAACGTGTCCAACGAATTTTGTGCTTACCGGTGCTACAATAGAGAGAACCAGGTTGACAAGACGTAACACTGAACCCGACGTCAACAAGCGAATGGAGAGAATGGGGCAAGACATTTACCAAACAAACCCTGTAATGGTATGAGCCGTTGTTCTATGTATTCATGCTGAAAAAAGAACACCCACTAAAAAGTACACGCAACCATCACGATACAAGACCTTGGCCATCTGCACATCCCGCTGCCGCGGACGGTCGCACGCGTTCCAGAAAGTCGTCACGAAGACCATGACCTCAAATGCGATCTGAAGAAAGTTGGATATATATTGGAGGAACACGAAAAGAGTATTTGGTCACGCACGCCGGGACCCCAAAGCATGGCGAAAGGGGGTTTTGAAATTAGCGTGCAGCCGTGCAGCACCGGTGTAGATATCAAGGTTGCTGGAGGCGTGTGTTAGTTCAGAGATTTCGGAAATGTGGTCCTAAACATACGGATACTTGTGTAAATAACATAAACAGTGAAAGCAAGGGAGGTCATCTGGGTGAGAATGAAGAGAGAAAAGGTCCACAACATGAGTTGAGGGGAACGATCCCAGAGGACCCAAAGACGGAGCAACACGAGGACTGTAACGATCAGTGCGGGTTCGACTGGGCCAACGATTTGTCCTTACAATTACTGGCAGCGATGGACGCCATTCCAATGAATACGGCTATCGCAAACCATGCTTTGCAACTGATTGCTATGCATCAGATCGTCAAAGACATCAAATCCTGACGATCGACTCACAACTGTTCGAGTACTTCAGTAACGGCTTGGTGTGACCCTGTAGTCATTGACACTCACCGTGGATGAGAGCTCGGCGTGGCCTACTCCACTGAACCCTAGAGCAGGGCTTAGTGCGGGGAATCTGCGATCAGCGGTTTACCTACCCTGCGTTTGTACGATCATGGCGATGGGAACCGCATAACGGTTGAACAAGAACAGCACTTTCGGAACTGAGAGTTTTGCTTGCCAGATCAACTGCACTTCATCTTGGAAGGTCAACAGGTGGTCCCATAGTAGAATCTTTGTCGTCAATCTTAAGTCTAAATCGTCGGGAGGTTGTGCAGGGTATAAGCATACGTACTACAAGCCCAACCGCTGGAAAAGATTTCCGTCAGCTCTCGAAAGGCCATGTGCGTGTGACTGGATGGAGAGTAAACTTACCGCTCAGGTACTGCGTGGCTCTCAAACCTTCAATATCCGCAGCGTCGATGATCACGTTGGACGCCATCGAGGATGGGGCACGAACAAGAGGCCGTACAAACTGCAAAAGCGTTGCAGGGCCTGCCTGTGCGCTCTGGAGGGAAAGCAATGTAAGCGCGCCAAGACGGCTGCCGGTGTGCGCTGGCTATCAGGAACTAATTAAAGCTCAATCAATACTTCAATGTAAGACCTGATCGGAGCGACGCTGGTGGTGGGCTGAAGCTAGTTTAAAAGAGTTGCACTAATGGAATGTAAGGTATCAAAAACACGAAAGGAATAAGGCAAGCTGAGAAGAGACTTGTTGGAGGAACCTGAATGCCACTGAACGCCACTTGATGGATGCGTACACTAACCAGAAAGCGTGAGCATTGCCTTCGGCTCCATTTGAATTTGGGTGTTGTCACTCCCACACCATGACAACTGGTGAGTCATGATGAGTTCATATAATTACATGGTGTTTGGCTACAGCCTTAGAAATAAACAAAGACATCATCTCAACATTCGTTTCCAAGGAGACGTTAACATGTCTGCAATTTTGACTCACAAGCGGGGGAACTTATAGAACCCATTCAGTCCTAGCTTATCACCTATACCTGGACCACGTCCACGCATCAGGAGCCTCTGATTCATAAAATCATGGAATACTGGGAATCAGGAACGGTACATGTGGCAAGGCATGAGATAGTCCACGAGTTCGTGTTTAGGGGGTCGGTGACCATGGGGTGATGATGACAATTCCACGGCAAAACAATACAAACCTTCCCTGAATTGAGCATTGCATGATCGGAGCACATAACTGCACAGATGTCCTCAAGGGACGGCAGTCCAATCCAGAGCTCTCGCAATTGCAAGACTCCGCAGCCTGAGAAGACACAACAGTGCTCATATCTACCATCTCCGTAGGGACGGGGCAGATAGAGGAGCCGAGACGTCCTGGAACTTGAGATTCAAATAAATCTGTGAAATGAGCGTGATTAGTTTCCTGTGAAGCACGGAGGGCTGATGTATCACCTTCAAAGTAGACATATCAGGATCATGGACCAGCTTCTAATTTCTCGCCTCTCGCCAAGACCCTCACAACCTTGCTAGGTTGAGCAACCATCTCCATCATCTTCATGACGGCGGGCGGACGTTCGACGAGACCCGTCCCACGAGCTGCGGGAGGCCCGCCAGCAGGATGTGGATTGTGCCTGCCGCGTCCAGATTGCCGCTTGCCTCTCTCATCATCATCGGCAGATCGATGCTGGCCAGAAGGAGCAGACGAAGCGGGAGTAGGTTCGAACTCGAGGGTCGGGATGCCAGCACGAGCTGCCCAATGTCCTATCAACGTGCCAGCCGAACGAGGTTCATACCTGTGAAGGTGCGGACTGGGTGCTGGAAGTGGAACAGGAGATGACATTTCCGTGGTAGATCCTGTCACCAATCTATCGACCTGTGCTTGAGCTGATGAGGCGGATAGCACGGCGAGGACTATCTTGGGCTCCTTAACGGTCGAGTTATCAAGTGTTGACGCAGCATGATCAACCTCCCATCGTGCGCAGCATATCATCCTTCGGACCCATTCTGGAGATCCTGAGAGATGTAGAGCTTGGGAGGCCGGCTTTTCCTTCTCATCGTCAACGGGGGCATCTTTGAAGTTGATTTTATCCCACGGAACGAACGCATCATCGCGCTGAACCCTGATGCGGGGATTGGTCCCAACCTGTGCTTCCAATATCCTTGAGGCGGAGCGTGCTCTTTGGGCAAGCGAACTAGTGCCCTTTTTCAGCAGGTCTAGGGTATTCAGCGCTACGCCGCATTGTATGAGCGCTATCCGATAATATGTATGGGATCGACTTACCTTCAAGAGGAATGACCACAATTTCTTGACGCCCTTCTCTACACCACTTTTTGACCTGGTGAAGCGCATGGACCAACACACTTGCATCCACCACCACAAGATCCGCATCCTTCTCGCCTCCCGCCTCTTCGCTTGACCTACGGGGCTTCTCCCTCTCCCTGTGCCTCGTTTCTCCATACTCTCTATCCCTCTCGATTTGCTCCCTTTTCCCCGGCTTATGTCCCGACGTGGGACGTTGCTTCACTCCATGACTGATAGCGTTGCCGCGCCGATTCCCATTCCCGTTCGTAACACCCAGTTCAGCCTGTGGCTGACGTCGATCTCTCCAATTTCCGGACGCAGGGCCGCGAGTAACTGATTTCTCAAGCTGCTCGACTTGATGACTGAGAAATGCGGCGCCGAGAGCGCGAGACATTGCAAGCTTGTTCGCTGTGGCGGTGGTAGCGGGCCCCTGCCAATGAGTCAGGCACCTTGCGGTCAGCCACGATGCAACATTGCCGACAATGAATTGTTTTCTTACCTTGCTTTCCGCCATCGTGTGTCAGTGTACTTGTAGCTAATAGTAATAGGCGGCGTATATCTTATGTCGGTTAGTGGGGAGAGTGCGTGTGATAGCTGGTTTGATGCCTGTGCCGGTGGACTCCTTATTTGTCAATAAATAGCTCAAGTGGCAGAGGTGTATTACGTCAGCATGTTGTGTATTATGTCAGCATGCGGTCATCCATGCTGCCAGACGGACAGCCAATGACGCCGTGCTGTGTGGGCAATGCTGTAGCGCTGAGCTGGCGCTGCCTCCTCCCTGTGCATGGCGTCTAACACAATGGAACATTACAGCATGTACATACTCAAAGGTTGCACCAGGGTATCTGGACGATATGACAGGTGTTGTAAACTAGAATATGCCAAGCCAGTTGGCAAATGCGGAAGGTTCAATACGAGCTTGCCCAGCGCGACGTGATACACCCTCCATCAGTAATCCTAGACCGCCACATCCTGGATGCGGGGTCTGAGCTGGGGTGACAGGACATTTTGGATGGGCGCAAGCTGTCAGTACATATGTAGCGCGGAAACTGGAGAAGAGCCTTGCCAGATACGTCTATGTGGCCGCATATGGGACATGCACAGGGCATAGGGATAAGCCGGCGCGGTCTGGAACGTTGGTAAGTATCAGGTCCCCGCGGCCAGACGAGTTTCGCACTTACTCCATAAATCCGGGTGCAGTCATACCCGGTAACCCTTAAATCCGGTCCCATTCACACCACAACCCGCACAGTGTGTAATAATGCTTGCCAGAGATAAATGAAAGTGTCCATTATAGCGTCCACCGGAGATGACGGCGTCAAGAGCTGTCAGGGATCCCAGGTAACCGGTTTTTGGTCCTCGCGGGGAGACACAAAAGTCTTGGGAAAACAAGCCAGCATTTCGAGATTTGTTGTCACTTTGTTTGTTGTCCTGAGAAGATCCTCGTCGAAGTTGGTGGTATCAAGCCCGTCCTTTTAGCCGCGAACGTCCTCCAAGTCAGCCGTTCGGCCTGGCGAACCAGACACCTTGATGGATCCGGAGCCGGCATAAATCAAAATCGTCGCGGTGGAGGCTCTACACTGGTGACTGGGGAACGAAGTAAGAAGAGGTGATGTCCATCTCACCTCTATAGACCACTGGGAAGCCTGGGCCGACAGGCGATGTTAAATCACCTGTTCAATGGTTTCTGTGCGAGGGACCACAAGAATGCCCCTCAAGGCCTCATGTACGATGTGGTTAGGGCATTACTTACCTGCACACGAGCTACCACTGCATGGTACTAACACCGACAACCTCAAACCCGGGCAGTACGCCTTATACGGTAGAGAAAACGAGAGGATCTAAGGAGCTTTGTCAGTGTGGTCGGACTCACCTCCGAACGTACGAGTATTTATAGTGTCGTCTGACCATCGCCATCTGCTCGTTACTCTTTTTCTGTCTTCACTTACAACCACTTGCGTATCGACTGCTATCCAGGAGTCTGAGATGCCAAATGGACCGTCGAGGGGTGGTGTAACATGGTAGCAGTGCATTCTCACTGATTTTTTAAACACGTGACCAAGGCGAGAGTCGCGTTCCAAGCCGAGCCAACAACAAGGCCATTGACAAGAAACACATATTTTGGGCAAGAAGTGAAGCTACGACACTACCAAGAACACTGGTCAGTAGGTAAGAAAGCCTAAGAGAGTGCCGACCAACTGATTTCTCTTAAAGGATAAAACCGCCGTACAGCATGATTAACGAACTAGACTTAGTTGAAATCGAATGGGGAACATCCAACGTTGATGTAACCGCTCTGAACCAGGCAAATCAACCATTGTATAGGGGATAACGTTCGACGGAGACTCACGTATGTGTTGTTACGGCAGCACAGAGGTTGCTGCTGACAACCGGCGCTTTCCCCACCTCCCATGACATTGATAGGAGTGCAGTCTACTCCGACATTGTCAGCGGGGTCGTAGTAGGACCCAAGTTTGTCGAGTATGTCGGCGAAATTAGTTGCCTTGGGGAGGAAATAAGCCATCGGTGCGATAACGTCGGGTTGGGGATCATTGAAACTTACGCTGCTGACACTATTGCAGCACTGGACGTTCCCAGTGTTGCATTGGATGTTGGTGTCCCTGCGGACATGGCGCTCAATGCGCGCGCTGGTGACAGCGGCGAGGATGATGGTGAGGAGAGCAGGTATGCCAGCGAGCATTGTTGTGATGGTAAGCGAGCGGGAGGCCTTTTGGTTATTGTTTCTGTGGCTGCAGGCGTCGGTTTAGGTGAAAAACCGAAGGAGCTGAACTGCTTGAATACTCACAGTCAAGAAGGTCTGCTTTTATGTCGTTGCGGAGCCGTAGCCCCTGAGCTGATTCCGAACAAGATGGTTCTCGAAAGGGGGACGATTTGCCATCTTAGGGAGCATCCAGTTTAGTGTCTGTCTTCAGACTTGAAGGATTGAAGCTTGAAGACGGTGCAGGGACATTCAGAAGTTAATCAAAGGCGAGGAATGCGGACATACGTCAGGTTTTGGCATTTCAAGAACTTCAGAGGCTGCCCTCCTGGGGCACGTAGTGTTATACCTCACATATTCCAGGACGCTCTCTGTCATTAGTCACTGGTTTATCGTGAAATGCCCTGTGTCGAGCCCTGAGCGTCCCTGCAGCACGTTCGAAGACCGCCTTTCTCTTACCGCCACCGATGCAGTTCCCTAGCCAACGAGAGCTCTCGAAGGTGATTTGGCAGCTAGTAAGTTTAATTCTGCCACGGTCCGCCAATCACTAGTCACTCCCTATTCAACACCTAATTTTGATGTTGATCGATTTTATAGTTTGTGTTTAGTCGCTAATTCACGTGGTGTCTCGGGCAAGGTTGGTCAGATCATCATCATCGGTGGGCAAAGGTGTCGGGAACCGACCGCCCAACGCTGGCGGTGGCGGCTGCGTTATAAACAACATATTGTGCTACCGAAAGTATTATCAATATGCGAAGTTATGTTGTTCTACTAAAGATTCTAACAGGATGCTCACCTCGGCGGGTCTCTAGGCAAATAGATGAGAACTTTTGACTTCATTGCATTGTGCGGTCTCGACTGTCGAACATCACATCGGTAATGCATCCCACCTCAAACAAACTTTTGACAAGTGCTTCGTCTGTCGTGTGTGGGTTACTGACAAACGACTCTGATAGGACGTACTCATCCGAAGTCCTGGGTGACGTCTCTTCGCCTACCTAATCGAGATGGCGCCAAGAGAGGTATCTTGTCACGGCGGTGTGAGTATTATCATTCGCCTTGCACGGTCCATGACACTGCAGCGATGTTCAATACCTGTCCATCCTATATACAATTCATGATGTGCCCTTTGACGACCCCTGCGCCTGCGCCTGCAGCTTTGCTTGCATGACGTTAATTAAATAATTCATGTTGTCCTGTTTCTTTTGTATGGTCTCTGATAGCGCCTCGATGTTGTTGCGAATGAATTCTACTTTGGCTTCATAATATTTCGTGGCTTCGACGCGTGTCTGTGATGTGATCAATGGCTGAAGCCAATCGGAAATATAAACCTTACCTTCTTAACATAGTAACCTGTTCCAACGTCGATGATGACGTGTTGCGTGTCGCTCAGTTTACCGGGGACGTAAAGGGAGTTGGTCAGTGGGACCAAGATTGTCGTTCCTGTTAGATCGCCACGCTTGTTTAGGACTTGCAACGCGAGTCAATCGAGACAACTAACCCGCGTTTTTTGGTTTAACTTCGCCAACGTTCTCGATGCAAGACTTGAATTTTGACTGAGCTTGCTTGAGCTGGGCGAACGAGTTGGTGAGGTGGTTCAGTTCCTGGAGGTGATCGGATTTTAGAATTGCCAGCTACAGAGAGACCAGTCACCTCTTCCAGTTGCCTCCGCACGTCAGCAAGTTGCTGGACGTCCAAGTCTGCGACATTTATTTGTTGGGGTTGAGGTGCAGCCATGGAGGTACAGATCAGCGCGACGACACTACCAAATCGTGACAACGTGTGTGACCCCGTTGTGACGCTAATAACCCCTACCGAGACCATGAGCTGATATCAAATGGACTATCAGATCATGGATAGCACAGAGCCTCATATATGTAATCCTACACGGATCCACCGTTGAATCCATACACTAACGAATGAGTTCTGCTGGCAGTCACAAAGGAGACTGATTAGAGATATCATAGGCGAAGCGAGATCTGACATGTCCTGCACCGTCCATGGTACTGTTTCACAGATTGAACTCTGAGCCTTCCAAAAAAAGTCGTTCGTTCAACACATAGAACACTGGACACGAGCGCAGGGTACGATAATAATGATAGGTGTATTCAGCACTAGGGCTTCGCGGGAGAATACGTAGTAGCGTAACCTGTAACCATTGATATTGATGAAGTTAATTTGGGAGAATAATACACAAGTCTTTTTGTCTGGTAAGTCAGAACTAAGTGACAGTGAGTACGTGTACTAATGTACAGAACTGATGCGTACCTCAGCCGATTGTATCGAGACAATAGCTGAGGAGAAGAAGAAAAGAGCGCGAGACGCATGTCCGTGCTTTTATGTAACTGGTGGCGATGGTACTAAGGAATAATTATACGACGTCTAACAAAACGCATCGCCCGGGAGGATCGAGCAATCGTTCCAGGAAGTGATTGTGTCGGAACCATATATTTAGGGGGTTTTAAAAAGAGATATAAGCCAAGCACCTTGCGAGTCGTCTACCGAAACATCGAAAGACCAGCTTGGTGTAATAGAAAAAAAGGAGCTAATTGATATATTTGGACCGTGAGAGGTGAGCATCAATAGCACGGACATTGCCTCCACGGCGTTGACAGCTGGCCCAACGCATGCTGCGTGCTGGCAACAGCAGCCCGCAGCTATTCCAAGGACCATGGAGAACGTCGACCAAAGAGAACGCGCACCTCAGGATATAGGTAGGTCTGGGTTTTCTGGTTTTTTTTGAGTCGTTGTGTTGATGGACGATCCGATTTCACTCCATAGTTGCCATATTCCATACTTCTTTCCATCCGACCAAGGGCAACGTGGTGGACTGGTGCTTGAAGGCTAGCGATGGTATTTAGGAAAACTATCCACTTGGGTTTTGTCTCACCAGGTTCCGACATGCAGACCTCCAGCTCGATGGCGTCGAATTCAGCACTTTGCCAAGTGGCCTGCACCTAGTTGACCGGGACGTTGTGTACGTCTAATTTCTCGAACCCTCGCGCTCTCCCAATATTCACTGACCTCACACAGCTACTTCACGAAAGACACTCACTCAGGTGTTGGCGTCTTTCGTCGGCGTCGCACAACTGAGCAAGGTCAGCGCGGATTCCGACTTTCCTCTCTGGGCATATTGCTCGCGAAATCAACCCGTGCGAGGCCATGGAGACACGTGGATGCGCTCAAGATACTTGTTGACACCATTTATTTGTCCCTGGAGAGTAGAGGCGTGCTAGAGCCCGTCGAAGACGATTGGGAACCTGCGAGAGCTTTCTTCGAGGAGCGCATGGTTCGAAGGGCCGATCTGAGCGGAGCTGGGGATTGGCATGGATGGAGCTACGAGCTTGATAACGTCAGTACAGGTCTT
This sequence comes from Paxillus involutus ATCC 200175, assembly GCA_000827475.1. Lineage (NCBI taxonomy): Eukaryota > Fungi > Basidiomycota > Agaricomycetes > Boletales > Paxillaceae > Paxillus > Paxillus involutus. Next base: position 483,063 of record KN819326.1, read on the forward strand.
GTGCAGTGCCGTCGCGAGCATACTGACGGGATTTCTTTTGCAGCCTATCAACGAGTCTTGGGCATCGAATCCGACCCAGCACCTTCCACACCTGCTGCGCATACTCGGTCCGTCTGCGCTGACGCTATACAAACACGTACTTGGGCGTCGGCGCATTTTAATCTATACCTTGCCGCCAGTAGAAGCCGCATGCATCCTCTGCCAGGTTGCTGCCGATACCTGCTACGAAGCACAACTAGATCCCTCGCTATTGACATCAGATGGGACCGAAGACCCCTCCTCATGGTATCACACCCGACTCAACGGTAAATCGAAAGAAGGAATCAGGGTGCTCGGCATGGTCACGCTGAGCGACCTAGACAAGATGCACCACGAAGGAAAGTCTGGCCGGGGGTGGATCGCGTGCACGACGGATGCAATTTTCCTCGAGAAACCGTCGTACTACGACCTCGTGATTGACTTGACCACTTCAACGCCTTCGAGAACGTCGAGACCGACGTTGTACATGTCTAAACCGACTCAACACCCACCGAACTCGAGAGGTCCGACTCACCGGCTTTCTCTCGTTCGATTCACTTGGAGCGATGTGAAATTGGTGCGTATGGTCACTTCGGCGGATATAATGACGACTGACAAGTCATACAGTGGAACGAATTGGATCGCATCTTACGGTTGGAAGGAAATGACTGTACACAGGGCTGTTGCCAAGTTTCCTCGGAGCTCGATCAAAAAGCTAAGACCATGTCCACCTGGACAGACGCATGGCAGATCTACGAAGACGTTTGTATCGTCTGTGCTGGACTTTGGATAGGATCCTGGCGCGCCAATTCTACCGCATCGTATTCAACTGGCAACGGCTCGATCGCCAACTGGGGAAGCGTGCGGCTGGAGGGAGATGATGACCTGAGCATGGACGGAGCACATGTGAGGAACCTGGGAATGGGCATCGAAGGCCGGCCGAGTATGGGCTCGAGTCCGAATGTCAAGGGCATGCGGAAGTCGGGTGCGATGTCATTGAGGGGCGGAAGTTCCGGTGAATCGTCGTCGTCGCCCAACGGAGTCAATCGGCGTAACGCGTCATCAAGTTCTGCGCTCACGTCGGCTTCGGTACCAGTGTTGAGTGGCCTTGAACCGGACATGGATCATATCATAAACGAGCGGAGAGAGCGACAGGTTCTAACGACGTGCGCGCTGCTGCAGACGTTCCATGCGAATACGTGCTTTCAGCTCTCTCGTCTTGCGAGTTTGATTCCTTCACCGCCTTCTCAGCTTGTCGATGTTCCACTCGCTTCGCCACCAGACCTTGACATCATCTACATCACGCCCAAGGACATCCTTTCGTTCGAGCTTGGGCCCCTTAGTTCATTGGACGCTCGATACCTGGAGTGGCTGGCAGAGGAGTACGGAGGAGGCGTTAGGTTTGCTGTGAAGAGGGGGTGGAAAGACCTCGTTGGTGTCCTGTTGGGGTTCGGTTGAAAGGACATGTATACCTGACTTTCTGCTGACAATCATATATGTTGTAATCCCTTTATTGATGTGGTGAGCTTATGATACAGTGTGAAAAATGTACATTGGGATATCCCATCTCGAACGAAGTAAGTATGCGGTTCGGAGGCCATTCTAGGGGCTCTGGGCGTTGTCACAGTGAGGTTCCTGCCAGTGGGTAGTCGTTTGACAGTGAGTGACTGCTCGTACTACCTCTTTGATTTTCATCATGTATTACATCTGAGTGGCAAGTTCAAGTTTTTCGGATCCAAGCTGGAGGTTTCCCATTCTTGGAGGCGAGTAACCGTTCTTTCCCCCTCCCATGGTCACCTGGTCTCCGTTATTTTCTGTGTGTTTCTGCAGATTTACCATTAATCCTTTCGAATTTGTGTTCCGCGTCGACGATGTCAAGTTGATTTCCTCAGATAGCAGTCTGGCATTCGTTGCGTCGTCTCGATTGCCGTCGCCTTCGCTCTGGCCCAGGGCCTGTTTCGCCCTCGACTTCTCTCTGCCTCCTGGTTCGTCCCCTCGTCTGAACACGTTTGTTTCGTCCAACCCTCGAGATGCCATGATGCATTAATTGCATTGTAGCTTACAATAAAGGTGTCATGCAAAACTGATTGTTATTTGTGATGCTCGCACTGAGGTAATGTCAGTGGTCTTGGGGGGGGGAAAGTTCGGCGGCGTCGGACTCTGGAAAATTGATGTTCTCCAAGAACCAAATAATTTCGGAATGATAACAGGTCACCCGGATCACTCCTATAATTCCTTCAAGTTGGCAGCCGAATCGGAAGTATCTCGGAATGCGAACAGGTCACCTACAACAGACAACTGACGATGAGTCCGTTTTTTACTGGGCCACATGTGGGTTCCGTCACGATTGCTTCCAAACAAGATCGTTACACCCTTTTTGACACGGCCTGCGTCACAGTCTTCCTCGCGGACGGCACAGAAGCTGACGAGTGGATGACGAGTTGGCGGATGAGGAGCACAATGGAGCCCTAACGGGGGTGAATACCAGTAAGTAATGAGGAATGACTGGAACGAGTTGACTTTCGCTCACCGTTCGTCCCTCGTCTTCATACAAACTCGTCTCCAACTCCAACTCCGTCAGTCACCTTTCTCTGAGCTCTCGGACTGTTGTTCTGATTGCGAAGCCGGTTATAAAGGCGGTTGACACCGGTAAGTGAGTAGCAGCGCTTCCCGCTCACACATAGACGTCTGAGGTGCAGATATGCGAGAATCTCATTCCGTGGAAAGATTTCAATTGGTAGGGAAGCGCGGTGTTGCCACGGGTCTGCTTTCCTCAAACCGTACCAGTGCCCACTATACCCGTCGACCCTACACCGCGGTGTCACCTGTACCACTGAGCAACCCTGTTACAGGGCACATGACACCCCTAGCGAGAAGCTCGTTGAGACCCTTCAAATTGGGACATTAGGTAGGGTATAATATCCGATCGAGGAAAACCTACTCAGCAACTCCCACTTCCACCCATCAATCGTCTGCTCAGTATGCAGTTCTTCTTGATGCTCCTCGCCTCCATCGCTTCACTGAGTGCTTATACCCTTATGGGTGTACATGCAGACTGCACTACTTGCCCCTCGGTAGTTTCGGGGCAGGCGGTGGTCACCCGATGCGTTGACAAAAAAAAAATCACTCATTGCAAGTGAGTCTCCCTCGTGCCAGTTGTTCATGTTCAAGCAAGGTGATGCTCACCGTCTGGGCAGCTACGGCCTGGTTCATTTGAAGTGGATATACTGTAACTACGATGCACGTACTCGGTGATATACTGCTTTTCAATTGACTTGACGATGAAATTTTCCTTCCTACAGATCAATGGAAACCTAGTTGCCAATTCGAAGAAGACCTCGTGCCTATCCAGCGTGCCGAAAGATAATAAGGGCTGTGCTGCGTGCTAGTCTACGCTTCTCTACCTGTCGTGTGTTCCAGCCGTGAGTGTCGACTCAAAGTCCACGGGCGCATTCACTGAAACCTCACAGCTTTCAGGCCAGGGTGATGGCCAGGATATGGTGGTCAGTAGTGAGCATTGAAATGTATATGTTGTTGGGACTTGGTGCAAGAAACACCATTCTGGATCTTACATCTTACATCATGCAAAAATGGTACATATATTCTGCAGCTGACTCTATGACCGTCACTTGGGACGGGACGTATGCACGACTCGAACTTGACTCGAGCCCACCAACGTGATTCCCTGTCACACTCTATAATGAGCCCCCAACGGACTCCATCGTCTATTGGACGACATTAAGACTAAGTCACCCGGCAGATAGCACACGAGACAATAATAAATTCATGAAAGGGGAAGCAGTTGAACCATCCAGGATGGACAACTCTTCGGGGGTAAAAGGAAGTCGGGGAATGATCAATGTACGGACTGGGACGAGGAGGAGGATGACCACCGGGAACCCGATAACAGCTGTTTCGATGATAACACCACACAGGTTCAGCGACCGGAAAGGTTGGATTTAACAGAACGTTGTGCTTACCTATCGTCTGCGTGATCGCAAGGGCTGCACCAAACCCTAGGGCCTGGATGGTGACGAATAAGATCAGACGGGACTTTGCGGAGAGGTTAGTCAGGCGGCGTGAGTGTCTTGTCTTGGATGAGTAGAGTAATTTTAGCGTGATGGCATTGCCTCGAAGAGCATTTGCTCCCATGTACCAGCTGCCACGTTGCTTCAGCGAGGGAACGATCCAGGCAACAGTACCAGGCACAGGGCGCCTTGGGCAAGATTCGAAACCCTCTGCTCGACCACGCCAACGGGCACTTCTCGCACGAGCTTAGATGGGTCAAAGCCCTTTTCTTCTATACGGGTAGCCACAACGTCACTGAGACTTGCAGGTGTATCTGCCTGTCCTTCTTCGTCTACTTTCCTGGAGGGATGCCCCATGACGAGCAGGGACGTGGTATGAATGGGCGCTTGCGGTATTAATCCATTTGGTGCGGGAACGCCGATCAGGCCTGCTACGAAGGTGGTAATTCCGAGGAGGAAGAAGTCGTAGTGGAACCCAGGAAGTTTGCGCAGGGGAAATTGCGAACCTTGCGCAATCAGTGACTAATTCCCGAAGTTAATCTCGGAGGCCGGGCTAGCGATTGATGACATACCGAGACGTTGTGATCCAAGAAGAACAGAACCCATAACACAATGCCAAATGGCAGGGTGATGCCGACTCATTTCCCGTCAAGCTCCCAGAACTTGACGAGCCACGCCCTATAGTTGGTAGCTTGCAGAGCAGCACCCACGGGCGAAGTGACCGAATTGGCAGAATTGAAACGTCCCCAATACGCCATGCCAGATGCTGCAACCAGCGAAATCGGCATGCCGTAGTCCGCGAAACAGCGCCGTATTATGCTGTGGAAACATGTTTTTTTCGACAGTGCTTGAAAAAGGAAGGAAGTGATGAGCATGACAAGTGTAAGGATGATGGCGACGGATGCACCGTCGATGTGTCCACTCAAGTTGACTCAACTAGCGCACGCCATACTGGAGGTACACCCAAGAGACGTAGAATCCATTTCAAGAAGTTACACCCTGTCTCTCGTTTCAAAGGCTAATCTCAACAGAAGGCAATCTACCAGACTCACAATTCAGCGTTGCAGTTATCCAGTGGATGATAGCAGCCCCCATGTATTGAGTGCAACCAATTGGGTGCGTCAGGCTGCTTCTCTATAATGTCGTGGACGGGTCAGGTGGGTTACAGGTCTGCTCCCCGCAGGTATACTGGGTGTTTAACTTCTTAGAACCGGTTGTTGAAACCAGCAGATTTGGGGAGGTGGGTAGGGTGTCAGCGTTGACTCTGGGACGTTCCCCCAGCAGCTTCATACTGTTTCCGTCGCATCCGGTGGGTTCGGTTGGCCCGCAGTTCGATCACCGTGACCGTGTGTAGGTGCGTACACTGGTACGCCCGTGCTCTGCTGACTTTCGTACGTACGTCGCATCGTGAGTCGTCCACATCGATGTGGTGTGTTGACGGGTTCGATAGGTCGCTTTGTAACATTTAGAAGCGGTTGGGATGGCCCAGGTACATGCTTCGACATGTTCGGCATACCGTTCTCGTCCCCTCGCTCGGACACGTTCCTTTCGACTCGGACGTGTAACGTGTTCGACCTTCGACTCACTGTTGGAAATCACAGCTTCCGCTCCGTACGCTTACATAATCACGTCGTATACCTCACGCTATCTTTGTGTATTTCCTACTCTCTATTGTTGGAACATGTAGTTTCAACCTATGTCGCCGTTCGTCATCACTAGCAGTTATCCTCCACCTCTCTCAGGGTATATAAACCTTCGTCGTAGCTTCACTATCCTTGTCGTCTTTCTCCCATGTCATAGTCCCTCAATCATACATCGCTCTCTGGCTCCAACATCTATGTGTTTGACAGAGCTCAGACAAACAAGATTGCTTTGTTACAATTTCCCTTGCGTGGCCCCCAACCCGAATTTTAACACGTTCGCCCTCTTTTCCCTTCCTCCTCGTCAGGCGGCTTTGTTGGATCGTTGGGATCCCACAGGGTCTCTTGGCGCTTGCTGGTCCTCTCGGTCTCCCTCGACCTCGAGTCCGAGTCGTCTGGCAGCTTCGTCTTGTCGTTTGTGAGTTCAGCGTGCACCCTCAGATCCTTATCCCACTTCCCGCTCGAGCCATACGCTCGGGAGTTTACTCCGTGGTACCTTCGTTTCGCCACCTGGGTTGTGGGCGCGTCTGTGCACAGCGTTCGTGTGGTCCGTTCGATCGCTTTCAAGGTGGTGTTGACATCGTCGCGTAGGTGATGGAGGAGGTTCTGGGGCTATTCTGGGTAAGTCTTCTTCGTTTGGCGTGTGCTGATCGTCTTCGCTCTCCTCGACCTTGTCTCTGGCACCCGCTGTGGCCCTCTCCCCTCGATCTTGCGTCATGCGCCGTCCGTATTGGCTGCGTAGTGGTTGACCTGTGTCGTGGGGGTTTGACTTTGTGCGTAGCTGTTTCGTCAGCGCATCTGCTTGATTGTTGGTCACCTTCCACCCCCTCGAGCGGCGTGCTCGGGGGTGGTAGTCTGCTTGGTTCGTCTGGGGGTAGTAGAGTTGATGGGATTGGAATGGGTGTGGCGTACACGTGGCGGACGTCCTCGTCCCCACCGTCCTCCCTCTCGACACTTCCACGTCATCTTCTCCACCCTTTCCCCCCCTTCTCGTTCGATTTGTCCTGCGGCTCATGCGACATGCCCGCTGGCTCTGTCGGCCTAATGCTCTTCACGTTCGGGTACACGGTGTCAGCGGCCTCGTCGTTGGCCGTCCGACCTACTGTATCGGGGTTCTGGGGCACGGCGTGTGAGACCCGTGGAACCCCGTAACACCGTGCTTACGGTGCGGGGTGTTGCCACAGGTCTGCTTTCCTCAAACCGTACACGTACCCGCTATGCAACCCGTCGACCCTACACCGCGGTGTCACCTGTACCACTGAGCAACCCTGTTACAGGGCACACAACACCCCTAGCGAGAAGCTCGGTGAGACCCTTCGAATTGGGACATTAGCTAGGGTATAAAGCCCGCTCGAGGAAAACCTACTCAGCAACTCCCACTTCCACCCATCAATCATTTCCTCAGTATGCAGTTCCTCTTGATGCTCCTCGCCTCCGTCGCTTCATTGAGTGCTTATACCCTTATGGGTGTAAATGCATGCATTTATTGCCCCGACCCAATGGGGGGGGTGTCGTTGCAAGGCCGATGTGCTGACAAACAGGGTATCACACATTGCAAGTGAGTCTCCCTCGCGCCAGTTGTTTATGTTCAAGCAAGGCGATGCTCACCGTCTGGGCAGCTACGGCCTGGATCACCTGAAGTGGGAATACTGTAACTACGATGTACGCACTCGGTGATATACTGCTTTTCGATTGACTTGACGATGAAATTTTCCTTCCTACAGACCAATGGAAACCTACATGCCGAATCGAAGGGGACCGCGTGCCCATCCACCGCGATAGGAGATACTGGCTGTGATGCGTGCTAGTCTGCGCTTCTCTACCTGTCGTGTGTTCCGGCCGTGAGTATCGACTCAAAGTCCACGCGCGCGT
>KN819326.1:519737-541791 GCA_000827475.1 Paxillus involutus ATCC 200175
GAACCAGGCCGTAGCTGCTCAGACGGTGAATATCGGCTTGATTGAATTGGCGCAAGGGAGACCCACCTGCAACGAGTGGTACCCGATGAGTCGAGGCATGCCTTCTTGAACGGATTCGTAACAGTAGAGGGGCAGGAAACGCACTGTGCATGCACACCCACGAGGGTATATGCACTCAGTGAAGCGATGGAGGCGAGGAGCGTCAAGAAGAACTGCATGCTGAGGGGACGATTGATGGGTGGAAGTGGGAGTTGGTGAGTATGTTTTCCTCGAGCGGGTTTTATACCCTACCTGATGTCCCAATTTGAAGGGTCTCAACGAGCTTCTCGCTAGGGTTGTCGTGTGCCCTGTTACCATTCGGAAGCATGGATTGAACGTTGAACCCTCAGTGAGGCAGGGGTCCACTCATATTCGGTGCTTTGCAGGAGTTATACGAGTAGGTGAACCAGAGGCTCACCAACGTAACCAACTCCGTACCTCGAAATAATTTCGGAATGATAACAAATGCGGGGGTGGGGGAGAGCAGGACGAAATGCTACACTGAATGAATGATGTGACAACACAGGGGCAAGAGAAAACCACGAGATCGTCCGCAATGGGAAGAACTGTGGTGACAATTGGTCGATGCAGAGAATCAAACATGCACGGGAACGAAACGATGCGACTTGCTCCGAGCTCGGCGACGGCAACCTCATAGCCCTGATCTCGTGGCAGCGGACCAGAGGACCAGAGGTAATGTCACTCGTCTTGGCAGGGAAAGTCCGGCGGAGTCGGACGGCGGCGTCGGACTCTGCCGGACAATATGCCAAAAAAGGAGAACAAACTTATCTTGCCGTGATCCGGCTGCCCAGGAGTGATGAGTGACTTGTTATCATTCCGAAATTATTTGGTTCCTACCAACTTGAACAAGCTTGGATCATAAACCGTAAGCCGTCCATTGATTCAGCGTAATAACAGCGATGTATCAACGCACGACAAAGCTCTCTGCGTCCGAGATTTGGACGACGGCTACTGGCCGTTGCATCTACTCCCAGCCAGACCCTCCGCAAGCATGGGATCTTCCAATAGGACTGAGAGGTAGATGGAGCTGCTGTGTATACAATCAAGTTAAGGTAAACGCATTCGCATAGCAACTCGGCATGCAGGGTAACTTAGACGTGCTCTGGGCGATGGGAATGGATATGCCACTCGTGACTAGAGATGATTGAATGAATACCTTGTAGCGAACACGAAATCTTTGGCAATGATCTCCGCCTCCGATTCGTTGATTCCGCAAAGTCTTTGTTGTGCTCGTGACGAGGCTGAAAGGACGTTGTGAATTCTCTCAAACGACTTCAGAGCATCTTCCGCCGTCGGTCGATCATCAGGCGATTGTCCGGTTATGAGACGAGTCAGTGGTTCCAGGTTCTCTAATCTGCGGCATCGCTGAGGGAATGGTTGAAAAGGTGGCCAAGTTTCGCGTGACTGGCTTACCATGAGGAGTGTCCGAGGATGAATATATCAGCTTTGGACGGATCATAGGGTATACATCTCGAACTTTAACTCTGGGACGTTTTTATTCCTAGCTGACGAATCATGTGTCACCTGAGGGATGCAGAGCAGAGAGACCGAAATCAATGAAGTAGTAGACCGCCTCAGCATCACTCCGATTCTTGTCATAATGAGGTTCGGGGTCTCCTCAGCCGCTATAGGATGCCATCCAAAGGGGCAAAGGCATTTCGCGCCCATCATGATGTCTTCGATGTAGGGCCTAGACTCACGGTTATGACTGGATACTTGAACGTTTGAACACGGAGGTACTTACGACTCACATTTCTCGTATACGGCATAACTCCGGCGAGCGCTGGGATGTGTGTCCTTAGTGTGCCTTGGTCGCCTGGTGTGTTTCGGTATAACCCCCGGCCTTCATGGCGTTTGCATAGTGATGTTCAGCGTTCAAACGTTCAAGCTCCATTAGTCACTCACCTCCCGGACCCTGACTGGCGAGTTGGAAATTTCAACTCGATTCAACCACGGCAGTGAAGAACTGAGGGTTCAATAAATGATGGTATTCAAGCATTCCATTGACGCACACAGGATGCCTGAATGGCTTGGATGCAGCGGACTATGGCAGCGTACACGATGGGGACGCGTTCGTTTCGACTAACGTGGGCGTGGGCGGCGTGTCGTTATCTCGACGGCCCTGGCCCGTCGCGTCGTCGTTCGTCGACTTCCTTCATCTCCACCCTTCACTCCTCTTTCGTTCTCTGTCGTCTTTTCGTCCATCCTCTCCTCGTACTTCCCTTCCCTCCCTTCGTCTCGTTCGTTTTCTCTCGTCTGGTCTTCCTTCATCTCGAGGCGATCGTCTCTTTGGGCCACAGCTGCCAGCGAAGAAAACGAAACTGATGCCTCATGTCCACGTTCCTGTGGAGGTGGCCGGAGGTTGTGGCGATTTCAGCTTGGGTTTCTCAGCTAGGTTAGACAATCGGACAGCCGGAGCAATGGTAAAGCGCGGAGCGTCGTGGTGTGAAAGCATGTAAAGATTCACCTCGTTGATACGACCTTGACCGTTTCGCCACGCGACGAGTGGGGCAGTGTCATTAACTCTCACTGCCTGATAGCAGCATCACTTGACTCGGAATCCAGAGAAAAGAAACATGAATTACTTACCGACTTCATTGCAGCCATGACCTCAGCCTTTGATCGTGTTGGATGAATCATCGTTGTGGTTCATAGACCACAGCGGCCCAGCGTTCGATGGCGGCCGGTCGGAAGAAATGTTTATTGATCCTGCTCAAAACTTGTCAGATGATGATGACTAACAGGATCGAGCCAACGTACATATTCCACGTGCTGTTGGCGAGCGCCTGTAATACGGAGTGAGAGGTGTACAGTAGCGTAGATTTCATGGACATACAGCAAACGACTGTGGGCTGCCTTGACAATACCTGAGCTCTGGGGGCGTCTAGACTCACGCGGCGAGAGTCAGAGGACCAGCAGTTTCATCAACGGTCATCCCGAACTGGCGAACGTATTCGGACTGCCCATATGCAAGAACCTGAACGAGACTGAGAACGAAAGGGCAGTAGATTAGAGCAGTCGACCCTCCGAAAGCCCATTGCTAATTGCTTTGGAGGTGCTCGAGAGGCTTTTTGGTGGCGAACCAGAACGTCATTTGTCTGCTCGGGTGGTACTTGCTTCCGCATAATTTGGCCGGGCGGGACCATGCAAAGCTCCAGGGGCAGTGCACCGGAATCGACCTGCAGCCCGTCAGCAGCGATCAGCCATGTACTTATACAGATGTTATCAGGGAACCGGAGAGGCCGATTGAGCAGGCTCTTGAAGTATTTGGCAACAGTCATCGTCGTGCCATCTCACACAGTAAAGTTCATTGAATCCGAGGCTCCCGCACTGCTGAGTTTTTTGCCGACTCGAGGGATTTTGCGGACACGCTCCCGAGCGTATGCAAATAATCGTGGTCGGTTGCGCGTCATGCCATGCGCATGTTGTAGCTGCTCTGCTGACCAAGTGGTGGTATCGTTCGAGCGGCACAGGCAGAGGTACTACGACGATCAGTGTAAGAGTAGAAGCGACGAAGGCCATACTTGTTCGGTGAGCAGCTTCGAGGGTGTGGCGATGCATTTTCCTGCAAAAAGAGCCACGCGAGATCGTCAGGACGGAACGTCAGCGGTGTTCTGCAGGAGAAACTTCCTATAGTTGTTCAACGTTCCCTCCAGAAAGGCCAATACGAGGATTCATGAATTACCAGAATAACATTATCTTTCCAGTACAATCTCACTCTTACAGATAGCATACCACCTTCTCCACATTAGCGAAGGCAGCACTTAAATTCAATATGAAGGTACATACCCAGTCATCTCCCATACAATGCTAGTGGGTATAGTATCCCCTGTCGCCAAGGGCGGCTCGTCGCCCGCGACCACAGGTGATTGGCCACGTTGCCAGAATCAGGGTAAAGACAAAAAATATGATAACCATCGCCCGCCCAACCTTGTGCACGGAGCTGAATATCATCGTCGACAATGCAACCCCAAACGCCAACATTCTGTTTGAGAGGCCTTGAATACGAACAAGGGAGAACAGGAAAGAACGACTCACGACCAAACCAGCAAGGCGTAAGGAAGACTGTACATCACAGCCATCGCCTCTATCCCTAATATGCTAGTTGTCATGCGTGACATGTAAGCTGCCTGTATGCGATCAGTGGGATGTAGTCAATAATAGAGGAGGAAGCAGCGACTCACCCCCTCGTTAAGGGACTCTATCCCGTACCTCCGGATCTGGTCAGCGAGAAGAACAGAGACAACGAGGGTGCCCAGAGATAAGATCGTTGAGATGTAGACCATGATTGCCGTTGTCGTCTGAGAGGTCAGAAAGGTCCCATTGATGACCCCAGGGACAGCAAGGAAGCTTATATCGACGGCCAACAGCACAGTTGACTGTAAGTAGCCCGAGTTGAGGGGTGTCTTGATATAATGCGGTCAAGGAAACCCGCAATACGTACGAAAACTGTGTACCCGTTCCATTCATCTTTCAAGCCGCCAATGAACCCTCCCCATCTGGAGGCGTTGGTGACGCGATCCACGTATATACCGCGAAGAGTCCGGATGTGCTTGCGTGGTGCAGTGAGCAACAGGATATTGAGAACATAGAATATCGGGGTGCTGAAACCTTCCTCGCTTGCAAGTTCCTTGGTGTAGATGGCTTGATCAGCGTTGAGGCGTGCGCCAGGTTGGCCATGGAAATTGAGAAATTTCGAATGGGCTTGTATCTATCGTCAATATTTGGGCAGCGGCACTACACATTGACATACTAAAAAGTCTCATTATTCGGGCTGGATGATTTTCGTCAGGGTCCCGCAGAAGTACAACAGAGTGGCAATACGTACCAATAGCACCTATCGAATGTGGGTATAACCCAGAGCCGCCTGTCGGCTGCGGGTATCTGGCCACGCTGTCTGTCTGTCTTTGAGGCACCAATGGGAAGTTCCAAGAAACAAGCAGGCGCACCTTCGATGGTGGTTACCACAGTAAGCAACTTCAAGAGATCGTCCGCGGCGAACGGGGCAACAGATGTATCAGACAGAATCGTATCTGGGTGGTAGTAAGGTACTGAGTGATGCCTATATATCAGTCGCACCCACCAGTGCTGGCATGAATCAGAGTTTCGCGAAGGTCGACCAGGTATTGAAGTCGCATTGGTACCATATTGGAAAATCTCTCGCAGTGCATCCTGTTGCAGGGCGTGTGAATACTGATTGGGCCTCATAAAATCAGAGTAGGCTCACCAGTATTGTGCTTCAACGGCATATTCTGAAGAGGTTCAGGAGAGTGAGGGAGCAACGAGAAGTTAACTCACTGATGTGGCTATCCTCGGTTGACTTTACTCCACCACACAGAACGCCCTTCATGTCCATAATTTTGTACTCGTGAACCCAATACAATAGCTTCTCTGCATGATCTGCGAAATAGTACAAGCATTCTTGCGCACCACCTGGTCTGTTGGAGTCTTCCTCGGCTAGTTCAACTACAAGGACGAGGGATTCATCCTGTGGCTTCAGGAACTTTTTAGCTTCTTCCAAAATCAATTGTACAGAACTGCCAATCTCATTGAGATTCCGCGAGTCCGTCAAGTCTGTATCAGTCAGAACCACCTTAGGCAGATGTCAGTAATCTGGCGAGGGTGCAACAAAAGGACGCAGGTAAGTACATAGCCTTCAGCGTTTTGAGAATAAAATAGTGTGCCCTCGGGATGTACTTTGGGTTGCCATCCGGACACGTCACGCCTGGGTGGTAAACAACGTCAAGCCGTTCCGGGGACGAGTAGCATGACACACACCTAGTCAGCAATTGTTTTCCTAACTTCATGCTTGTTTTTGTAACCCTTGTCGGACTGACAGTATTTTGTTTGAGATGAAAGGGAGAGACAGATAAGAAGAGACAGACATCCGTATCGTGCGTCGATATCGTTTCATCTGATCCGGTATGGCAGGCTTGCAGGTCAGAGTCACACTGGGGTGCTGGGAAGGTTGTCTGGCGTTTTCTGTTGACTGCGGGATGGGGGGAGTGTGCGAGATTTGGGAAGGACTGGGTGCTTGCAAGTACCCGGGTGCCAGGGGCCGTGTCACTCGGTTGATTGAGGTCCCTAGAAAGCGCGGATGATTCAACTCCAGCAACTGTCCAAAGTCGACCCTCCTTCGCTGAACTTACTGCTCGACGTCGATGGAATTGGCGTGACGGGGGCAGATATCGAGGGGGATAAGAGTCCAGTCTCAGCCACTCCAAGTTGGGAATGACTCGGATCCCAGCTCTGAAGCGTCCGAGATGTGTGGTTCAGAGGGCTGAATGCTCTGCGCAAGAGCCATGGTACCTTGAGTGCAAGGTAGACTATCAGTCGACGGAAGCGGCGGCTGAAAATTTGGAGGATGGCAAGCAGTCGGCGAGGGAGGAAGTACATAAGAACCAACTTGAACTTGAATGGCGAACTCGAAGGTGAACTTGTATATCCCGCAGGTACTGTGTCCAGTGGAGTTGGACGTAGTGAAAGGGCATCGATTGGCTCTCGGAACATGAGGCTGAAGTCACTGGTTGTGTTTCTGATGGGCAAGACGCGAAGCTGCAGGGCTGCCGTACGGTGTAGGGTCTACATCATGTAACGAAATCACGCATTTTTGCTAGCGCGGTTCTCAGGCCGTAGTTGGTGACTGTCAGAGCCTCATTCATTGGAATATTGACAACATCGCATTCAATCTCCACAGGGATCCCAAACCAAACTACTATACTCTAAGTCTAGGTCGATAGCGCTCGCCTTGAGGCGAAACGCATGCCAATACGTGAGCCAAATGTGAGCCGTGGATCATTCCGACAGCGATCACCACATATGGACTTCGATGTCGCGGGGTTATCGTCAGGTGGACGCACGCCGCGTCATTTGCCAGCCGTAGACGGTGGACCGTACCTCCACGTCTCCCGGATCATCCGGAAACATTGGCTAGTGACCATCAGATGATTCAAGTCGACGATCAGGTCATATGCTTACAGGAAACTTCTTCGTGTGGATTTCTTCGCAATTCCAGCCTCTGCTGCGGGCCTTGGTGAAAAATTCGAGGTCACGATGTGCAAGGTGTGGACGGTGGTGTGTGTAGAAGACGAGGACACAAGGAGGAGGTGTGGTCAGTGGGGTCCCTTGGGAGGGAATGGGAGTGAGGCATAGTTCACAAGATCTGAGCAGAGCATCGTGCTGAACGATGTGGTCACTTAATAGCCAACATCAACGAGGGTAGGATATTCACCTGTGAATGATTGAATATAAGATCAGAGAGAATTATCAAGTCAAATCCCCTCGATGGTTCACGGTCCGGAGGGAGAGCTGCGATGAGGCTGTCAACGGGTTGACCCCAAATGTAACCCTGGGGGTCCGATTTGGTTACCAGAACCCTTCTGCAACGAATTAACAGCTACCTGTATGGTTACTGTACTTTTCTGCCCTTCGGTTATGTTCCCATGCGCGTTGTAGGCAAGGTTCTCGACCAACGCAGTGTCTGGATAGTCAGTCAGAACGACCTGCCTCGTTGTTCAATCGTGAGCAATCAATGGGCAGATTTCACCATCAGGCTACCTTTTTTGCGCCATTTTGAATGGCTACGATGCCAGGTAGTCCACCCCCAGCTCCAAGTTCCAAGACGAATTTATCTCGAATTAGATTACTCTGTGAATCTAGATATGCAGCGAACGCAATTGCTGCGTTCCATCTAAACGCGAAGGACCCCTAAGTCAAAGCCGCGCCAGATGATATGTCAGAACCTTACAAGTGATGCCCCCAGAGCGGATGAGAGCCGACCAATCTGATGTTGACATCGGTTTTGCCGGAGCCGCGTGAATAGGTGGCAAGGGTGGGTTCTGGGCTAGGAGGGCGTTGTGGTTCCTATGAAATGTAGTAAGTACTGATTAATGTGTGGGCCTGGTTCATGGGATCGCGAAGTTTTCTACTCACTGTAAACACGGCTCCGAGGGAAAGGTCGCCATCTTCATCATCCATTTTGGATCCAGTGGGCTTGTGGGCTTTGTGAGTCGGAGCGAGACTTCTAGAAATTTTGGAAGTTGACCCTTGAAGGCAGTAGGAAATCTCGTAACATTGATAAGTAACTCTCAAGTCAGCGATGAAGCGAGGGGATACTAGTAGATAAGATGAAAATCTGTTACATCGTCGCGGACTTGTAAGGTTTTCAAATCGAGCAAGATCAGTGACAGGGCTTTTGATGGTGACATTGAACTTGGTGACAACAACGAAACTCGGCGCACACAACGACAACTCGAAACACTTTGTCCAACTCATGACCCCGACATCGACCACGTAACCTTTTCGTTGGATCCCGTACGCAACAAAATCATTAATGGATGGCGCCCAGCACCATTCAAACCCCAGTCACTCAACTAATAGCTCCTCTTCTTCCGCGATAGACCTCTCCGGTACCGGGCTCGCTACCTCTGTCCCTCCCTCACCCACACTTCGACCTTCCGACACAAGTCGCTCTTTTGCTCGTAGACGGACAAGTCGCGGAGATATAGATGTTGCGCCCAACCCACTGCGTCTAAATCTTCCACCCATGGAGGCAGGGCCATCCAACCTAGCACCCGGGCCAAGAGAATTCGTTTACACTCTGGAGGAGGACCCTTTCTTGTCCCCAGTCGACCCCTCATTTCGGTCCGTGAATAGACACAACGACTCCTCTATATTCTCTGCTTCCCGCGCAGGCCCTTCGTCAGCTTCTCTGCTTTCTACCCCCGATTCCGACGCTGATACCTCCAAGGACGACGACGAGCTTCATCTCACAGCCAACAAGTCGCAGTCGAGTGCGAATGGCCACAGCTATTGGTCAGGAGACTCTTCTGTTGACTCCGAACGCACTGGTGGTGTGACACCCCGGTCAAAGAGACGGACAATACGTTATAGTACCGCTCCTTCGCCTCTGCAGCGCACTGGAACTGCCCTTAAAACCGCGTTCCGTCGTGCTTCCCTGCGAGTCGCAAATGCCCGAGTACATGACACGTCTATTCGACTACCAGATGGCGACAAAGATGACTATGACCTTGGTTCCTCCTCTGAAGACAATGAAGATATTCTACAGGGCGAACGGGACGATAACCTCGCACGTCGAACGCACCATTTAACTCCTTTGCGAGGAAGGGCTATTGGTTTCCTAGGACCGACTAACCCGCTCCGCTTGAGCTTATACCACATGCTTACTCATTCGTATGCGTGGTTTCGCAGGCATCGAATTTCACTTGCTAACATTATAATTAGGTATACTGAACCCATCATACTGGCCTTGATCATCTTGAACGCAATTGCATTGGTGGTGCAGGCTTCTCGGCCGCTCCTCCTGCCGTCGAGTCAGATCTCAATCACTCAAAAGGGCTACTTCCATGCTTGGGAAGACTACGTGCTTTTCGTCCTCTTCGTTCTCTTCACGTAGGTGTCGGACCCATCAACTATGATTCCGGTCTTTGCTGACGTGCTACAGAATCGAAGCCTTCGCTCGAATATGTGTCTCTGGATTTCTGCTAGACCCAGAAGTGCCAATGACATCTCTATTTTCGGTCTCCTTTTCCACGAAATCGGGTTATACGACCGCTGCTACGAGCTCAGCGTCGAACGTGAACGTGAATGCCACGCTATCGCGGTCTGGTTCGTTGGCTCGGGGATTGTCGTTCAAGAGACTTTACGACAACCTGACGAGACCATTCGCGCTGCCTTCGAACGCGCAAACATCTTCGTTCATGCAGGATCCCATTCGCATACCACCGTCGTCGTCCAGCTCGCGACTCGAGAAAAGTACGACGCATTCAGAAGATTTGTCGCAACCGCAACTACATTCACACTCGCGCGATCCATCACAACCCACTTTCCTTTCTCGCGCCATGAAATCAGATGTGCCAAAGACTGATTCAAGCGAGCCCATTTCGCTGCCGTTCCGACTAAATGTACAAGCAGCACGGGATAAAGTAGTGCGGAATCTTCCGTATCTGCGACAAAGTTGGGGTCGGATTGATTTCCTGGCGGTAGTTGGGTTCTGGGTATCGTTCGTATTGGCGACTGAGGGAGTGGAGAGGGGGACTCTTCATATCGGCATATTCAGGGCGCTGAGCGTGCTGAGGATAGCGAGACTGTTGGCCGTTACATCTGGTACTGCTGTGCGCTACCCATCTTTTCCTCGATGCGGTTTCCTTATGAGCTTATCGTTATGGTGCAGACGATCATGCACTCCCTCAAGATTGCCCGCCCTTTACTAGCTAATGTGTCGTACTTCGTCGTTTTTGCCATAGTACTATTCTCGTAAGTCTTTCACCATTCATATGACTGAGGAAGCAGCTAAAGGTTGAGCAGTGTTATTGGTGTGCAATCGTTCAAAGGTTCTCTACGTCGGAATTGCTACCTCCTACCTGCGCTCGGGGAGAGTACCACACAGCTGCAACAATTTTGTGGAGGACATATCAACGCGACGACGCTGAAGCCTTCTCCTTACCTACAGCTTGATGGTACGCCTGGCGATGTAGTCAAGGGTTTCGTTTGTCCTTTGGGGCAAGTCTGCCAGGTATGTTGGTTCGTGTTCGCGCTCCTACTGGGACTTCATACGTTTGATGACGTTAGGAAGGGGGTAATCCCTACGGTGGTGTGGAAAGTTTCGACACGGTGTACTATGCAACGCTTCAGGTTATCGTACTTGCTTCGGCAAACACCGTGAGTGCATCCATTACCCCCCTCACAGATCTTCTGACTACATGAAACTGACAATTCATGTGATATCAGTGGTCGAGTGTGATGTACCAGATCATTGAGTCAGAATATTTTGTCTCTTGTCTCTTCTTCATCGTCGGCATCATCGTGCTAAACTTTTGGCTATTCAACCTATTCGTCGCTGTCATCACGAATACATTCTCTGCAATTCACTCAGATACTCGGAGAAGTGCCTTTGGAGCAGCATCGTACGCTTCTCATCTCGTGCATGTAGCTTACATCTCACAATGCACTTTTGAAGACTTGGGCCCATCG
This sequence comes from Paxillus involutus ATCC 200175, assembly GCA_000827475.1. Classification (NCBI taxonomy): domain Eukaryota; kingdom Fungi; phylum Basidiomycota; class Agaricomycetes; order Boletales; family Paxillaceae; genus Paxillus; species Paxillus involutus. The sequence goes on from KN819326.1 coordinate 530,790, forward strand.
TCGAAGAACATGAGGAAGGCTGGTCTGTCGTTGCTGGGAGACATGTTGGTCGAAATAGTCTCAAGGTCCTCTACTCCTACATTCGTTGGTGCTGGGTATTTCTAGCCCTCGCCGGCCTCGTCGTGCAGGCTACCGCTACCGCCGACATGAGCTCGGTGCACCAAGACATACTGGACAAATCCGAACTCATACTAACGGTCGCATTCGACATCGAGATCATCATTCGTATCGCAGCGGAGTTGCCTGCATGGAGGAACTTCTTTAAACATGGGAACAACTGGGCGGATTTGATTCTCGCTGTTGGATCGAGTGTTATACAGATTCCTGTTATTCAGTCGTCAAACGTCTATCCATGGTTGACGATCTTTCAACTCGGGAGGTTCTACAGGGTGATAATGGAGGTTCCACGAATGAAGCCTTTGATGGTATGCCTCGCTTGCATCTCCTCTGACCCCACCGTGCTAACTCCAGTGTACAACGTCAGTTAACCGTCTTCGGGAATCTGTACGGTCTCACCAATATGATACTCTTCCTCATGCTCGTCAATTTCCTCGCTGCGCTTGTTGGCATCCAGCTCATCCAAGGAGACATGAGTGGAACCATTACGATGAACTTCAGTCAATTATTCAACTCCTTCTTAGCCGTCTACCAGATCTTTTCTTCTGAGAACTGGACCACGGTGTTGTATAATGCGACGGACGCTGAGTTGAACCTTGGCCAGGCTATTATCGTCGGCACATTTCTGAGTTGCTGGCTTCTGTTCGCCAACTGTACGTGTTTTTGTTCCGGCTCTCGGTTATCGCCTAACATTGCTTCCTTTATCTAGCCATCGTATTCCAGATGTTCATCGCTGTCATTAACGAGAACTTCACCATCGCAGAAGAGGCCAAGAAGGAAAAACAAGCTTCTGACTATTGGGCACATCACCAACAGGAGCAAGTCGCCCACAGTCGTTGGGTGCACAGACTGAACCCCTATCGATGGGTTAAAGCGGAACCGGTGACAGTCAAGGTTGAGAACCTGCCCTCAAATCTCGTTTTGCCTATGCAGAAAACGCTGGTACAAGATTATCCGCTCCGTGGACAGGATCAGAGATCGGCAGAGGTCGGTGTGATTGTTTCGAGGTTCTGTTCGAGATGCTGATGTATTTCGTTGCAAAATCATTCATAGAAGCGTGCGCCGTCGAGTGCTAAGCGAGGAGTTCGTCATCTACAGCAGAGGTCGATCACGCTCCTCCAACAGCTTTTCACGGGAAGTACGAGGTCAGACGATGTTCCACTTGTTAACCTCCGCCAAGCACGTCTTGACTCGACAGCATCGCAAGACCCGGTTGAACACGAGACCGAGAGACACTTGTGAGTAACAGTTCACGACTCTAGACACCACATTTCGTTGCTCACTTCCAGTTCACTTCCAGGGAGAAATTGGCAGGCATGAACCAAGAACTATTTGCCCCCCAAGACTTTAGTGATATCCTCCATGAACGTCGAGCGCAGAAGGCGGACTTCATCCGGAACCATCCAACATATGATAAAACGTTTTGGGTCTTTTCTCAGAAGAGCCGCCTCCGACGCCTCTGTCAGAAGATTGTTCACCCAGCTGGTGGAGAGCGGATATTTGGCACGGCGCCTTCAGATGTCGCTCACACGCTTTTTCAACTCAGCATCTTTCTGGCCGTTCTTGGAGGTGTCGTTACTGAGTGGATTGCAACCCCCCTCTACCGACGTAACTACTACATCCAATACGGCATCAGGCGGGACGCATGGTTCAATGTCGCAGAAACTACCTTTGGGTTCATACTTTTCGTTGAATTCCTGATCAAGGTCATTGCGGATGGCCTGCTCTTCACCCCGAACGCTTATATCCGGAGCATCTGGAACATCCTCGACTTCATCATCCTGACTGGTGTCATCGTGAACGTTGCACTCACGCTCGTTTTCGTCGGTGGCCTCAGCCGACTCATCCATGCTCTTAAAGCACTACGGGCTCTCCGGTTTATCACATTAATCGAGAAGATGCGGAGTACCTTCGAAAACTTGATTCTGTCCGGTGTCACTCGTATTTTGGACGCTGCCGTTCTGGCCATTCTCTACCTCATCCCTTTCAGCGTCTGGGGAACGAATATCTTCGCTGGGCTGATGAACACATGCAATGACGGTTCCGTGCAAGGTATCAATGATTGTACTAATGAATACGTGAATACGATTTACGGGGACAGCTTCGGATTCTTGGTACCTCGCGCTTGGGATAATCCTTCCCCTTCGACTAAGTTCTCCTTTGACAACTTCCGCGCTTCCATGCTTATCCTTTTCGAGATCGTCTCGCTGGAGGGGTGGATCGATGTCATGTCGGTAGCGATGAGCATCACAGGCCCAGGACAACAACCACAGACCAATAATTCACAGGTCAACGCGATATTTTTCGTGACATATAACCTGTTGGGAGGGGTTGTGATCTTGACCTTGTTCATCAGGTAATGTGTCTGCTCTCGTTGTTGACTTTCGTACAAGTCTGAAGGTCAAGCACAGTATCATCATTGGGAATTTCTCCTCGAGGACTGGCTCTGCGTTCCTCACGAAGCCCCAAAGGGAGTGGATTGATTTGCAGAAGATGATCAAGCGCCAGAAACCGTCGAAGAGACCACACAGTCGACCCACCTCAAGTTTACGGGCTTGGTGCTACGATCGTGCCATTCTCAAGCACGGCTGGTGGTCAAGAATGATGACCCTCTTGTTCGTCATTCAGATAATCGCTTTGATGTCCGTTATTTTCCGAACAGTTTGTCTGTTAGTTGCTGATTAAATCATTGAAGGACCGAAACGTTTTCAGCGCAACTGCTCATGGACGAATTCCGTGGTAAAAAAAGTATCGCTGAAATTCACTGTCTGTATGGCTGAAGTGAAAATTTTCAGACGACTTCTCCCTTTTCATGACCTCGGTATATGTAGTGGATACTACGATCCGATTTTACGGTCTCGGATGGCAATCCTTCCGTGCCAATGGATGGAATCTCTTTGACGTCCTGGTAGCGCTTGGCAGTTTCACCACGACTCTGATCGTTCGCTTTGGTTCCTCCGATCTCGGCATACAGTTGCTGCAGAAGCTTTTCCTAGTCAGCATCGCCTTCAAACTCGTTCAACGAACAGATTCTCTGAATCAGCTCTTCAAGACCGTGACGTATGTTGCGCTCCATTGCGCTCTGCTGTAATCTTTGGTTAACCCTTGTGTTCACAGTGCTAGTCTGCCGGTGATCATGAGTTTGCTTAGTCTCTGGCTCATCCTCTTTTTGTTCTTTGCCATCATGTTCATGGAGGTATTTGGCACGACGAAGTGGTACTCGGCAGAGTCCAGCACCCAGAATTATCAAACCATGGGATCGACACTCCTCATGTTGGCATTCATGAGCACTGGGTAGGGGTTCCTTCGAGTTTTTTTTTCCTTTCTATTTGACTCATTCCTGCGCAGCGAGGGCTGGAATCAGTATATGCACGACTAGTAAGTTGCACGTCCCGACGTAGTCTGACCAGGTCTAACGACATCATGTTATGTAGCACTCTCACGTACCCACGCTGTACACAATTACACCAAGGCCTGGGTCAGACAGATTGTGGCAGTACTGCCTGGGCATTCTCGCTGTTCATTGCATGGAACCTCCTTAGCATGGTAAATAAATTTGCAACTGCAAGTCTTTCTTTCGCTGACCGTTTCCCTCCGTTACGGTAGTACATCTTCCTTAACATGTTCACTGGTGTAGTCGTGCAGAACTTTTCTTACGTTTTCCAGTCCACTGGTGGAGCCAAGTCGATCACTCGTGGGGAGATGCGCGCGTTCAAGAAAGTCTGGGCTGAGTTTTCAGATTCGAAAACTGGTCTTCTCGAGCGTCAAAGTCTCGTCCTATTCCTAGCCGTAAGTCTTAATAGCCCGTTATGGATCATCGCTCACCTTCCGTGCGTAGAAACTCAGTGGCATTTTTGAAGCTCGCATTTATCCACAGGAGTACTCAACAACGGCGATCCTGGACACTTGTCAGGACAAGTCGAGACAAGATAATAAGACCAGCGGCATCAGTGTGCGGAAACTGAACAAGATGCTCAACAAGATCGACTATAGTGCTATCAGGAAGCGAAGAATGGTCTACGCGAGACTATACCACGAAGCTGGCGTTATTTACTACCAAGGAAAGGGAATATCGTTCACTGAGATGCTCGTGTTGCTCGCACACCACAAATTGATCGTTGATCGTGAGGCGCTCGTGTGAGTGGGGTCTTCGATTCTCAGTGGATACTGGTTGGTGGAACTTTTTTTTTCAGCTTGAAAGACCTTGTGGTGAGACAAGAGATGAACAGGCTTGTCACGGACCTCGTCAACCTCGACAAAGTGAGGTCCCTCCTCAAGATGATCTCACTTCGACGAAGGTTCCTCCTCGCAAGAGAGCAGGCTCTCAACGCGCCACGAGGTACATAACGTTCGCCCACTCCCTGTTGCTGTTCGGAACTAACGACATGCACCGCAGACATACCTACCATCTTGGTCGACGCCACTCCCGCCACGCCGCCGCCGTTGACCACGAGGGACATTACATCGCCTGGGGGCGATTATGGACATGCGTCGGGGTATGATTCGAGCAGTCCGTCGCCGTCGCCTCGAATCCTGCTTCCTTCGCCGGAGCTCTCGGCGGTGGATCGTTCCTTCAGGGTCAGTCTACAGCGTGCAAGGAGAGTCAGCGATGTTAGCATGCTATCTGCTGATATGGGACAAAGCTACTGGTTCGTCGTCCCTTGCCCCCGCAGCGATCTAATCTGATTGTCTTCGCAGGAGAGAGAGCTCCATTGAAGTTGAGGACGAGGTTGAGATCTTGTCCTCGATGCAACGCTCTATGTGGGGTGGTAAGTACTGCGCGATATTCCTTTTACTGGGTTTCTGATATCCTCGCAACTAGAAATGATGTCACAAGCAGCTCAGGAAGAGGCCAATACCTGAATATTCTACGCTATCGTATCTACCGGACATAGACTACTCACGGACATATAGACTAGCACCTTGTACTGACACAACATGCAAATTGTATGGTATTGGATTGAAAGCAAAGAGTAGATGCATACAGGGGCATGTGACATGACATATCGCGCAGGACACAGGGACGACAAGATAATTAAGCTCCAGTCTGCAGTCTCTTGGGCCGCCATGCTGGTGGTGGTTTGACTGGCTCAAAGCCTTCAGCATCCCTTTTACTTTCTGGCAACGATGCGTTGGTGACAGCGGGAGATTGGGGTCGCGCTGAAGGTGTGAGACTTCCCCTGCTCGCCGCTTCACGTTGGCGCCATCCACCACCTGGCAATGGTGCGTTGGTGGCAGCGGGAGACTCGGGTAGTGCTGAAGGAGCGGGACCTCCTTTCTTCTCCGCTTCACGCTGGCGCCATCCACCACCAGCACCGGCTACGACGGGTCTGACTTTGACAGGAACAGCAGCCAACGGTGCAGGGCTTTGGGCCCGCGGAGGGGTAGGAGCAGCGGCTGCACTTCGCAAGGGCGCAGCAGGTCTCCAGCCTTCCGGTTGCGCCGCAGGAGGAGCCTTGCCCTGAGCCCGCCGCAACGCCGCGCGTTCCTCTGCCTCCGCTTCGCGCTGGGCTTTCTTGCGGGCCTCTTCGGCGGCAGCTGCACGTTCCAGCTCGCGTTGTCTTCGTTGTTCGGCCTGCTGCTCCTCTTCTTCGCGTTTCTTGGCAACTTCGGCTTCTTCTGCTGCTCGTTGTTCTGTTTTGGGTGTGAGTGATGGGAACAAGCAGATGTCGAAGGAAGTAGAAATGGCACGCACCAGCTTCGACCCTGAGACGGTCCTCTTCTGCTTCTCGGGCCTCTGTCTCTGCCTGCTCGCGTCGGCGCGTCTCCTCTGCTATGCTGGCAGCATGAGCCTGTCGCCTCGCCTCCTTCTCTTCCTCAATCTTTTTCTCAGCTGCTGCTCGCCTCTTCTTAAACTCTTCTGAGCGCGCCGACAACAACATCTCCTTATGCTTCCTAAAGTCATCCACTATCCTAGCAAGCCGTTTCTTAGCAGTAACCGCCTCCTTATGAGCTGCCACACTGCTCTCCAGACGGGCTTTCTGTACCGCTTCAAAGGTCGCACGATCTGTGGCTTGTTGTTCTGCATAATCTTGGCCGAGCAGAGGGCATTCTTCCTTGCGGTATGCTCGTTCGACGTGGTCGATACGCTTGGAGGCGATCCGGAGGCGTTCGTTGAGGTCCTTCTTCTCTTTCTCGAGCTGCTCGACTTGGAGACGCATCAGGCGGTCTTTGCTGAGGTCTTCCATATCCTAGATACACACATCGCCGCACGACGATCAGTGCCCAATCCCAGACAGTGGGGGGAAAAAAGAAGACGCACAGCAATAGACACCTTGAGTCCGCCCCTCTTCATCAAGTCTTGAGCAAGCTTCTTCGCCTCCTCCGTTCTGATCGTCTCGATCTCTTTCCTGGCACGTTCGATCTCCCGCCTCTTCGCATCTTCCTTTTCTTTTTGTTCGTCGCTGAGTTTCTTGGCGCGGGAGAGCTCTGCGCGGCGGGATGCTTCTTCCTTTTCTTTGCGGACCGAGAGCTCGGAGAGGAGCTCGCGACGACGCGCGACGAGGGCTTTGCGCAGGGAGAGCGCTTGGCGTTCAGCGTTTGCAGCAGCTACTAGTTCTGCGAATTTAGAGGCTTGGAGTAAATCCTGCTCGGCTGGAGAAAGGGTCGGAGGGGGGTCGATGACACGGACGGCGTTGTGGAGGGTAGTGGCGAGCGTGCTCAGCCGCGTGCGTACGAGGTCGGCGTTGGAGGGCTGGATGGTGGCGTCCCGGAGAGCGCTGGCGGTGCTTGGACCGGCGGCGTTGGAGTCGTCGGGATGTCCGAAAGCGTCGTCGGTGAAGATGATCGTCTCTGATGCGTGGTCGATGCGCACGCGCAGCTCTCCGCGCCGGGCACAGCCCATGAGGTAGGCCTCTACGTGTTCCCCGCCGAATTCTTCGAGGGGTTTGACGAGCTCGATGAGGGCGCTGATCTTGAGCGTGCTGTACACCTGGGAGAGCTGGGAGAGCAGCCGGGAGAGAAGGGCGCGTGCGAGGAAGGGTCGGTAACTTGCGTAGGGGGTGTCATCGGCACAGAGGGTGGAGAGTATGGGGTTCGTGGAGGCGCAAAGGTTGAGGGGGTCGAAGGAGTCTTCGAGGAGGTTGTAGAGGGTCTTGATAGAGGCGGGTGAGAGGCGAAGGACATCCCTGGAGAGCTATGGGAGGACAGTGAGTATGGTGCTGGAAGTTGTGCCTGGAAAGTGACCACTCACGGCATCCTTTAGCAAACCGGCACGTGTGGGCGCCTTGGTGAGTCCGAGAAGAGCGGCGAGCCTCGGACTCTTGGATTTTCCTTCGTCCTCGTCACTCCGTTGGCCGACGGGAACGGCCAGGGCGCTGACAAGCACTTGGCCAGCCAAGCGACTCATTTCTTCGTCTGACTTGCCACCAATGCTCGTAACGATTGCATAATAGCGTCCCCACGCAGCGGCGTGGTACAATGAATTGCCACTCATGCGGAAGATCTTGGTTAGCTTTTCGTAGTAGTTGGCCATCATGGCGGGACGAGGCGCTTTCTTGGCCATGGTGAGGAGATTGTGGACGTCTTCGACGGATCGGAAGGCTTCTTGCCATAGCTCGAGCTCGACTGAGGTGTTAAGCTGAGCGAAGCGTGTGTCGAGATGATGTTGCAGTATTTCAGGATCGGAGAGGTTGATAGCATGCGTTTGGTGTGCGTACTTGGCGACATTGGAGAGGTGGAGTCGGAGAGTTTCGCACAAACGGCGGAACTCGACCTTGCGCTGGTGCTTCAAGCAAAACCGGAACGCTTGCTGTGCGACTTGCTGTTTGCGATGATGCATTCGTTGAGGTCATATCGAGCTTGAGCGACAGCTGGGATGCTCACCTGGTATATAGCCTCTAGTCGTGCATTGTTCTTGAGGGTTTCGAGGGATGTGCGATAGCTCTCCCACAGGAACTTGAGCCAGGGTGTCACGAGTGCCCTGTCCGTGCGATCCTTGCTCTGGTCGCCGCTGACGGCTCCCAACAAGATACTCTCTGGAGTCTCGCTTGCCTCAAGATCGTCGACATCGACAGCCACTGCCTTGTCTGCCTTGTCCTGGGCTTCATGTACCTTTGCATCTGCAAGGGCGAGGAACTTTTGGATGACGACTTCGATGGAGGCAACGTTGCTATTCTGAGCAATGTTCTTGTACTGCATGAGGCCCTCCTTTGCAGTGCGCCCCTTGCGGGTGTCGACACACAGTTCGACGAAGCGAAGCAAGATGGGCTCGAGGGAGGCCAAGGGGGTTGACCGGACTCGCTTAGAGGTGAGCATCTCGGTGAGAGATTGGAGAGCAGCATGTGTTTGTCCGACAGAGACGAGTCCTTCCGCCTGTTTGAGGACAGCCTCTGGTTTTGTGAAGGGAGCCATGATGAACTGGGCGACCGGTGTGGGTGTACCTAAGAGATACCTTTTCGACGAAGCTGCTTCGCAGATGTGGTTTTGGGTTCTGGGCTGTGTGCGACGGCAGCGAGGTCACAAGATGATTCGAAAAAAAGAAAGTTCATTCAGGGCGTGGGAATCTTGATAGGGGACCGCCGATCCTTTCTTGGGTTTCTGTGCCATTCCAGCAGACGACAACCGTGTGCGCTACACTTCTAATATTTACTTCCTTGGTACCACTACACCCAGCCCTGCACCATCACGCTATTCACCAGCCCCGCATCTTTGATTGATTGGGTGTCATTGTCTAGCGCACGATTAGGGAATGTCGCCCCTATCGTGTGGGCGCTTCGTATTCTCAGGTTGCAAGCTGCAGACAGTCAGCATCACGGTGAGCTTGCTAACATTCATACGCACGCATTGATAAAGTTGCGAATGTCCCAACCCGTAAGTGCGCTCCTACACGGTGCGATCAGGTGTTTGGTTATGCAAGTGACGGTTCCCTAAAGCCTTTTTTGCCCAACAAGATCGAAGAATACTGCAACGCCCACGACATTCAACAGTCAGATATTCACCTTTCATCCACCTATCTTCCCGTCTTTCACGAAATTAAATCCCTGAACCAAGAGTGGAGCAGATCGAGAGCCAAATCCTCGGGCACACCCACCAACCTTGAGCTTGAACGTCAACGTTCTTGAGCCCCAATGAGAAGCCCCTGGATCCATGGACATATCCGCCATTCAACTATGCAAACAATTTAGTCTCTATCCACTTCAAAAACCATCAAAAACCACAAGGGAAACCTTATCACAACAATCGAGCCACCGGCCAAGGCTACGATGCACTGTCACGCGTACACGAATGGGGCATTGACCTATTGAAGGTGGGTACTTGTGCTGTCTTTCTGCCTCCTGCCTTCTGACTCGTCCTGTTTCCCTATTCCTAAGCAATGCAATACGCCTCCTACCCGAACCCTCAGACGAGAAAACGAAAACGACATGCTCGATCTCTTACAGATACAAGCTGACTCGGCTATCAGGTGCACGGACGAAAGAGACGGAGAGGATGTTACTAGCGCGACGAGCAATATGTTTGTGGATGGCAAGAAGCCGACGCATCACTAGATTGGTTTTCAATATTGAACAGTGTGCACACACGTGCTAGGTCGACGTCTCTGCTAGGAGGCTGCGATATGAAGAATCAAAATATGATTTGAGTGGAAACAGGTGAGTAATTCATTGAACTTGCGCGTTGTTCCAATGTGTGGTGTAAGTATAGAAATATCTACGAAATTCGGGCATTTGCTTCGAAGGTGAGGCAGCCACCTCCAAGAGGCATAGGTGCGATGCAATTATGTGATAATACTGATATCAATGCACTACAGCTGCCATGTTACACCTTTCAAAGACGCCTGATAGTCCTGGAATTCCCAGAAAAATTATTTGCGCGGCATTATGGAATGGTTGGGCACGGTGAGCCCATACGTTCTCGTCACTAGTACAAGACTCTGATATAATATGTAGAATGTTCGCGAAGGCATCCCCCTTGATGTGACAGATATCCCAGACGAAATATTGATCCCAGTGAACGGAACAATGTATGTCACAACGATGGGGTGGCAATATTCCTCGTCGACTCATCTCCCTGCGCTCGCCTCCATATCGATTATTTGGGGTTTGACGATGTATGCAGTGGCCATGGACTACAGCGCGAAACGCAAAGTCTACAATTCGCCCGAGCTCCCCGTCTACGTTGCCAACCAGTCCTTCCACCCTTCGGATTCGCTGCATGTCATCCTGGCGTCTGGAAGTGGGGGCCTTTCTCAGGCTCTAAGGGCTCGCTCTGCTCGTTCTCCACCCGATTATGAGAGTCTCGAAGTCCACCTTGAAGTACAGGGTGGAACGGCTGTACTACCAACAGCAGAGGACTTGGAGAGGCTGGCGAAGGAAAGGGAACTTCGGAGTCGTTTGAGGACGCTTCAGTCGACGAGTAGGTAGGGAATCACGCCGATATGCGCCCTACCGATGGCAGGTCCATCAACAACAGTTGGGCAATGTAGGGGAACATAGTCGTCACGATTTTTCATGAGTCTCGTGCTGTACTTCTCGGCTATGCACCTGATTCTGTTTTGTACATCCATCCAAGAAAGTGAACGGGCGACGCGTGCGAAAGGGGGGATGACGTGTCTAACCGTCGCCTAACTCGGATATCAACGCGTAGCAGCGCGTATTTCGCATAGTTCGGGTATTTCGGATATTTCGGGTATTTCGGGTATTTCGCATAATTTCACTGAATGCCACGTGAGTTTCCTTTCTCAGGTGCTTTTCGTTCGTAATCCTCGCCCGTTACATTCATGGAGGGCGTGAGAACGGGCACGTAAACCCTAACCCTAATTACGAACATAGAATCTTTTTGGAAATATTAATAATGAGACCATTTCCTTTGAGTGAACTCGGATGTTCAGCCATGGAAGCCCTAACCCTAAGGTAGCAAAAAAGCGGGACTGCAATATAACTGTACC
>KN819326.1:553904-579732 GCA_000827475.1 Paxillus involutus ATCC 200175
GCCTGCGTTGATCATACCAAAAGGGTTGGGTTACGTAATCAGTTCGTTTTAGGAAGGTGCTGTGGTTCGTGGTTTCCGCCTCGAATACAAACTCAGGCCCCTCTGCAGTACTCAGATGCGGCTACACAAGGCTAGATGAAAATTACAAGACAATAAACTTCTTATCATCTTATGACACCTCATGAAAGGCTCTCAACACCCACTGCAAGTGAACCGTGACACCTGGTCCAGCCTCGTTCCATCAAAAACTCTAGAACATCCTTGGCAAACTGTACCAACTGCGTCATCAAAACTCACTGACGCATACCCGACCTTCGACCACATCTGCAAGGTCGTCGAGTAACGTTACTGTTGCACTACACTTTGCAAGTCTCCCATTGGCTGAACAAGCCTTAGCGATTCCGAAGCGAGGCTTAGCGGGCCATGTACCTGTACTATACCCAAAGTGGGTCAACTTTCGAACATTTATGAGCTTTTTCGCAATTTTCAGATTCCTGATGCAGGTCGACATGCAGCTCGTGATTCAAATCTGGGGGTTTAAGAGGCGGGAACTCTCAGCAATTTCACCAGTTTTAGACACATTTGATCAAACGTTGTTCCAGCCGAATATGCGCCAACCGAATAACACCAGTGACTGAGAGCCAAGACCACAACATTTTACCAGTAGCGAGGGCTGTACACTGGTCACCGTAATGCCCTTTGACCAGCACGTCAACAAACCAAACGAGGCGAATTTCGTGACACACCCCTCTGGGGTACAGGGGTATAAAAACCCTCTCCCATCCGACAGTTAGCTCGCCAGTCCCACAAATATCTACCACACTCTCAAATATGCAGCTCCTTCAGACCCTCGCCATCCTTGCATGCGCCGCGTACGCAGCAGCCGCAACAGTCCCCGCCAGTGCACAAGGATACTGCGGAGTGTGCCCCTCCCAGATAGACAACTGGACCTTGTCGTCGTCATGTTCTTCCCCCAACAGTGTGAGGTCGACTACGACATGCACGTGAGTGTCGACGTGGTATCTCCGATGTGCGAACGAAGATTGCTGATGCGCGCTGTCTACATAGCTATTCCCAGGGAGCGACTAGCAACCAAGCACCTGGGTTCTGCAGATATGTGGTGCGTTTGCTAGGCTTGCGTTCCTTCGACGAAACAAAGGCATCGCACTAACTGTGACCGTGATCAACAGGATGGAAGCCTCTCCGTGGCCTTGGGTGTTACATGCCCGTCTCAAATCTCGTATGACGGCAATGATTGCCTTAGCTGCTAAATATCATTGGGTCCTGCGCAATCACATCTGATACTAGATGTATCAGGGGTTTGGAGTGGGGGTGGAGTGGGGTGTTTCCATAGTGTTGGCAAACTTGACTTTTTGGATCGTTTTTTTGTGTCCGTGATGTAAATGTAGTTGTGCGCAAATGGAGCGTGCGTCGTGTCCTGATCAGAGCAGTCGGCTATTCGAGTCGGGATCACATCCCAGGCCGGAGAAGACAGATCACCGATAAGGATGCCACTGATGCGCCGCTTGATAAATGAGACGACCTCTAAGTAGGCGTCACGAAGAGGGGGTGAGGTTGTAGTCCAGGGTCGGCCTGAGCGGGGCTGCCGACATCCACGAGCTTCTGCCCGAGTCGCTTTTGATCGCTTCCAATCCGTCTAGGGCTCCTTTCTAGCCTCGTGGACAGAATATCTGCGTTGATCTCCGGGTGAAAAATACCACATAAATCCATTCCAACTCTCTTGCAATACAACCCATACGCACCTTGGTGTAGTCGAGAGAAGACCCTGTCAAGGTCATGTGCAACGGTAGCTCAATCACAAACTTTGGTCGGGCGCAGATGGGAATACCAACCACGATCAGCTGCAACATGGTCACGTTCTGGAGGTGCCATCAATACAGAAGGAATGATTTGTTCAACGGAGAACCTGTTTTCTCAAAGACTCATGCAGGGCCAACATACCCTTGTTCATGTCTGATCGGCGATTCCTCGAGCATATTTGACATTATCACTGACACAGTAGCTTCTAGAATTGGGGTACATAGAGTAAGAGCCTTGCGGGTGAGTGTGGGTATGTGAATGCGATTGTAGGTAACATGAAGAAAGTGACGGATAGGACCAGGAGAGAGGTTGAGGATATTTGGTAATCGTCGTCCAAGGGCCTGTCAGGTGAGCTGTATGGAGCGTTCTAGTCGTGCGGAGGAAGATAAACCCTAGACCGAAAGTGTGGCTGAAGGCATGGACAGCCCGCTACACGAGGGCGTAGCAATCCAAACACAACTTCCCATCGCTAAACAACGACAACGATCACAGCAAGGTCAGCACACCCACAAACGCGGGGATACTGATAAGTTATATGTCACCCACCTTGGCACACTCTCGATACAACACGCCCTGCAGACAACGCGTCCACAACCGTGAATAAAAACAGAACCATCTTCCACACCCTCACATGAATCGTCATCAGTTTCGTGGTCGCGCGAACCCAGGTTTCCATCTTTATCAGTGGGTGCTTTCTTGCGTTTTATATGAGCTGGAGCCGGGGTGGCGGACGGATCGCAGTTCATCGTCGTGAAGCTCAAGCCTAGGGCCACCCGCTTGGGTGAGCCAGAGCTGGAGACTGGGGTGTGAGCAGGGGAAGAACAAGGGGACGACGAGCGTGTGAGTGCGGGAGTGGGTGGCACGGACGAAGGGCGGGTGTAGGATGTACATGTGCGTGCGCAGATGGTGCATGTTGGCGCTGAGCATCTGTGTGGTGGAGTCCCGTGAATCAGACAGTGTCACCCGGGGGCACAAAGATAAAACGGGCCGTTCATCTTTTGTATAGCTCCCCTCCATCAGTCAATCGCGCCAAGACTTCGGCAGAAATCCCGAAGGACGACATCGGCCGACGGTGGTGGCAATTGACCAAGGGGGGGAGGAGTATATACGATGTGCAATGCAAGCGGACGAGCAATTGCCAATAGAAGTAACAAGCAGAAATCTACAGACCTCGAACACACCAAAGGAACGCCTGCAGCGGACCTCATGGCTATCGAAAGGGCGCGGTGGCACGTCGAGCACGAAAGTTTAGGGTTGCCAAGTAGAGGATTTGGAGTAAAATTCGAATTGTCTGTCAACGCCTTGCTGGGCTGGAATGCTGGGTCGATCGTAGACGATGGACCTGTGTGGTTGAGTCTCCTCCGTTTGGCTGAAGGTTTTCGAGTCATAGGCGACGAAGCGTATAAAAGAGATGCCGCGGTACGCATGTTGAGGTGTAGGAGGGTAAAAGTTATTGATATAACAGGAGCCAGACAGTAACTAGCACTATAGTTGTCCGAGTCGTCTCTTGCGGGAGCCTGGATCCTGTCGAGCCACTAGCCAAGGTTTGATCTTCAAAGTTTCACTACTCCGGAAGCAAAAATTCGACAGTGGAAATCGTGACAAAACCAAGCTCAAGGGGCACGTCTTCGTCGCTAGTGGAATAAAGAGGACTGGGACTGGCAGTAAGTACGTCCGGCGACTCGCGGCCTCACATAAATTTTGACTTTGTGCACACGTGACCGCGACAACTCAACAACGCGTGTTTGGTCACGACGGTAATATTATTGCTTCAGTGAGATACAGTATCAGCTGAGCATCAACGTTTCAACCACTAAACCCCAGGTTCCATTATGCACAGTTCCGGGTTGTAAATCCAAAGGTCTATCCCAGCAAAGGACTATCTAACCTCAAAGGTGCCCGGCCGTTTAACTTGAACATGCTGGGCAATCAGTAGAGGTTACGTCTGCTGTGTCTGCACAGAAGCCATTTGATGACGACTGATCAGCAACGAGGGCCCCAGATTCCTGTAAAGCCATGATCAATAATTCCGTCAAGTTGTGAGACGGTCAAGCAGAACGAAGTCCAGTGAAGTCGACTTGGACGTACATCGTACTCGCATTGCTTCACGGCACCATCGGGACACGTGTATCTGGATAGAGTTAACATCAAGACACCTCAAGTGTATTTCACCAGAACTCACGTGCAGACGGTGAATGCCTTGTCGGTCGGCCTGGTCGCGCTATCTGGGACACCCATATAGCACACGTTTTGGAGACCGTACGATATGTCATCAGGATTTTGGGGGGCAGGGCATGCCGCGCAAGTCGTCTCTGCAGCCACAGAAGCAACAGCGAGAGAGAGAAGGGCGAGCAAGGTCGTGGTGAATTGCATGTCTTTTTTCGTGCACGAAGCTAATGAAGAAGAGTGAAAGAGGGTGGGGAAGGGGATCCTGCAGGACGGGCTCTACAATACTGAGCGCGTATAGATCTGGAGACTGGAGACTGCATTTTGCGACATGGTCCATTATTCAGCATCGCCCAGCCGCCCTGCTAGTAGCGAAACTAGTTGACTCTTCGTGATCGGGAGTCATGGAAGACTGAGTTTAAGTTCAACCTAGCCTATAAACCTAATTCGACAGTGTCTCATGTATGCAGGCTGGCTGGACACCACATTGTTGGTGACAATTGTGGGACCGATTATGGCTGTTCTTATCCGTTGCATATGTCGAACAAGAGTAAGCGCTCACTCACGGGGAAAGATGATGAGTATGAATGAATTTGGCTAGATCATGCAAGATGGTTCGATGAAGACTCATAGAGCTCGACACGACGCATTCGCATTGTTACCATCATGCTTCCACATTACGGAAAGTCTCGAGAAAACTCCTTGGCAAAGTTACGTGGAGCGCCGGACATGAAATGCAGCGTTAACAAACGAACTTACTTTCGATGCGGTGACTGAGCGTCGATTGCTGCCAACTGAGCTCTGTGATAAGCGATCGTGCAGGAGGTGTTTTGGAGGCGAGGCGATCTATGTAAGCGAGCGGAAGCTTTAAGGCGTTCATAGCCGCCTATTTGTTAGGTGCAGGATGAGTAGCTCATGTGAACACGGTTATCGACTAGGCGAGGACGGCACATGCAAGCATCGATTATCGCTAATGCAGACTTTGATCCATCGCATAAAAGAAGACAGCACTGAGAGGCTGTGAGACGAACGTGCCAGTGGATGAGTTGGGCTGGCTGTATTTTTTCTAACAAAAAGAATAGTGTCATGTGTTGGAAGCTATCTGTACAGTGCCGAGCACCTCCGGGCCAAGAGCGGAAACCTTGGCAGACCGTTTATCTGCACCCCACGTACGACGCGCATGTTTCAACAGATGAACGGCTGAGGTAGGGGTCATACCCTCCATGCGCTTGGCCGCACCCTGCAATATCGTCAAACGATTAATTGAGACTTCGAATAAGAGGACAGAACATACTAAAGTTGTTGGCCTAAAGCGCTGTAACCTCTCTCTCACCTCCTCACTCAGCCCTCTAACCTGTGTGTAATCCATGTTGGGATCGAGCAGAAGAGACTCATCAGTGTGAAAAGCCGCCAAATCAGCAAGCTGACGAGGGAGATGGGGTGCATATGTCGCTGAAGTGGTGATTAGCGCTCACTGCACCCGGACAATAAAAGTGAAACTGGGCGTGTAGCTTACCATCTGTGATGATTCGGGATACAATGTGTGGCTCGAGTTCTGCAAGGCCCGGAACGGCGTCGCAACGCAGGAGAGCGTCGATTGTGATTGCAGGGTTCCTCAGTAGCTCGAATGCACTGGGGGCACTAGTCAGGAAAGATGTCGTCTACTCTGACCATGTTTTACCTTCTCATAACCCCGTCCCTCGTCACTTCAAAGCCGTACCTCTCCCAGCCCTGTTGCCTTGGTTAACGAGGCGTCACGAACATACTCTTCAACTTACATACCTGGGGGCTGAGCACAGCTGACTTCAGCACTTCTGTCCCGCGTTGTATTGCATCACGGTCGCTCAGGTAGGTAGCCCACCGTTCGGGGGAGATCAAACCCATTGAATTTCCTATGAGACGTGAGCGTGGCCACATGTACTAATTCACGAGAAAATTGTACCTATCTCGGTCAGTCTCGTATCTGCATTGTCGCACCGAAGTGTCATGCGATACTCGGAACGAGATGTGAACATTCGATCTGTGGTTTAATGTTATGGACCATTTATAAAGAAATTCGCGGCTACGTACAAGGTTCTTGTGCGCCCTTGCTCACAAGATCATCAATCATAACGCCGATGAATCCATCTGCGCGAGTAATAATAAACGGTGGTTGATTACGCGCAGCCAGCCCAGCGTTAATCCCGGCTACGCAGCCTTGTGCGGCGGCTTCTTCGTAACCCGTTGTCCCGTTAATCTGGCCGGCGAGGAAGAGTCCCTGGGCAAGTGGTTGTTTAAGAAAAGCGGGGATATAATGTTAGGAAAGACCTACTTTGATTCTCTTCGTTTCAAGTGAAGCTGAGGGTTATATCAGGCGCAGGGGCATTCGGAAACATAAACATAACCCACATCTGAGCTCCTGAGGATCAACATGATCGTATTCTACTCCATATGCTGGCCGAATCATACGGACGTTCTCCAGCCCAGGAACTGTGCGCATCATCGCTTCTTGAAGTTCCTCAGGCATAGAACATGACAGGCCGTTCGGATATACGAGATCTACATCGCCGGGTTAGCGCACGGCGTTCCTGCCAATAAATTGGCACTCACCAGAGTCATAACCCTCAGGTTCGAGCCATACCATATGGTTACCCTTATGTTCAAACCGACTAACCTTGGCCTCCAGGGAAGGGCAATAGCGTGGTCCTTGTCACAAATATGGGTCGAGCCAAGGAAATTTGATTGAGTGGACGCACCTTTCTTAGTCTCTTGGATGTGGACGCTGAGATGCAAGCTCTCTTTGATAAGCTTATGAGTCTCGGGTGTTGTGTGGGTTTTATAGCATGCAATTTGGTTATCCTGGTGGGGGTCAAAGCTCAAGCAGAGCCACGAAGTAGTTATGACGACTCGTACCGCATTGTCAACTTTACGATGTAGATACGAAAATGGGTGTGGTGGGTCATCGCCTTCTTGTTTCTCCAGCCGGCTGAAATTTATTGAATGCTTGTCAAGCCGTGCAGGTGTTCCAGTTTGCAACCGTCCAAGGTGGAAGCCAGCTGCGCGCAAAGAGGCGGAGAGCCCAGTTGCTGGTGCTTCATCCATTCGGCCAGCCGGGAAGCGCTTCACTCCTGATCCGAGGTGAGTTAACCATGAAAGTGTGCTGCGAAGTGTAGTGCGTACCAATGTGTATTTCTCCAGAAAGGAATGTCCCTGTGCAGATGACAACCTGAGAGCATGAGATGATATCTCCGGTTTCTGTACCATCATCCCTGAGTAAGTGCTTCCTGATGAGACAAGAAAGTATTGACCTAGTCGAACACCCTTTACAGCTCCCCAGACCGGGGCACTGCTTGAACTTGACGAAGCCACATCATGGTCGAACACTAGATCAGAGACGCTAGCGGCTCGGACTTCCAGGTTGGGGTAGTTGAATATAATGTCTTGCATGTGTTTCTTGTACAGTTTTCTGTCGACTTGCGCTCGAGGACCCTGAGCCCAACCGTCAATACAGCGGCAACGATGCTAAAAAAAATTGTCACGCACCCACACCGCCGAGCCCTTCGATCTGTTCAGCATGCGGAACTGTATGCCAGCCTTGTCTAACGCATAGTCATAAACAATCGAAAGTAGATTGGCCTAAAACGCACAAACCTGCCACCTTCCCCATGACACCATCCAACGCGTCCACTTCTCTGACCAGAGTTCCCTTACCAACACCCCCAATGGATGGGTTACAAGAGAGCTCCCCGACTGTATCAAGTTTCTGCGTGATCAGCAGTGTCCTAGCTCCAGCTCGTGCTGCTCCGGTCGCTGCTTCACAACCTGCATGACCACCTCCGATGATACATACTAGTGGATCGTTGAACCTTGCAATGAACGGAAAGAAAATGCCAAGGCGCACCGTCATAGTGTTCTGGGTTCGACAAGGATGAGCTAATGCCTCTGGAGTACTTTAAACGGATGGTTTTCGTAAAAGATGTCGAGTTCTTCTGACGAGCAGATGTGGGTAGGGGTAAAGGCCGAGGTGGGTGGTAATGGGCGAGAGAAAGTGAGCTGAATGAGGCACTAGAGGAAGTAGTCCGAGGTATTGTCACACGCGTGCTCTGACGAGTAAAATCTACCACGGTCCTCCTGGCGTGCATTTCGGGCGTACACGACTTCGAGCGAGCTGCCTCGGAGAATGGGACGAATGACAATGGTAACACAGTGCTGAAGTGTTCAGGCTAGGCGCTCGAGGAAAATAAATTCCCACGACTTTTGAATCCGACGACATGTCTCGTTATGGAAAGCCTCTAATTCCTAAAATGTTTTCATGTTCCAAGTTCAACATGATCAGTAGCCTACTAGTAGTGTTGGGGTTCTGATTGTTGTGTTCCAAGTGCGGTGCTGCGGCCCGTGCTAACTTGGTTCTCGAGAGTTGCGACATTCCGAGTCCGGCTCCGAACTTTAGCCTGCAGCCCGGGAGTGACTCACCACCATCACCCTGAAGGATAACTCAAATTAGCCTTTCCTACCGCTAGATCCACTGGTTGGCCGCTTTTCTTTACTATCTTACTGAAACTGATACTATGAATGATGAACTATCGTTCCTGCACTTCAACGATGTGGTGAGTCGAAATTGCACTGGTATGTCTTGGTAACGACTCGACTTCATCCCAGGATTGTTTCAGTATCATATCACCCAGCCCACCGTCCTGGGAAGACTTGCACATGTGTTTCGCAAGGCGAAAGCTGTTCCCGAGGCAGAGCGCCCCATCACGATATTCAGTGGCGACGCCTTCAGTCCGTCTCTGGAGAGTTCAGTAATGAAAGGAGAGCACATGGTTCCGGTATTGAACCATCTCCTCGTTGACGTTGCGTGCTATGGAAACCACGGTTAGACACGGTACCTCTTTCCTTCCATGCTGTACGCTCATCCATGTCGCCAAAGATTTTGATTTCGGAGAAGATGTTCTACTTAAGCTATCTCAAAGCTGCTCGTTTCCTTGGCTGTTAGCGAATGCGGTACATGCAAACGGACGTCTCCTGGCAACGGCCAAAGAGTATCTTGTGCTCGAGAAGAGAGGGTACAAAATCGGCTTCTTTGGCCTTGCAGGAACGTTCGTCCACATATACTGAACACTTGTCTTGCAGCTGTTTGCTTATTCCACGTTCTCAGTGACTGGCCTTCAAATTGCCCACACCTTCCGGCCGATTGTACCATCCTGGATCCTATACCGGTCGCCCAGCGTGTTTCTCATACCCTCCGTTCCACGCATAACGTTGATATAGTTGTCGCCATAACACATATGCGGCACGAGGAGGACTTTCTCCTTGCGAAGTCCTGTCAACAGCAAGTTGATCTCATTCTCGGTGGCCATGATCATGACTTGACCGTGCACGGTGCAAGTTTAACGATGATCAACGATACTTTTGAGGGGAATATCAAAGTGATCAAATCCGGAACAGATTTCAGGAATTACAGCGATATCAAGATGGTGGTTTGTCGCAAGAATGGAATCGCAGTGATCGAACGTATTAGAGGTACTCTAACCACTTTAAGCCAATGCATGGCGCTGACCTGGCGTGTTCCTCGCACTCGCAGTTAATCAAATGCGCGATATATCTTTAGCAAAGGACATACCCGATGACGGTGGAATCCACGAGATCCTCGCCCAGCTTCAGACCAATATTGCAGCTGGCGTCGATAAACCCCTTTTCTATACGGCTGTGCCGCTTGAAGGGCGCACGTCGGTCATTCGGACAGAAGAGACCAACATTGGCAATATGGTTGCAGACGCAGTCCGGGCATACTACAACGCCGACATTGCATTTATCAACTCCGGCAGCCTACGATGTGACAGGATCATTGAGGTGGGGGTGGTCACTGTCAAAGACCTCATCGGTGCGTGTCATCGTCCGACAGACTCCGACAGATTGGCTAGACGCCGGAATCTGTCTGGGTGCTATTGCTTAACACCGCGGCGTCTAACAGATGTCGTACCTTTTGACAACAATTTTGTCGTTAAACGCCTTCCAGGACGGACCGTTGCCGCCGCACTCGAGAACGCTGCTTGTGATATTATTGATGGGCGATTCCTGCAAGTCTCGGGCATCACCTTCAGCATTGACTCGCACCAACCATCTGGCTCGCGCATCCACGCGGTTCACCTGGCTCCGACCCACAGTTACAAAGCCAAGGTGTCACCAGAGCACAAGGTGTTGCTTCACGACGATAAAGAGTACACGGTTGCCATGGTCGCATTTATTGCAGAAGGTTTTGACGGTTACTCACATTTTAAAAGCATGCCTACTGTGGTTTGCCAAGAGGGGGGAATGACATCTTTGTCACTCCTCATGCAGGTATTCCGAGGGAATAGCTCCGCGGATGAACTTGACATCAGGCATGAGGATGAGACTGACGTGCTTATCGATAGAGCGCGGGCTGCCATTGTGGTCAGTAGAACTGTACACAGCCTGCCACTCGTCAACCCGTCGGTACAAGAGCGGATACAGTACATTCGGCGGCATTCCTTGTGATAACGCATATACATCTCGACTGCAGAACCTTCCACATTAAAAATCAGATTCGCATCTAAGAATCTGTTAATGCTGGTACATACAAGTGGCGGGTGGCTTATCGTACATGAATAATGAAGTGATAAATATTGCGCCTTCCAAGTCGATCCATCCAGTACTACATCAAAAAACTTAAATGCTTCGAAGAATGTCCAGAGCAAAGAACCAGAGAGTGCACGCAAATGTCCCCAGTCATCAAGGTAACGAAGCCTTTCCTAGTTTCACCCAAAGGCCGCCCTGAGTCACCATTTCATCAGCAAAGACACCCCCAAAGCGGAGATGAAGAATTATCACTTACTTTGACGAAGAGCGTCATGGCAGCTTCAGGACGAATCATTTCGACAACCTGGCGCCCTCGTCCGTATTTCCACTCCGGAGGTGGTACCGAATGATCCGGTTGGGCATTCACGGCCAGCGTGAAAGTGTCAAATTGCTGCATTAACTTTACGAGGAAAAACGAGGCTTCATTGTAGGCATAACTCTGTCCCAGACACTAAATAGGCAGTGGGCGCGCTCTCAGCGCCTCATCACGCGGATATTGATATATCAAAGTACTCACGATACGAGGTCCAGCACTAAATGGGGTGAACATCATTGGGTTAGAAGTGAATTTTGACAATCTCTGCGGATCGATCCAACGTTCGGGGTCAAATTCATCAGCATCGGGCCCCCAGAGTGCCTTATTGCGTTGCATCAGAAGAGTCGAATAGAAGAATGTCGTGCTTTTGGGCATGTAGAGAGGTTTGTCTGATTCGGTGGGAAAAGTTTGATCAGGAGGAGGAAGGGTGCATGAGACTGGTCGACTTTGACGCTGATTCAGGGGTACAGGCGGGAACAACCTGAGTGTCTCATCGATGACAGCTTTCACTATCCAGTGACACGTCAGTGAGCATACCAACTGCATGGCAACAAGCTTACTGTATTTCAATTTTTTGATGTTTTCGTACGTTGGCGAGCCATCTCCGCACACGTCCAACACTTCGTCCCTGAGCTTTTTCGCAATTTCCGGATGAATAGCAAGGAAGTAGGTAACGTATGTCAATAAGCAAGCAGTCTAGATTTCAAAATCGGGAAGTTCAGTTTCTCCGGAAAGGCCATCATTCTAGAACACGTACTGTGTCTCTTGCAGCAAGCAATATGTTGAGAAGCTGATCTCGAATCATCCCAGCATCTGAATGCATGTTAACGAGATGACGTTTTTAGGGTAATAGGAACCCACCTTCCGTACTGTCGGCGAGGTGTTGAAGGAACGTTTTGTCCTCAAGGCGTCCATCGATACCCGCTTTCTTTGTGGCCGCCTTGTCCTCCAATGTCTGACGTACCAGCGGATCAACCCACTGTCTGATAGTATCCACATAGGGCATTGTCTTATCGTCGAATAGCTCGAAAACAGGCCAGAGGAGTCCCGTCCGAGCACGGACGGTTATAATCTGTTGTACCGCCTCGAATGCCTTGGCAAATGTTCCCCAGGCGTCCTCGGTAACCGACCCACGTTCGCTGGAGGCTGTTAACCCTGCCTTTGGGAGCACTCCGGATAGTGTATCCAAGTTTTTTCCAAAGAGGAAGTCCGAAGCCGCATCGATAGTAAATCGGGAGTACAGGTCTTGAAGGTCACAGGGTTCGTTTGCAGCTGCCATATCCGACAATATTGAGAGGGTTCGATTTGAATACTTCTCGAAAAGCTCAAAGTCGGAGGTTCTGTCCCGGGCAAAAAACGGACGTGCGAGGGCTCGGTGCTTTATGGTTTATTTTTTAGTAATCCTTGTGTGTGGACACCATGTTAGACTTACAGACTTCCACATCTGTTGAAAATATGAGCACTTGTTGCGAAAAGGGAATAAAGGAAGCTCTCACCTGGTCATCGCGGTTGAAGATTCCATCTCCCAAGAAGCTTTCGCTGCGGCGGTGTCAGGAAAGTTGAGTACTGGACAGTTCATGAACTTACAGTCGCTCTCGCTGAGCAGTTCCGCGCCAGAAACGATTGAATCCGGTTGCAAGAACATATTTGGTGTGTTCTTCGTCCATTGAGATTATCTGAGGATCGAATTAGCGGAAGTCCGAGAGTGCGTTGTAACACATGGATTGGCCCTAACGTCAATTAGCGACAATACTCACATTGTCCATCCACAAGAAGCGCGTATTCAGAGTTGTGCATTGATACTCTTCGAAGAGCTCCAGGTATGGATTGTAGATGTAGCTGGAAGCAAGTGCCTTTTTGACTTTGAGCATGACATCGATGTTTCCGGGCCATTTTCCGACGACTCGGGGAATAAGTCTCGCGCCGAGTTGTTTGGCCTCCCGTCTGTGCACCAATTCAGAGTATCGCACTCTTGCAATAACTGCGAGAACGATGGCAAGGAGATGTACTGGGCACGACCACCAACCGAGTCGGATGTGCCAGAGGTGGGCTAGTACTGAGAGGGCTAGTGGGGGCACAACTAGGGTGCGTAGGAGGTCCCTAATGATACGAGGGCGGAAGTCGGCGCGTTCTGCAGGGTTGGACATGTTTGAGATCTGAGCAGTGGAGGGATGAAGTAGTATCGAGACATGTCGAAGGAGTAGGGGTATAAGTATGTACTACCACGCCAATTGTGGGAGGATGAACTGATTTCTGCCTGTGAAATTCATCGCATAATTGGTCTAAGCGGAGCTTGGGGCCACGGAAAGAAAGCGCACGCGGCAAGAGCTGCATCATGGTCGGCGTTTCCCTCCTGGCGGCCAGGAAGGACCCCAGACACCCCAAGACCCCAGCGCGTGGCTAGTCCGGAAACTCCAATCGTACACATATCTGGTACCATCTTCCAGTTACAAGCGCACATTCGCCAAACCCGACTTTCCGGATACCGACGGGCACGCGACCTCATAGCTCACGGGTGAATGCTATCATCCACGTTATCGGTTCCGGAAGCGTCATTTCCGGGACGCTCGCTGGCATACTTCCTCTCCGACAACTTGAACATTCTAGGACCTTCAGCACCCCAGACCAATTCTGGACGAGTGTCTCGATGCTCCATTTTTAGACCTAGATTCGAGTAATCAATGACTAGTTGTAGATTCCCAAACCAACCCAATGGAGCCGGTGGGGAATGCGAACAGCCATAACGATTTCGAGATACGTACCACAGCCTACAGGTCACACCCACCGGAAACAAAGGGGACACCCATAATAGATGCAGACATGCGTCATCAGCCCACAGTGGCGAACAAACATAGAGGCACGGGTCGCCAGCTGCCCTTCAAAGGTCGCCGGAAGAAGGAAAGGCGTCGCCGTGCCACGTTGCAGATGAAATTAATCGACCTACTTGCCATGAACCGCAGCACTCTCGTCAGCATTACAATCGCGAATCCGATGGTGATCGAGAATTCCTGATATACCTTATCTGCAACAGTGTCCCTTATGTTCAGGCTGCTGATTGAATCACGAGGCCAACCTGATTTCGTTGCCTGGTGAAGATGATTATGTCAGTGATACCCCGGGCCTACAGCGGAGAGTAGTCCGAATGTTGTACCTTCTATAGTATTATGTATGTTCCCATATTACTAAACTCCACCGAAAAAGTGACTGCGTTCAGCGCCTCTCTTGTTGACACGTTCTATGGGAATTCCACATTCAAGTTCAGTGATGTAGATAAGATCTATGATATCAGTATCCAAACACCGCGATCAGGCGTACAACACATCACCTGCCAACTCAACCTGTGTGCTCATGTGTATGCGGTTCGTGAAACCGAAGCCACTGATCATGACCAACACATGAATGAGGGGATTTGTTAATCAAAACCGTTGTAAGCCCACACCCCAAAAATGTGGCTCTCACGGCCCCCGCCTCCGCGGCTTGAGGAGGAGTACCTGAACCCTGGCACACCAAAACCTCGAGGGAAGACGGTTCCCAGTGACCACCCTTTCAGGCCGCCACGAATACATCAATAACACAGCCTGATGCACGAATGACCGACCCACATGTGGTGTCACGAGACTAGAATCGGACACAATGCTCACCTATAGTAGCCAGTTCATGAATCAACGGGGAGCTTCGAGTCACTAATAGGTACATGTGGATTTCAGGGGTCGTCACGGTGGTGGAAAAGCCCCAGCGGGCCATTGAAAACCCCGACTTGGGTTATAAGGACGTTGAAGTATGATGGGATGGTAGATCAAGGACGGCTTCTCAAGCTACATGAATTGCTGAAAGATCACCGGTCAGAGGCGGCAAAGTGTCTGCGTTGGTTGAGAATTGTATCTGCACAGACCTGGAAAATAAAATAATCTCTTCGACAAGAAAATGACCGACGTGTTCCCTGGCAGAAAGCACATAGTAACAACTTGGCTTGGAGGGAAGGCAACGACGACCATATCGTCCGTAACATTTGCAGACTGCCAGTGGCGGGAGTTCAATGTATACTGATAACAAGGGACAGCTATCTTCCTTCTGCCACCTAGCTAGGGGTCAAGTTGGACGACTGCTAGCTTCGAAGTGACGTCTTTAAACCTATTTACCTAAATTGGATATGAGTGGCGTCCCCTCCTTGATTTCAACTCGACTATCGCCGACTATCTAGTACCAAAGACTCAGTACTTGCTCAATAAGTGCTGTTCACGATGGCGCACTTTCGCTGGATCCCCCTCGAAAGTAACCCAGAGGTAATCTTCACTGCGTGCTAGTACATCACCCGCTCACGCAGGACCACAGGTTTTTAATTCCGTAAGTCAACGACGAGCTACCCCAAACTTCAGGGCCGTGAAGTGACAATTTGCAGTGGGCATACAAAGCCGGTCTGGTGGATACACAGGCCCACTTTGAAGACGTTTATGGATTGGATGGTGAAGTGCGTCGTCGTCGGGCTTCATTGATCTCCATTCAGGGGTGTACCCACAACATATATCGTAGACTCTCGGCATGGTGCCACAGGGAGTCAAGGCAGTCGCTCTGCTGTTCCCATGCACAGGCACCGTCGCCACGAAAAGAAAGGAAGAGGACGCAAAGATCAAAGCTTCCGGGCAGGAACCCATCGATCCAACCATATTCTGGATGAAACAGACGGTGGGTACACATTTCGTTCATCTTACTCTGATGCCGGCGCTAACGAAAAGCATCGGAAGATTTCAAACGCCTGCGGGACCATGGGTCTAATTCATAGTCTGGCTAACGTCAGTGTCACGGAGCTTCGTAGCTGCCGTTCTTACTCAGACGACTCTATAGACCGACGTACTGTTTGCTCCCGAGAGCCCACTAGCGACATTTATTGATCAGTGCAAGGGTACGTTGCCGTCCTGAGTTCTGCTTACATGATTGCCGACTGACTGCTGCCAAGATAAATCTCCGGAGGAACGTGCAAAGCTGCTGGAAACCACGCCGTTGTTCGAACAGATCCATGCGACTGCAGCATCTTCCGGTCAAACGGAGGTCCCTCACGATCTAGACACAGATTTACATTTCACTTGCTTTGTCAAGGCGCCAACAGCAAGTGCACGGCTCGCCGAGACCCAAACGAAACAGTGGCGTTTGATTGAATTGGACGGAGGTCGCATTGGACCGATCGATAGGGGAGAGTGCACTGATCTCCTAAGGGTAAGCTGTCGTCTCCATGCAGGATTCAGGGAAGTTCCATTCTCTGACATAAAGACCCAGGACACGGCGAAGTACGTGAAGGACTTTTATGTGTTGCAAGCGAAGAGTATCAGCTTCAGCATGATGGCACTCTGCCCTGGACCGCAGGAATCTTAACTGCATACTGTGTTCTCATTTGGAACCAACCTGTATAATACACGTACGAAGTCAGCAGTGCAGGAAGTAAGTGATACATATCCATAGAAGCGTAATATACGTAAGATGGAGGAAAGCATTTCATACACCACCATGCGTCAAAAGTACCTCAGACATTGAAGCGGGTATCTCCTTTTGCATCCTGGCAATAAATCTGGAGACATTGAAAGCGTTAGTGAAGTCTGTAATGTCTTCGCCGTTCCCGATCTCTGCGATCTGGGATGCTGAGGCAGCAATCTACATGAATTTTAGGGGTTACAGGGCAGGAATTGAGAACGAAGAGAAATCTTACACGTAGAAGTTGGCTTGGGGGGAACTTGTCTTCATTCGCCCGTAGTTTTGCACCCCGTAAAATCTCGTGGACGAGAAAGGGTTCCGCGGTCAGAGGTCTTGCGATGCCGACAACTACCGATATGAAACTGAACCCCTGTATGCACAAGCAACCATCACGACACATACCATCTGTTGAGCCAGAATGTATCGCCTCCGCCATAGCTTGTACTGTTCTGAAACCTCCCGTGATGGCGATTTTTGATCTGCTGATATGAGGTCGTAGGCGGTCCGCAAAATCAATGAAGTACGCCTCCCGTGCTGCCACAAAGAGAGTCTGAGAGGATAAATCAGGGACGATGTTATCCACATTAGAGACCTTACCGACTTTCTGCTGTGCCAGTCGCTCGCCTTGTTCGTACGTCCTACCACTGATCTCGATCAAGTCTACACCCGTGGCCTCCAGCATTTTTACCGTCGTTATCGCCTCTTCTTGGTCGACACCGTCAACAATACAATCCTCAGAGTTTATTTTGACGGAAATTAGGAACGATAAATTGTTCACCACTCGCTTTATCTCGGCGATGATTTCGAGTAAAATACGAGCACGATTTTGGAGTGATCCGCCATAATCATCTGTTCTCTTGTTTGTTCGCCTCGACAAGAATTGGTGGAGCAAGTAACCATGGGCAGCGTGTATCTGAAACAAAGTCAGCTCGTCCTTGAATAAGAAGGAAAATATGTTACTTGGACTCCGTCAAATCCAGCTTTGTTCAATACTGAAGATGCGTATGCAAATCGTCTGACAATATCTCTAATGCCCTCCCTTGTCAACGGCATCGGTCTTGCGAACAATACCCCTGAAGTAGATGGGTGCTCGATATCCGACGCTGATTCTGGATATGGTTGTATGGTGATGGATACCTGTCGACCTGGGTGGCTGAGCTGCCCAAGGACGAGGCTTCCGCGTGACTTTGCAGCACTTGCAAGCTTCCTGTAATCTTCTAGGTAATTCCCTGGAAGGTCCCTATCGATGATTGCATTCCCTGTAACAACCCTGAGTTAACTGAAATTTCAGACTGTAAATCTTATTGTACCGGTAGCTTCCAGGTGATCTTTCTTTATTTGAATATTGCCGGTGACTACTATTCCTGCGAAGAGATCTTGGGCTTTGCCTTCGGCGTCACAAACAACATCATACCTATGTCACCCATCGCCCAGGTTTCATAGAGCCGAATGAGCTCCTCTGTGGGTTGACCACGCTCCGTCGGATCATACGACGAAAATGTTGCGAGGCGTTCGGACATTGCACTCTTCATGAACTTGTTCTTGGCCGTTTTCCCGCTAAAATGGAAGGTGACTGGCTGACCCAATGTGACCGCAGCTTGTGGCACTGTGGGCGCAGGCATGTTTGAAGGGGGCTGGGGGATTGCTTGGTATGAAGGGTGGTGCGGTTGCCACCATCCACTCCCATCTTTATAGCCCCCGTGCCCTGAGGCATCTTGGAGAGGGACCCATGCCTGTCCAAACATTTCGAAATTTTCGTGGACGCGTATGGACTATTATAATTGATTGAGGGGTCGTGAAGCAAGCTAAGGAATACTAACATCTAATGAGACTTCGAATAGCACGGCAGGGTTGCCTGAAGTTAAATTGTACCTGGATAACTCTGGTGATAAGAGGTTCTTGGAGTTATCAAACAAAACAGATCACGGTTAGTCTGTTGAAATAAAACCTGAAGTCACCACCCGCTAAGAGCAATGTCGCGGTGTGGTAGGTCATATACTCACCAGTACCGGTCTGCTCCTCTCGCAGTGATATGTTTTCTTGAAATAGGGGATCGAGGTGTGCAAGGTTGTTGATGGGGACAGACGCTTGCATGTTAGAGTAAACTTTCATTTGTCAATGCCTTGCAATTGGGGCACGCACATGTTTGGACTTGGTAGCCTGCCTTCTAGAACTACAATATACAGACGGCGATCATTCGCCTTTCGCAAATAGTCTGTGGCAGAAACCTGAAGCGTCAACGCGAAGGGGGTGCGATGTTACACATGGGAGAGACTGACCAAGGCGCAAACTCGCATGATCCAAGGACCGTGGTAACGACGGAGGTCGATATTCACCGACGAAGACTATCCAAGTATAACTCGGTGACAAGCCTGACCACGTTTGGCACTTCTCTTCGCTTAGCCCCTTCTGTAGACAAATACAGTGACTTACCTGCAGGATTTAACAGGCTTGGCTTGGCTTTATTTTTTGTACCACTTTGGTAACGATGTCGGAGGGAAGACGTCTCCGACTGCCATCATCCGACTCCGTAGGTAGTATGGGTGTGGTGCCTTGATGAAGCTGTCAGCGGTGACTAAGGGTGACCATGACTTCTGTGGCCTACTGTGGCCCGTGTGCATGTAGGTTCCTTTCTTTGATGGTATCCTGCGAAACGGCTCGGCGTTGGCCATGATGCTCTCCATAGCGTAGCGAGTGCTCATTATTGCCAGCGGTACATGAAACAAATGGGTGGATTAGTTTATGCGCATGACAACTCGTCGTTAGTGACAGGGATCGAGCGCCTGAT
Organism: Paxillus involutus ATCC 200175; assembly: GCA_000827475.1. Taxonomy (NCBI): domain Eukaryota; kingdom Fungi; phylum Basidiomycota; class Agaricomycetes; order Boletales; family Paxillaceae; genus Paxillus; species Paxillus involutus. The sequence continues at coordinate 573,038 of KN819326.1, forward strand.
CAAGTTGTGGCAGCCTGCAAGGTGAATACAGAGACGGTCAAGTTTTCAAGTTCACCAGTCTACGGTCGTATTGCCCGTGTTGCCCGGGAATTACCTTTTTTGGAAGCCACCGTATCTTCAGTTATCGCTGCTGGTTCAGGCTTGCAAGTTGCAACTTGGTTGCTTGCAATTTCCTCCTTCTCAATAATGGCATCCTCGTTGTCCTCAACGCAAATTTTGCTGAACTCTTCGCAATTGATCTCACAGGGCGCCGAAGCAGCAAGTCTGATCACAATGTCTCCAGCAGATACCCGTACTCATTAGCCGCCCACCGATTGGTGTTCGCGACTCATTCCAGAAAGTATACAAAGCGTATCTCCGGGATCGGCCCTCGAGTCTATCAGAGAACCCAACGGAATCTCTTCAGAATGATGCAAGGTCGCATCCGCCAGATCCAGACGTGGCCCCGGTTCTCCTCAAACACCGGTTCACCAAGCACTATCGACATCCGACTCTTGATTCTTCACTGACCCGGCAAAGAATAGCCGCAGAGGCACGATCTCTCATGAGGTGCTTGCGGTACGTCTAGATCTCTTCCGAGTCCGCCAGAATCTCGTCGGTTGAAACGCTGTGTACGATCGTGGGATACGGGCAGGTCCGGTGTGAACGTACCCGGTATCAGGATGGTGGATCCAGCCGAAGGCGTTCTCGGGATGGAGTGGATAGACGGTAAAAGTCTACGAGCTCTCCTTCCCGGTGGAGCGGAAGAGGAGGATGGTTCTTCCGAGGGTGAAGTACCCGAAGGCTCTGAAACCGAGGAGGATGAAGTTGATCCGCTCGCCGATTTCGGTATCTCTGTGGGTTCGTGATCTACGGAAGCGAGAGTCAGGGGCTCAAACTGAAGAAGCCATCATTCCAGACGCACTCATGAAGATGATCGGTATCGAGCTAGCCAAGATGCATCTTGCCGATACCATTCATGGGGATCTCACAACTTCCAATATGATGCTTCGTCGAGGCACAAATGACCTTGTAGGCTCCGACGGCCACGCCGATGCGCGCTTGTGCTTACATATTCCTTAGGTATTGATCGACTTTGGGCTGGCTTTTCATTCTTCTCTTGTAGAAGACAAAGCGGTGGACCTTTATGTCTTGGAACGTGCCTTTACTTCCACCCATCCTGACTCGAAACCCTTGTTTGAATCCGTTCTCTCATCTTACGAGCAGCGCATGGGCAGAAAATGGGATCAAATCAAGAGAAGGCTAGATGACGGTAAGCTCTGCTCCCATGTACTATCCACGCATTGCTGATACGTTGATTCTAGTGCGTCTCCGGGGTAGGAAACGCAGCATGGTCGGTTGAGCGGGTGTTGCATGGCGTTGGGTTCAGACAGACGTTCCTGTCTGATGACAAGCCAAATCAAAAAAAAAAAAACAAGGGTTGAGGCATCCTTCGTCAATGGGTGTTGTTTTCAAGTTACTGCGTTTAGGGAATGTAGGCAGCATAGTTCGTGCGCGCGTCTCTCGATTTCTTGGGTATCTCCTGTTGTGTACAAGGTCCAGGTCCTGAATGAAACCTTTGCATGGTTTTCTGGCCCCAGTAGTCCTCCGATAGATGCATGCATGTAGCTTCAACTTGTGTACAATGTTGCCGACTTCTTTCGCAAGTGACGTACTTGATAATTCCGCAAAACAACACCTCACAACAAGTCCTCACCGGCACACACCCTCTCAATCCAATCCACCCCACTTTGAACTGTCGTTAGATTCTCGCAGCCTGTCGCCGTGATCAACACATCGTCCTCGATCCGTACTCCTCCCATGCCTTCATAGCGTGCAAGGACCTCAGTGTTCACATACGGCGAGGAATGGACGTTATTGAAAGCCAGGATGACAGGGTGGAAGTAGACTCCGGGCTCGATTGTCTGGATGTGTGTAGTGCGTGCGGAGAGAGGTGGCTTAAGTGGACGAGAGCAGACGAGGACTCAATGGACTCACCACAACCATCCCAGCCACCAACTCCAACCTCAACCTCAGGTTCGTATATAAACTCTTATGCCCGCCGTCACCGACACCGGCATTCTCGACACCATCGACGAAGTATTTCCCGCTCCCATCGGGCTTACTCGCGCTCGGCACATCATGCACGTCCATACCCATCGAGTGACCCACACCGTGCGGGAAGAAGGGAGCGCTGAGACCCGTGCAGAGGATTTCTTGTGTTAGTACGTCCCGGGACTTCAAAGTCTTTGTCGCCGTCGCCGGATCTGCCTGACCATTTACACATAAGCAGAATGACCATTAGATCAGCGTTTTGGGGGCACATAGTGGATGCAAGGGGCAGGAGCCATGACTCGCATACCTCCCGTCGTCGCATCAGGATCCTTGAATATACCCAGGTCTAGGAATCCCTCCACGAGTATGCGGTGGCATAGTAGATGTATGTCGTCCCAGTGGACACCGGGAGCGGCGAGCTTGAAGGATTCCTATGCGGCCAAAGCGCTCGTTAAACACACGGTGTGATATGAGACGATGCCGCAAATCAACTTACAGACTGCATCTTCAATACAAGTTCGTAAACTTCCTTTGCCTCCTTTGTGAACTTTCCGCCTTTGCCAACTGGCATAGTGCGCGTGACTGTTGACCATTGTCGTGAAGTGCGGGTACATGAGGACAGGGGACGCATGCATCCACAAAGCTGATACTCACTATCCGAACTATAACAGTCCCACTCACACCCGGCGTCGATCAACAACACCTGCGGTAACAGTTCCTTCTCGCCCTCCGCACACTCGTCTTCATGCACGTGAGCATGTGCTAGGCTTCCTGTGTTGGCCACATCTCCAGGGCTAACGGGACCCCATGCAAACTCGCGGTCGTTGCAGCAATAGTGCAATGTCGAGGCACGTGTGGAAGCCGCGACAATAGGGAGATAGGCCTGCTGCGCTGCGCTGCAGTAGCAACGAGATGAAGAAATTCATTGGGATCGGGATCGGTGCGGGACCACTCACCCTTCCCTCCTGCATGAAGCCACAAATATCGCCTCTGCCTCTGCTTCCTTCTCGATCAGCCACTCCCCGGGTAACGCCACTCCACGTGAAGACTTCTTGATCTGGCCAGCGACAGCCATTCCGAGCACGCGCATGACTACTTCGTGTGCACGCGAGCTGATGTCGTTCGCTTTTCGGATCATGGCGATCTCGTGGGCGTCTTTGATTAGTCGCGTTTTGTGGAGTGCTGAGAGGAGGTAATCGGACGTCTTCGTTCCAGCTACTTGTAAGGCTTCTTTCAACCCGTCCGTCGCCCTTGATGGGACGTTGGGGAATTGGCCGGTTTCTGGGAGGATGTGAATGGTTGTTCCTTGGGGAAGCTGAGAGAGTGCGGTTTCGAGCTTGGGAGGATGGTCAACTTCATCGACTGCATATATCTCGCGTGCTTCCTCAAGCGTCGGCGGAGCAGGGGACCACAGCAAATCCACGATCGTAGGTTCGAAGATGTACAAAGTTGTCTTCAGCGTGCCTTCCAGTCCCTGGCTCCGTTCGTAAGCAGGCCAAGAGGAACGGGGGGAGATGGGGTCATAGAAAGCGAGAAAGTAAGATCCAGGGACGCTGCAACCAGTGAGGTAGAAGAAGTTGGATTCCTGGCGGAAGGAGAGTTCACGGTCTGTGTCGTTCCGGTAGGGTGTGGTGCCGCCTGCTAGAAGGACTGCATGGCGCTGGTAGTGTTGGTGAGAGGGTTTGGTGGGTTGTGCGTGGGTGTGAGAGGAGAGCGTACCTTGGCCTTCTCCCCCGCGGATAAGGATTCGATTAGCGTCTTGAAAGTCCTGGCGACGTGATTCTTTGCTAGATATCACACGCAAGCAGTCAGCGAAATAGGAATGCTTGGCTAGGGAAGACTGGAGGAGGGGACGTACCTGGATATTTATCCGTCAAATCTGCTGCTGTTACCATCGTACTAGTAGAGGTGTGATAGTAGACTTCCGAGGGCCAGTTGGCTTGTGATTGTCACGGTAAGTAGGCTGAATCGAAGGTAGCGTCAAGGAGGAGTGCTTCACCGATAAGATCAAGTCAATGCATCATCATAATATCATTTATCCTTGTATGAGGAAAGAACCTCGTGTTCACCAACGCCGATGGTGAAGCGGTTATCATGCTTGCCTTCCAAGCAAGCGGCAGGGGTTCGACTCCCCTTCGGCGTAAGTTTTTCTTCGCACGACAAACGAAGGTAATATCATTTCAAAATCGCTTCCGCAGTAAGCCATTCCGATTCCACACAGAGCATGCTGAGTCTAACACCCGTGCAAATTATCAATGCGCGCGTGTTGACAAGTTTGGAAAGTGGTGGCGCATCAAATGACTCAGTGTCGGATGCGCCTTTTGTTTGTCACTGCCATAGCCGTCGTGTGCAACCACCAACGAGATCAACCAACTTGTAGCCACTGCGTTGTAATTGATCGATGATCAATGACACCTGTTGACTCGTTCTTCGTTCTGATACGGTTCTACTACAAATTAGCCCCTAATCACCCCACCTCTAACTCCAACATCCATGGGCAACTCCATCTCTACCTACGCCAGGCAAATGCCGTCACCCTTCGTCAACGCCGACATCGTAGACCGCATTCTTACAACTCTACCCGACTTTCCCGCTCTCACATCCACAATCCTCACGTGTAGAACCGTGTATACCGTCTATCTTGCACACCCGGCCTCTATCCAGCGTGAGGTTGCATACAATCTCGTCGGGGAGGCTTTGCCAGAGGCTATAAGATATGTCAGATGTAAGAATGCTGAAATGACTTTGAGGCCGCCGAATCAACTGCTTGGGAAAGACGAGTTCACCAAGAACCCTACATTGACAAAAGGGGAGATCTGCCACCTTATGAGCCTCTCGAAATATGCGAAGGAAGTTGAAGATGTGTTCAGCTGGAGGTATGTTTCCAAAGTTCTCAGGCTCGCGACGCCTTCTTTCTGACCTCTTTCTTCCTCCGTCCAACTCAGAGAGAAAGACTACAGATCTCAATCCAGCCGACTCTCTGCTGTCGAATCCTATCGCTTCCATCGAGCGTTGCACGTCCTTTCGTTGTACTCGTCCACGTATGGGCAAGACGCGTATCCCGATGACGACTTTATCGACGACGCCGAGGACGACGAAGACTCCACTCTAGATCATAAAAAGTCACAAGCCCTTGATCTACGAGAAAAATTCTTCGACACGTTTTCAACTGCAGAGCTCAGAGAAATTCAGCGAGTGAATAACTTTCTGGAGGAAATCATCACTTGGTCCATGCATGCCCGTCCATCTCATGTTGGTGGTGCGTCATGATCATCATACTTGACTTGCTAGCGCAGGACTGAAAAGGAGAGTTCCGTTGGCATTCAGTGATGTCGCCAAACTTGCTCATTTTCTGCGGCCCTCCTGCTGAGCTCGCATCGCAGCTATATAGAAATAACATTACCCACAATTTCGTACACGGTATTCCCTTGACCGTCTCTGGCCCTGACTTCGTAATGTACACACTGTTGGCCGTGCTGCAAAAGAGGAAGGCACCAGTGTTGACAGATGACCAGATAAAGCTGGTCATACTCGATGAGATATTTGGAGGCGAGGCAAATTGTACGTGTTTCATTTTGTCATTTCTTCTCTCTCCCTCTCCAAGCGCATCGAAAGTAGTGGTTCTCTGTATTGGCAGGTATTTAACATTTTTAACCACTACCTAGGCACGCAATGTCAGGCGGGTCCAATGCCGAGGGGACAGTTGTGGTCGCCAAGCAGTGAGCACTAGATCGCTGTTCATTATCCCTACTAACGTTCAATGTCCTATTTTAGCCTGGGACTTCTTCCGCGGAACCTGCCCAGGTTTTGGCATGCACTCGCAGCTAAAAGGCAACCTTCCGCGGAACGCGACCGCGTCGTATGTCCTCGAATTTGACGATTGCTGGACGCACAGCTCCTACTCGGAGCTCATTAGCCAAGTGTTTGAGTACAAGAAGGACGAGTATGAGTCATGGGCAAGGGACGATCCGTTGTGCACGGGGTGTATCAAGAAGTTCCTGAGAGAACATATGCATCTGTGGTTTGTGGGCGAGAAGCGAAAAGGTTCGTACCGGAATTATTGTTTTTCTTCCGTTCTTTGCGCGTCTGACGTGACATATGTTTGGTTAGGGGGCGACATCATCCCGGAGGACTGCTGGTACGGCTATAATTGTCGTACGCAGACACACAGCACCACTCACGCGGCCAAACTGAACGTAAGCAAGCCCTCTTCGTGTGTCGTTTTCTCTCCCTCTTTGTGATTTCTACTCTTGAATGGGAGAGGCGTGCTCATGATTGTGTTTGCTTTTTCTGAACAGCACTTTTGCGAGCCTACGAGGGGAGATCCGGCATAACTGAGGGCAAGGGTTTCGATGCCAAGATTTTTGCGGGTGAAGCGAAAAGATTGGGCTTGGAGGACATACGTTGGTTTTATCAGGTAGTATTGGTGTTCTCGATTTAATTTCTTCATGTATGATCAGACGATGTGTACAACTCTGCAAAGTCCGTCTCGATTAGAGTTAGAGTAACCCCGTCATGCAGGTTGTACCAACGTTGATCACTGATCAGAAAGTACGACGGCATGCCTCTAATTAATGGGTGACCAAAGTAGCCCCTCAGCTTGGCGAAAAATGTTGCTCAACGAGGTCCCTTGTTAGCGCCATTTTTCGCATGCCACGGAA
>KN819326.1:611236-623450 GCA_000827475.1 Paxillus involutus ATCC 200175
AGTACCAACAACTAAGCCTTCAAAGCGGAGACGAAGCACAATCCTACAAATAACTTGCTTCACGAGAAGGATAACGACGATTTTCTTGACCTTCTCAAGGCGGCCAGAAGAATCTATAGCAATTTCCACCTCCTCGTACACCGGCACGCGACTGTGGCCGGTCAAGCAGATCTTCTGCATGGTTGCATAGTCCAGTTTAGACTCGATGGAAAGCATGAAAACGTCTTCTATGGGTGTCATGGCCTAGTTATGCAATGCCAAATACGGTCAGATATAAGGGAGATCTGGAAGTAAGTGTCTGAATTACCTGCTTTACAACCTTCTCTTGCAAATCCAAGGTAGCGCCAATGATAGTTACGGTATCAGTCTTCAAGTCACCACCATGGGAAGATATCGAGGAATGCATCGCAATCAACTCTTTGAGCTCTGCAACGAGTAACTCAACAAAGGCCACAGCGAAAACAGCAGAGATGAACGGCCAACCTGCTCTGCGATAGATGATACCGTGATGGGAACCGAGAACGAGTTCGAGTAATTTTGCCACTGGCCATGCCACAATACCCTGTGGAATTCGATTGTAGGCAACTTGGTTAAAGGTAAAGACGATCCTACGTACCAAAAGGTAAATCAATACACGTGTAAAGCCAGCCATTTTGGCACCCAAGTAAAGGCCATGGCGGGTGCAAAGCGACTGGGGTATGATTTCGGAGAAGCTGTAAAATAAAATAAAATAAAAGTCGCGTCAGCGATCAATTGTCTCAAATGGCAACTGTAAAGCGGAATGAAAAAGAATGGACGTCCCCTTCGACTCGGGGGAAAGAAGTCAAGGAAGCGTGGGCAGACGTCAAATGCCATAATTGGAAGCAAGTGCTGCCCGTACAACGTTGTATGTCAGATTAGGCGAACATAGGGGGGCTCGGTGGACGGGAAAGTTCCTAAAACACGTGTGACGGAAAGGCAACACCCACATGACGATAAGGACCGTGCTCACGACGACACTTTGTACTCCTCCTCCTAGGACAGGATCCGAGATGACAGGGAGTGTCTCATTCACGATCATGTTTGCCAGCAAGAGGGTGACCAGGAGAAGGTGCCCGTTCTTGCGGATGGGTTTAATCCTATCAGCATAACGCCTCTGTTGACTGTGTAACGGTCGGATATTAGTATGGTTTGGCGAAGTAGATGAGATACTGACGGAGTACCACTCATACTCAGCACGTTGAGCTGGGTTTCGTCCAAGCTCATGTAGCCTAATGTCAAACCGGCAAACACACCCGACAACAATACAAGGACGGGAATGAGAGAGGCGAATAAGATGAACTCGACACTATGGGGATCTGCTGAGCTGGCGCGTTTCGCGTACGTGTGGAGGATGGTTGGATCGCCGTTGGAACCGCGAAGTTTACGTGTAATGTTGGGAACATGTTGGGATAGAACAGAGAAAAGAGTAACAAGGAGGCGGGGGGAGTGTGGGGAATGCAGGGGAGTTGGTACCATTCGAGTGCGGTAGATGCAATAGCAGGATGCGGCAGGAATTGCTCCCAGTCAAGCCTCCTTATAGCAACTTGGGCGACGAGTCAGATTACGTAAAAGGGCGTTATACAGGCTCGAGCTTTGCATCTCGGCATCTCGGCATGCCGACCCACGGTCTCAATTGCCGGAGCACTGCTAGTTGGGGACGAGTTCTGCGAACCAACCTACCATTTGCCAGCTAACAATGAGGATAGAACAAAAATATCTCGCCACCGTTCGCATTCAATACAAAAGAGCGGAAAGTTCACCAATCATGCTATTATCGTAGTTATGAGACGACAATACTGTAAAGAGCACTCATCGCCTCCGTTCGCGCCGCAGCTATCTACAAATAGAATGCATAGGTTGAATCAAGGTTGGATACGATATGGAGAGTTGTGGAATTCGGATATTCCAAGAGGAGGAGCATGAATACGGTCACCGTGGTGTAACCTTAAAAGAGTGATGATATCATCTCACCTGGCTGATGTCGATTCAACCCGAGTGATCCTGTCACATCTCGATTCAGCCCCAGGACACTTATGGCTATGAGTCATATGCGTACGGTCAATATCACGTGATCTGAGAGGATGTTGCCGGGAACGTCCGTTCATATGTGCCGAATCTGCCGATCGTCTTCAAACATTCGAACGTTCATACCTCTTACGTTCATACCTCAATTGCAGCATTTCAAGGTCCTGGCTCTCATGCCCACACCCCGAAACAACAACGTCACATAGACAGCTAGTCTAGCTTCCGGCCAGGCGTCGCGAGCCGCTTCTACAAGCAGCGTAGGGCATGTTATTCCTCCGAAATCTTGCTCAACAGGTCACACCGAAGGGCTTCCCATTTCCATTCAACACAGGGACGCCCCATGTCAATTATATCCCTCGAAGTCACCTATCTACTTCCTCTCCTTCGCGAAGTCATGTCACCCGTTTGCGCAAAGTTGGCCGACGGACGGCCTATGCCGCGGGAGCGCTCGGAACCCTCTGGTTTGTCGACAAGGAGTTCAATGCCTCTGCAGTTGCGCGAAACTTTCGTACGCTGTGGACGGTGAGTGTTCCGCCTTGGTGTTAGTCATAGATGCACGCCGTTTCCATAGTCAATCGTGTCTAGATGAGACTGTGACCCTTCGCGATGTCTATGACACTGTGGTTCTCACATCTGAGGACATCCATGCTACACGACCTTCTATAGACCATCTGTTCTTTAAAAGGTTCCCTCTTTCGATTTCACAGTATTGCCTTCGACGTTCGAGACGAAGGATGTACTGGTAGTACTTTCGCAACGCCCAATGGGTGCAAGCGGAATTACCTATTCTTCATTTCATACTACCTTCCAACGGTCTTACGTCGTTTCTGACCCGCGTCCCTTCAGTGCGCCATGATAACCCTAGACTACAAGATCAACTTCCAGCCACAAAAAGCCGACCGAATTCCGCAGCTCCACGAACGCGTGGCAGATAGGATGTACAATCTCTTTACTTCCAATGGCGGCCTCTACATTAAAATAGGTGCGTGAGTTTCTTGATGGGCACTATTATGCAGTATTCACATGTGCTGATGGATGCTTGTCTGCCTCACTGTGCTCTAGGTCAGGCTATTGGCGCAAATGCACCTCTGATGCCGCGTCCCATGCAGGACAGGTTCGCTCGCCTTTTTGATGATGCACCCCAGATACCATATTCTTCTATCCTTTCCGTCTTCCGATCAGAATTCGGTCGCCCCCCTGCGGGTCCTGATGGCGTCTTTGAAGAATTCGAGGAAAAGGCAATTGCAAGTGCCAGTGTTGCCCAGGTTCACCGCGCAAAGCTCAAGAATGGTGAATGGGTTGCGGTCAAGGTCCAGAAACCTGACGTGAGCAAGCAGATCGAATGGGATTTGGGTGCTTTCCGTATGGTGATGTGGATGTTCGAGAATTGGATATTTGATCTACCTGTCTATTTCGCCGTTGGTGAGTTGACTCTGCTGGCATCCTCCGAGGGGATGTGTGCATATTGATGAGCTGTCCAGATTTTATAAATAACCATTTAAGGCAGGAGCTTGACTTCGTACAAGAAGCGCAGAATGCGAGCGTCACCGCTGCGTTTATCGCCGCGGAGCCTCGCCTCGCTGGCAAGGTACACATACCGAAGGTGTATCCTGAATACTCGACAAAGAAGGTGCTCACTGCTGAATGGATTGACGGAGTGCGGTTAAGCGATCGTTCGGCTATTCGGAAGCTCATGGGAGAAGAAGACCCTATTGCTGCTCCTTCTATCTCCAAGGTTTACCCCTCTCTGGAGGGAGTTCGTTTGAAGGGTGGCGTAAAGTCGATTATGCAGGTCATGGTGGAACTGTTCAGTGCACAGATGTTTAGTTGGGGGTGGGTACATTGTGATCCCCATCCAGGAAACATCATTATTCGACCGCATCCTTCGAACCCTACGCGTCCGCAGCTTGTGTTGCTCGATCACGGGCTGTACGTTCGCGTGAGGGAGTCATTCAGGAGGGAGTATGCGACACTCTGGAGGGGGCTGTTGGCTGCGGACTGGAATGCTATCGAGAGTGTGGCCAGGTCGTGGGGTATTGGGTCGCCCGACTTGTTTGCAAGTGCGACTTTGATGCGACCGGTAAGGTACACGAAAAAATACGAAAACGAGGAGGTGAAGGCGTTGAATGAGTACGAGCAAAGTGTACGAATGAAGGCGAAGTTGAAGGGGCTTTTGTTGGATACGGATAAAATGCCCAAGGAGCTTATCTTCCTTGGGAGGAACATGAGGTAGGTTCTCTGTGCACTCGGTGCAACAGCCGTCGTTGACATTGACTCTCACAGGATCGTCCAAGGTTCGTGATGCGGCCTGGTTGCATTCTTGTGTATTTGATCTCTTCCTCTAGGAAATAACCAATCACTTGGTTCGCCCGTTAATCGCATCAAGATCACTGGCTACTGGGCTTCACGATCCTTAACGACGTCGTCAAACCTTACGTTCACACAGCGCGCCAAGGAGTACTGGCACTATCTCGCATTCAGGGGTATCATGTTCTCGCTTGACATAGCATTCTGGGTGAGCAAGGTGCGGCAGTGGATGAGACGTGCCCTGGGAATGTCGAGTATGGGTTTCGAGGACGAATTAGAGAGGACCATGAGAGGCATTGCTAAAAGTACATTGGGGGTAGACGTTGCACCCGGCATTTTTGAGGGGTAGAGCTTGCAGAGCCTAGACTCGTAACCAATCCGTCTATGAGGCAAGCCGTCGACGTAGAGTCTGGGCCGGGATACCTTATCACATCTTGGATTTGGGACGAGCAACCAGTCATTCGTTCGTTAATGGGTTGCCTTAACACACCGCCCATTAGTCTAGTTTGCATTGCACCATACGTTTCCCCATCTATCTTGTGCTACGCCGGTCATACCAAGCCCTGTCACCCCGGCTTCTCTACTATCTACGAGCCCTACACCATAGCTTGCATCTGCGTTGAACTGTGGGACAGGACATTTAATCCCAAGGAAATAGGGACAAGCACGGTCGACGGCATTGCATGTCTCGAGACAGGGCAGGAGAGACGTATAAGCATAACTGACATTGGGGAAGAACTGATTTCTTGGGGTGGAGCCACTCGGTTGTGGCTGGAGTGCTGAGAACGGGGCTTGTGGTTTGGTCCCGGGAGGCGGAGGGGTGGTGGTCCCAGCGGGCTCGGAGCAGCGAGGGAAGGAGACAGCGCAGAGCCACGAACGATATTCACGTTGGCAGTCTGCACAAGTTTGAAGGGGCGAATAGAGGTCGCGTCCGCATGCAAAGGTGAGGAGCATGGTCGTGAAATTAGTCATGTATTGGAGGAGAGGAATGGATATGGTGCTTGGGAGAGAGCTGGCGTCGTAAGAGAGCGCAGGCGCTTGTGGTGGGGGCAGCGGGACAGCGTATGCGGTGGATGGACAGTACGGGAGGGAGTGGACGAGCGAACAGGGGAAGCCAGCTGGTGGGCTATCAGTTGGGAGAAACGGTAAGAGTGTGTAGGAGGACATACCGGATTTTGTTGCAAAATATATTGGCCCACTGACCTTGAGCTGGTCCTGAATCACGTATGCCGTATAGTTTGTGCTTGGTGAGAAGCCGTCTACGAGCCATTGTGATCTCCACCCGTCAATGTCCCGCAACCATAAACCATTGCTGATGATGGAGCCAGTTGAGGAAGTGTTTAGCAGAGCACAAGCTGTCTGTGGAAGTGATGATAATTGTGAGGATGTCAGTCCTATGACAAGATTGAAGGTCGGGACGGAAGGTGGGTTATCTGGGATGGAAAGATTGGCTGGGGGTAGCGTATAGTTTGGATAAGTTGGTTGCTCAGTGCTTGCAGGATAAAATGCGGGCGAAAAGATAATTGCCTGGTTGGCGGTGGCATCTCCAAACACAGGCAGTCGATCGAGGATATCATAGGCTGTGCCTGTCAAAATCGTTGAGGCAGCAGTAAGATCGAAAGAATGTTGCAGATATACCATTATCAGATACGGAGACTTGGAAGGATCCCTGTTGGAGGTCCTGGACAGATAGAAGCCCACCGCCTGGCGCCGAGCCGAACCACTGACCGTAGCCATTGTTTAGTGGGATTTCGAAGACGTCGGTACCGCCTCCTGGACCTGGATCGACACCGGAGGTGCTATTGGTCACAAAGAACCGAGTAGATGATGCTTGGGAGGAGCATATCGCAACAGATACAGTGAGTTGGGAAGACGAAGGTAGTCCGAACAGCGCAGAACTGGGAATGGTAGAACTGGAGAAGGATGTCACCGAGTTGAGGGAAAGTGCTTGTTGGGTCTGGGCGAAGGCGAGGGATGCATGGAGGAGACAAAGCAGCGTATGTGGGAGCTGAGATAGTTGAAAGACTCGAGCTCGCACTGGCATGTCGCAAAGCAACGGTTAGTAAGAGCCTGAGCGTTACTACGCCCACCGTTCATTGAAAGCTGTGAATCTGCGGTGGCTGTGAGTGTAATGTGCCTTACGTAACAAACGCCGGTTTCTTCTTTCTGCCATACGAGTCTGCCTGACTCGGAACGCGGATGCTAAAAGCTTGCAGAAATCGATACCTCTTCCTCTCAATCACTCGATCCACTACTCCCAATAGAAAATATCATAGATTTCATATCGCAAGAATGTCACAAGCCGTAACTCCCACCGAGCCACCTGCTGCCGATGGCCCATCGAAGAGTGCAGGTAAGATATCTGTCCCTCCTGCGATCTGTACCCTCACCGGCTTACAGCAAAGAAGGAAGCAAAGAGACTCGAGAAGGAAGCTAAGCTTGCCGCCAAGCAGGTGAAGCAGGTGGCATCAACTACAGCTGGCGAGAAAAAAGTCAAGGCCGAGAAGGACAAGAAAGCAGAGGAGGCCACCTTCGTCAACACAACTCCATCGGGCGAGAAGAAGGGTAAGTCTCTCGTCATTGTCCCGATCCTGTGATCCCTTTCGAATGTTACTCTTTATATCGTTCGCTCTCCGATCAACCTCCTGGTAGACATGTCCCAGCCGATGGCTGCTGGATACAATCCCCAGGCTGTTGAAGCTGCTTGGTACGATTGGTGGGAAGCCCAAGGATTCTTCAGACCTCAAACAGCACCGGACGGCACTGCGAGACCGGAGGGACTGTTCGTCATTCCATCTCCTCCCCCGAACGTGACCGGAAGTTTGCACATCGGTCATGCCCTCACTGTGGCCATCCAAGATTGCTTAGTGCGCTGGTAAGCCGCGCGCTCATACACTCCATGGCGTTGGGTTGACGTATGTTTAGGAACCGCATGTCGGGGAAAACGACGCTGTTCGTTCCCGGCTTCGATCATGCGGGTATCTCGACACAGTCCGTCGTGGAGCGTCGCTTATACAAGACAGAAGGGAAGACGCGACACGATCTTGGTAGAGAGGCCTTCTTGGGGAAAGTCATGGATTGGAAGAACGAGTTCGTAAAATTCAATCTAGCTACGATACCCATTCTGACGTTTCAAAAGTTACCAATCACGTATCACGAACCAGCTCCGCAGGCTCGGAGGAAGCTACGATTGGGATCGCGTGGCATTCACGATGAACCCTGTGAGTGGGAGGTCATTCCCATCCATCCCTCATCTTATTTGTATGGCAGTCACTCTCGAAAGCTGTCATCGAGACATTCTGTCGTTTGCACGAAGGTGGCATCTTGTATCGCGCGAATCGACTAGTGAACTGGTGTGTGAAGCTGAATACTACGCTGTCAAACTTGGAGGTATGAAGGTTGTACCCGCGTATACCCGTGTTATTGATCCGACTCAGGTGGACCAAAAACAACTGGAGGGTAGAACCCTGCTCAACGTCCCAGGGTATGATCCGAAGGAGAAGTTCGAGTTTGGAGTCATCACGTCGTTTGCGTACCCTATCGAGGGCTCTGGTACACCGACGATTTCGACCCATGTTTCAATCTGACCATCTACTCGCAGACGAGAAAATTGTCGTTGCGACCACACGACCAGAGACGATGCTAGGTGACTCTGCAATCGCTGTGCATCCCGATGATGCCCGTTACAAGGTAAGAAAACCTTCTATGACATGTATCTAGCACATTCACCCTCTATTAGCATCTCCACGGCAAATTCGCAAGACATCCTTTCGTCGACAGGCGGATACCTATCGTGACAGATGCGATCGTGGTGGATATGACGTTCGGCACGGGTGCTGTAAAGATTACGCCTGCTCACGACCCTAACGATTATGAAGTCGGCACGCGTCATAATCTGGAATTTATCAATATCCTCAATGACGACGGAACACTGAATGCGAATGCTGGAGGGAAGTTCAACGTGAGTTGGCGTGGGTGTCTCAAGGGACCTGGTGGCTGACAATGGATGTCCCTGCACAGGGCATGAAACGATTCCATGCAAGAAGGGAGGTCGTCAAGGCGCTGACCGAAGCTGGATTGTTCGTTGAGACAAAGGACAACCCGATGCAAATCCCTATCTGCAGGTAAGCCGTTCTCCCGTTCTGCCGTTCGTTCTATCCAAGATCAATGATCGTATGCAGCAAATCGGGAGATGTCATCGAGCCCGTCTTGAAGCCCCAATGGTGGGTCAACTGCAAGCCACTAGCGGATGAGGCAGTCAAGGTACCAGTGCTCTGTGCGACCGAGAGTCATCGCCGTCTAATGCTTGTCCTGTGCTTTCGTTCCAGCGAACTCGGGCAGGTGAACTGAAGATCGGACCAGCACAATCAGAGGCGGATTGGTACAGGTGGCTGGAGAACATCCAAGACTGGTGTATCTCCCGTCAACTGTGGTGGGGCCATCGTTGTCCCGCGTACTTCGTTCGCATAGAGGGCACGGAGAATGATGTGCGTTTCTGGTGGTCCCCTTGATAACAACATGGCTGACGTTCGTCCCAATTTACAGATCGATGACGGGAAGAACTGGGTCGTAGGTCGTACCCACGAAGAAGCCACCGAACGCGCCACGGTGTTGGCAGCTGGCGCCAAATTTACCCTCGAGCAGGACGAAGATGTACTTGATACATGGTTTTCCTCCGGCTTGTGGCCGTTCTCCATCATGGGCTGGCCAGATAAGGCAAGTTGTCCTCTATGTCAGTCCTTCGAGCCCAACGCGATCTCCTTACTAGACCGCCGACCTGGAACATTATTATCCTGCGAGTGTGCTTGAGACAGGCTGGGACATTCTGTTCTTCTGGGTTGCTCGTATGGTATTGCTCGGTATCCATCTCACCGGCAAGGTTCCGTTCGGCGAAGTCCTTTGTCATGCGATGATCCGCGATGCTCATGGTCGGAAGATGAGCAAAAGTCTCGGTAATGTTATCGATCCTCTCGACGTCATTCATGGGCTTCCTCTTCAAGACTTACATCAGAAGCTGTACGAGGGCAACTTGGATGACAAAGAAATTGCGAAAGCGATTGCTGGGCAGAAGAAGGACTTCCCGAAGGGTATCCCAGAGTGCGGCACAGACGGCCTGAGATTCGCCTTGTGCGCGTACTCTGGTGGAGGTAAGCGTCAATTTTCGGTTCGAGGGGCCATTGGTAAGCTTTGCCCACAGGTCGCGACATCAACCTTGAGATCCTTCGCGTGGAGGGCTACAGAAAGTTCTGCAACAAAGTGTTCAACGCCACGAAGTTCGCAATGCTCAAGTTCGAATCGAACTTCGTTCCCAGCGGCATCGGAAGGGCATGTTACTTTTGAATAGCGCATTGTCTGCTCTGATGGAATGTCTAGCTGACCGGCAACGAGAGTCTCGTTGAACGATGGGTTCTTCACAAGCTCAACTTCGCATCGAGCGAGATCAATAAATACCTTGAACAGCGGAACTTCATGGCTGCTACTACCGCCGTCTATAATTTCTGGCTTTATGAACTATGTGACGTATACATCGTACGTGGTTCTCGCTGGGCACGGACAGCTTTGACGTTCATTGTGCCCAGGAAGCAATGAAACCCATGACCGACCCCGCAGCTGATCCTAAAGTGCGCATCTCTGCACAGCAGACGCTCCACACCTGCCTCGATTATGGCCTTCGACTTCTCCACCCTTTCATGCCCTTCGTTACTGAAGAGCTATGGCAGCGCCTGCCCAGACGACCAAATGACCCTCCGTCCATAATGGTATCGCAATACCCGACTCATGTATGTATCCCCAACTCACCGAGTCAGAAGCTTTTCATTCACTGTACTCTTAGGACAATGATCTACAATCTGAGGACGCGGAAAAGGAGTTTGACCTTGTTTTCGCTGTTTTGCGAATGGGTCGCTCATTGGCAGCGTCGTACAATTTACAATCAAATATCCAACGTATGCTTCCCCCGCAGCTCGCAGATAGTGACTTGCTCACGACCTTGTCAGTGTTCATCCATGCCCAGACTGTCGAGGAAAAAGTACTATTTGAATCGCAGGCACCTACGATGGTCGCCTTGATCAAAGGTTGCACAAAGGTGGATGTCATTCAAGGGTCGTCTTCCCAGTTACCTGCCGGGTGCGGCTCGGCTGTTGTGTCATCAACGGTGGTGGTGTACCTCCAGGTGCAGGTGTGTAATCTTTGTGATCTCATTCCTTGATCCTGAGCAGTTGTAGGGCCTTGTGAATCTGGAGGCCGAGCTTGGCAAATGTGACAAGAAAATTGAGCTTGTGCGCCTGAACATCGAGAAGCTTAACAAGGTGATATTACAACCAGATTATCAAGTAACTGTGCCAGAGGCAGTGAAGTTAAGCAACGAGGAGAAGGTTGGTGTATTACCCCCTTGAATATTTGCTTGCTGATTGCTTCTGTAGTGGAAAACATTGGAGGTAGAGCTTTCATCCCTCCAGCAATCCAGGGAAATGTTTGCCAAGTTACAGTAGATAGAGGATAGTTTAGGATCATCTCACATGTGAATTGGAGGCTGCTGATGTTGCTATTCTGTGCCTAACTTCGAGGCTGATTGAGACACTACCATCCACAAGTGATATCACATGTAAGATGCAAGCATCAGGAAATCCTTGGGTCTCTTATTTGCACTTGTAGTACTTAAACTCGAGTCAAAAGTAGTTAAGTACTGTATGAGTAAGTGTGCCAAGGCTTGACACATCCGAGATTCACTAAGTAATCTCGCTCTCCACAGGTATTACCAGTTGGAAGGGTATAATAAGCATGTAAAGTTTGCAAGTATCATTATTAAATATTACCCAAGGTATACTCATTCTACATCTAAGATGCAATCTCAAAGGCATGATGCATCAGCAAAAATGCTCGGGTGCCATAGCTGCCAGCCAAACTACATTGTTTGTAGTTGTCATTGTAGTATGACATAGCGTCACACAAAGATATGTAGTCATAGTAGTACACCATAGCACTAGCATTAGACACTGTAGCTAAGCCTCAGAGCAGATCAGTTATGTAGTTCAGTATTGATGTGATTACGACAACGTAGTCCAGAATCTGCTATGAGCCTACGATGTCATGTACCCATTGTAGAGTGTCTGTTGAATACATCTAAGTCTATATAACAATTCAGAAGGAATCTGTTGACGTTAGTTACATCTCGGTTAGCTACCTGACCCCCCCACTGAGGAATGACATGACACAGATGCAAGATGCGGTCAATGGAAATGACCTCAGCATGTGGACCATGCTGCCGTGATGATCGTGTGAGCCAGTACATCTTTGTTTGGTCATCGAAACTTTGAAGGGGGCGAAACCAATGAATATATGCAAGCAGATGCCTCGTCTTGCCCACGTAACCAGAAGGAGGGAGCTTGAATACAACTTTGATTTCCCCCACTCACGTCTGTTGAAGCATGCAGGGGCATAGCAAGAGGAACTCTCTACTCACCTGTGCTGAGGGGATTACTTGCTAGTAAGCAGGTAGTGGTTGGAGTATAAGAAACGATCTATTGAGCGCTATTACAGCGCTGGGTTTATATACTGGATACAAGCGTGACAAGTCACTGATGTGACTGTTGATGTGACTAAGAGTCCTTATCTAACTACTTATCTAAGATAGTAACACGCTGTAATGAATGCTGTACATGCTGCTATAAGCGCAAGTTCAACAGAAAGATCACACAACAAAGTCACATGACACAGTTTCAAGCAAGGTGTCTGCCGACGCAGGTGGCACTTCCTGAGTAGTACAAATTGTAACACAATTACTGAAGTACAATGCCATCCCAGCCATCCTCCAGGGCTTCCTCATCACCTTCCACTATCCTCAAGAGCAGCAGCCTGAACA
>KN819326.1:781840-792794 GCA_000827475.1 Paxillus involutus ATCC 200175
GGAACTCTCTACTCACCTGTGCTGAGGGGATTACTTGCTGGTAAGCAGGTAGTGGTTGGAGTATAAGAAACAATCTATTGAGCGCTATTACAGCACTGGGTTTATATACTGGATACAAGTGTGACAGGTCACTGATGTGACTGTTGATGTGACTAAGAGTCCTTATCTAACTACTTATCTAAGATAGTAACACGCTGTAATGAATGCTGTACATGCCGCTATAAGCGCAAGTTCAACACAAGCATGCTCTACCTCATCACAAAGTGCTTGAATGGCACCTAGCAGTCAACAATATCATGCATCTCCCTCATGCACAAAGGAGTTGGAAGAGTCAGAATCAGAATCAGAATCAAAAGGAGATACTGGGGTCTGGGGATACTGGTGTAATGACAAGTAAACTCAGGGATGAATCAGAGGGTGATTCCATTTCCACATCAGGTGAGGATGAACTGGTCAAGTGACTGAAGTGACTTCAGATCCATTTAGTCATCTTGGTGAAAACATATGTTTCCTGATACAGGTGGCATTTCCCGAGTTATTGTGTTGTTGTGATTTCTACACAGCTCGCAAGTTAGGTGTTCCAAGCACCGGGGAATGACTAGGCCTAATGCCCTTTTCTTGCACAAATGGCTATGCAAAAATGAAATATCCGACCTGCCTGGCTCGAACAGGCGACCTCAAGATGAATTTATCCGTTACAGTCTCGCGCTCTTCCAACTGAGCTAAGGTCGGCTAGTGACAAGCCAGAACGTAACGGGCTGATGATGATCGCCAACGTGGCAAAACTTGCCCTCTGCGAAACGCGGTAGACTTTTCAGCATGGCCTTCCCACTTCGTCTGGCAAGACTTTTTGCAGCTTTGGGTCTTTTATTGACGGTGCACCTCCTCTTATCCACATCACCGGAGACGACTCCATCCTCGATTTCAGAATACCAGGGATATAATGTGCTCCAGAGAGTTACTGGGCTGGACAAGACTCTAAATGCTCAGAAACACAAATTCATGCAATGGAGGATAGGGAGGGACGCCAGGCCGGACATTTTTGACGATTTGATAGCTGGTGGTGTCGGAGACTATTGGGGGCGATTCCAGGTGCCGTAGTGAGTGGTAGATCGAGGAGATATGTTCCTTAACGTTTAACCCTGACTACTGTTTAGCATCACTGCAAAGGAGACCAGTCACGCAGATGTTCAGAACGTCCTCGGCGCCGTGGAAAGCCTACTTTCACTGAATGGCTGGGTTGCCGCTTACTGTCCGACCTTGATTCGACCCTTCGGACAAAACAAAAACATTGATGACGACGCCTACGACGACCTTGCCAAAGAAGACCGACTCTACTATATAGCTCTAGCCATTCACTCAGCGGACCATTTTCTTGTCGACCAACTTGCTGTCATCGTACAGTTGGCGAAGCGTCTCGGTACTTCCAACCTATTCGTCTCGATGCTGGATTATGGCTCTACAGACTCTACATCCACTCTCACAGATCTCTGTGAAGCAGTGTTAACTCTTCTTGGCGTGCCTTTCCGAATTCGCCGCGTCCATTCGATGACTGAGGACCCTGCTGCTGCCTACTATCCTTTAGAAGAGGCCTATATGCGAAACCTCGCCCTAGAGCCGCTTTTAGAGCTACGCGAGAAGCGACAGATTGCCTTCTACCGGGTAATCTGGCTCAAGGGATTTACCTGCCCTAACGATATTTTGGAGACTTTGAGAGTTAGCATTGCAAACGAAGCTTCTATGGTGTGCGGGATGGATTGGGCTGAGTCCAGCGGCCAGTTTATCTTTTCTGATAGGTGAGATAAGATGAGCAGTCACCTGTGCGATTTTTCCTCAGTTTCTTTGTTCCTGTCTAGGTGGCGCACCCGAGATATCCATGGTGATCAATTCCGACAATCTAAGTCGTCCTCGAAACCCGATACTGTGCCACCTCGAGACAAGAATGGAGCTACTCGTTACATCCAGCACCTACCTTTCCAAGTTTTCTGCTGCGAGGCCGGCACTCACGTCGTAGACCCCGCTCAATCCTACTACAAGGGTCTGAAATATCGTTACGGCACAGACTTCCACAATTCCTCTTCCTCAGATGTACCTCAGCGCCCTCCAGATGCTCCTTGTTTGGATAGTACTCAGGCATGGTTCTGTAGGGACCTTTGGGTCACTAAAGCGTTGGAGGGTGTCCAAGATGACGAGGCACTTGACCCCGCTCTGCGTGATACGAAATCTGCGCCGGATGCTCGGGCGAGATATCGCCGGCAGATCCCAAACCCACCAATGGACTCCGACGCCAACGCAGGGTCAGATTTCGACGCCATGCCAGATTCTGACCTTCCTCTGGGTGTGCTCCCAGCTGTCCGATTGACTGTGCCAAACTCGGTGTACACGCCTGCCCGCATTCTGATTAACCCACGTTGTGTGACAACGTACGCTGGTGTGAGCCACACCCAGCTGGCTTTAGACCTTTTTGGGACCAATGATGATGATGAAATGCAAGGAAATGCAACCAAGAACGTCCTTGACGATTGGGAAGGTGCTCCCGAGAGCTTCGTCTGTCAAGAACAACGGTATGTTCACTTACCTAGCTCCAACCTAACAACGTTGACTCACTTACACTCTTAGTCAAACTGGAGGTCGAGTTGCTGCGAAAACCCAACGTTTGCTCGGCTTTTCTATTCACGATGAATTGTCTGCAAGAGCTCCTTAGCGATATCCTTTCCGTCTTTCACACACATGTACTATAGGTGCTAGGAGATAGCGTAGCGCCTCTTTGTACGCTCACGATCATTACCGTACTTTCCTCTTCTTTCCGAATCCTTTGAAAGCAACACCATCATCTGAGTCGTCGTCTGCAATGATATGACGTCGTTTACTCCCTCTGGCAGGCAGGGTCGGTCTAGGATCATCTTTTGTGGTCTGTGACATCTCCTCGTCCGAGTCCAAGAAGAGTTGCTTCGCGGCAACGGGTCGTTGCGGTTGGGAGGCTTTATAAGCTGTTCGTCTAGTCATCTTTGAAGCTGGTGCGTCAATAACTTCTTCGTCGTCCGACTCTAGGAGTGCTCGTCGCTTTTGAGTACCCCCCGTCGCTGTCTGAGTAGGCGGCAAAGTGGTGTAATCCTTTGCAGTCTGGCTATCCTTCCAGTAACCTGATGTGGCGTCAGAGATGTCCATAGAAACAGCGTTAGAGTATACCTGAGCCCACTCCATAGTCGTTCTCGCTTTTGACCACAAGCTCGATCGGAGCTCGCGAAGAAAGAGTTGGTGTCTGGAAAGGTGTTCGGAAGACAGGTGCACAGGAATTCGATGACGCCCACCTTCTTAAACTTCTTGTAGTTTGGCCGACTGTCGTGACTACGTATCGCAACAGTTGTACGAGAACAAGATTCTCGAAAGACATCCATGTCGATCACCACCATAAAGTTCCCCCGTACATTCCTCACATCAGTGTCGAAATCTCCCAAAATCTCCCATTGTTCCTCTTCTTCACGTTGAACCTCCGGTTTTGAGATGCGAAGGTTGTTAAACTCTCGATCAAACTCATCCTCGGTCTTCTTGCCCCGCTTCTTTGATGCAAGAGCGGTCAGGAAAGCCTGGTCAGTATCAACTGGATTACTTTGTCCGGAACCCGCCTTCTTTTGCTTTGAACGGGTTTTTCCTCCTGGGTCAGGTCCTACATGAGACTCTCGGGGCTCTTGCGGTGCAGACTCTGAGGTGAGACGGTGTGCCGAGTCCCCAGAATGACGCTGGCCGTCTGGGACTAACATGGGCGTCGTGGGTGCAACTTGTGAACGACCGCTTTCCTCTTCTTCCTCGGCTACGATTTCTAGTCTGCGTGGGCGCATGGCTGTTTGCGAACGCAGGGGTCGCGACTCGTTCTGTGTAAGACTCTCGCTGCCCTGAGTGACACCGATGGACCCCCCCATATCAGTGTCGTAAGCTGCTTGAAGACTGCTCGGACCTTCGACAACCATCTTATCCGGATCGCTGGCATCGAAGAGTGCTTTGAACTTCTTCAAGGGTGGTTCCTGGCTTGTTTCGCTTCCGGCAGCTGGTTCCTCGGGCGGTGGTGTAGGGGCGACGGTAGCAGCTCTTCGCTTCAGCTTAATCGATCGCGCTGGAGGGAGCTGAAATGTCATGAGAAAGTAGATATAAGCCAGTGGATAAGATTAACACACGGGGGGCAGAGTGAATGCCAAATTGTCCGCCTGGGTCTCATTGCTGATGTTTGGTGGGGCAGGCTCCTCTTTGTTACTCGTTGTAGACAAGGGTTTAGCGGGGCGAACGAGGGTCTTTAATGAGTCAGCCCAAACACGAAGGCAAGTTAATATGCATACCTTGCGGGGTGGAGGAGGTATCGGCGGCCCAGGGATCGCAGGAGAAGGTGATCCGAGACCAACGCCTTCTCGTTCCTTAGGAAATGACTGCCTCCCTGCAATAATTGGCAAGGACGGTTCATCAGGATGTGTGTTTGGGACGAAATCTGGGAGAGGAGACTCGTTCCCAGACGACGACGCTGAGGAAGTGGCAGTTAGGATAAGCCGATGAAGACTGGGGTCAGATTACCTTGAGTCACGGAGCTGTCCATGATCACCGAGGCGTCAACCTTAATCACAGCATTCAGAATAGTATCCACATTGACGATGGCCAAATTTAGACTTCAGATCCTAAAGTCAACATCGCAGACATAGTAGTGCAGGAACAAATTCACATACCTCTGAGCATCAGCAGCCATCTCCCGCCACTTGTCTGAGCCGACAGTAGATTGGATAACCTGCTCGCGAGCGACGATGACAACCTTCAATCCCGCCTCTTCTACTTTCCTCTTTGCTTTGGCAAGCATCTGTGTCCATTTTGCTTGACCGACCTTCATGGGGAAGCCCTCATACTCGCCATCGCCACGAATGACCAGCTCTCTCATCTCAGGGTCGACTTCTCCTTCTGAGTCCCCCAGTAGAACGAATCGATAACCCTTCAAGAGATGGAGTCTCTCCTCATTTGGTTCCCAGAACTTGAAGGACTTCACCGAAGGGGGCAACGCGGGAGAAAAAACCGGTCTATATTTGCTCTCTAATGGGGGGTTGAAGACCTGCTCTAGAGGTGATGATTTGAACGGATGGGTGTCATCTGGTGTGCTTCCAAGGCGAATAAGCTCATGCAACCATTCCGTTTTGACAAGTTGTGTGGCTGAAAGGAGGGACGTGGTCAATGGGACCGTGAGTTCGTACTTGGGAGTGAGATGATGTGTCGCAAGCGCGCTCGAGGAGGTTAGCAGACTTATTCCTTAAGAATCTTGTCAGGGGACCAGAACGTTTGTGATAAAATAGCATTCACCCATTGCGATACAGTCTTCGTTCGATACGGGTGGCAACGCCCGCGCAGGTGGAAGGAAACAAGCAATGCGTCGCCAGTGTACCCTGCCATACGAAGTCAGAGCGACAGCGGTTTGAGTTGTGGAGCAAGGGCGAACTCAATAGATATCCCAACTACTATGTGTATTTTATCTCCAGACTTGAGTTCGCGTGAACAAGAGTGGTTCACGACCGATAATTCACCATCTCGCTCAATGGTTTGAGTGGATTTCTCCTTGGTGTTGTATATCTCTAGCGTCGGGACGAAGGACGGATTGACCTGACACACGTGCGTTTAGGAAGGCGGCGCAACATCCACTTGCGAATGCACATACCATATCATCTGGTGTATAAGGACCCACTTTGAACTCGCAGTGGTCGCGTGATACCTTCTTGCTGTTCACCACGAGCTGGCGGCCCTTGCGACCAAGGAGAGTACTCCGGCCCGTCTTTAATAGCTTCGTCTCTGAATGTGAAAATCGTATGAGAGCTCCGCTGACACCACTGCGCATGAACTTACTTGTCGTCGTGACATCCCCAACTTCTGCATCGAAAGGCCCAGTAATTAGCCACATGTTAGCCCTTGCAGAGCCGTGTCCGAGCAAGAGATACTGGGTCTTATATCGTTTATAAGATGCTGATATGCTACTTCAGTTCCGACAAACTCAACACATGGGCATAGGTCATGGATAACTGGAAGAGCCTGGTTTTCGTTGAAAGGAGCTTTGACTATATGAGGTACGAGCACTGGCACGTGACACACAGCTCCCGCGCCATGCCAGGAGACGAGGGAAGCAAGCAAAAGCGGGTGGCATTATTATTGTTGATGAGAATCACCGACATCCAGCTGGGACATGTACAGCCAGCCACAGATTCATTACTTTTGCGAACAGAGCGGCTCGAGCCCCATATCTAGAGGCAGGAGAGGTAGAGTCGACTACTAACTAGGCGGGCTGATCAGACAGAGCCAAGCGTTATGTAGCAAATGACCTAGTGATGGCGAGAGCGGATCAGAAGAGGCAATTTGAGCGACGACGGCAGGTATGACGATTCCCGATGACGCGTACAACGAAAGCTGCGTGAAAGCAAATATTAGCAGTATTGTATAAACAATTTTTAAACCCTTAGATCAAAGGGAAACATACGGAGGCTTTCGCCCTCAATTGTTTGTCCTGCTCCACTCGTAAAAACAAAAAAGGCGAGCGGAAAATTGGGTGAAGTGGTCTAACATTTCCCATTTAGCAGTATCATTGGTGTGCGATGCTGGTACAGAGTGTGCAAAAAATATATAACCTCTTATCAAAGTCCGTGCCATTCGGCCAACCATTAACATCGTCATGAAGTAGGAGGTGCGGGAGAGACGGAGTGCATTGGATGCATCTGGCCAGACAACCCTGTAGGATCGTTATTAGTCCTAGGACCAGTGTATGGCTGCTGCCATTGCAACTGAGACCGGTACGTGCCCTGTGCCCCTGGATTTTCGGCGTGGGATCTATATGCTGTTGGCATTGCTGGGGGATAATACCCGGGGTAGCCGTATGATACGGGGTGATATGTCGCTTGGTGAGGCGCTTGGTACATTCCGTACGGCCAGGACCCGGTTGCTTGAGGAGTTGAGGCTGGTTGGTATTGGTAAGTGGGCATGTATATGGGTGTGGGTGTGGATGATGACGTTGAAGAACCAGACGAAGCTACTACCGTACTGGAAGGGAATGTTGCTACGTGAAGTGTAGGTGTTGCATCGTTGCTCGATTGCGGCGCTGCGTGATGGGCAATAAGACGACCACGAACAGACAAACAACCATCGCACTCACGCTCAGGTGCGGGTACAGGTGCAAGTTCAGAGGGCTTTTGCGTCACAGTCTGGCCATCAGTCTGACCGAAGATGACACTACCCCACTTGAACTCTCGCTTAATGCCCCTGTCCCACAGCACCTCGACGGACTTGGTCTCTTCAATGACGCGCACCAACGAAACCTCGAAGACTCCAGCGCTCACACGGATTTTGATTCGTGACATGAGGGGAAGCGCAACCAGCTCGTTCCGGATCTTGTCTTGCTTGTTCGCCTTCTTAGCAGCTGCGACAGCCTTCCACAGACGTTAGCAGTCATCTTAGCAAAAGGTCTCATGTGTGGACACTTACCGGGTTATGCTGGGTACAGAGTACCTGTACTTCATTCTTCTTGATCGTTTTCAACACGCGAGGCTCCGTGTCCACGGGTACTGGGGCAACTTGGGGTGTACCATTAGTCCACTGCATACCTCCATCCATGGCTCCCTGTTGACCAGACTCTCCGGTAGGTACAGGAGCGGATGGGGGTTGGACATCAACCAGAATGACTTGCTTCTCAACCTCTCGCAGCACAGAATAAAGAACCCCGTTCTCCCCATCTCTTGCGCAAGACACGTGAAACGACTTGGCACACTTGCCCTTGGTGCACTGAATAGGAGCTCCGTGCGCCTTTTGACGTGCCTTGGTGCATGCCGAACATTTCTACGAACGCTTTGTCAATACACCGACTCAATATGGTGGGGATCACCTACCAGATTCCATCTATCCTTCACGACCGCATCCACCCCAAACACTCTGGACTCTCGAGCACGCGAACCATCCGGAAGGACGTCCCCGACCTCCACATCATCAACCCACGTCTCAGGTACAACCTTTCCACACTCTTCATGGGCCATCCACCTTTCAGCATTATACATAGACGCCAATGATTCAGGAAGTTCTTTCCTTCCGATCGGTGGATCCTGGACACCCAAGAGGCCGGTGCGGGACATAGACACGCAAAGACAGCACGGGAAACATTCGGGTTCTGCGGGCTTGGGTCCCAGCTTGAGCGTGATGGAAACCTTGGAAGGCCCGGGAAGACTTGAGGGACCAGCTTCGGGCTTTATCTTCGCCCGCTTTCGCTTCGGCGCACTATCCACACCTTCTCCCTTTCTCTTCGGAGGCGAAGGCTGTTTAGCGGGTGGGGGATCCAGAAGCTCCGCCTCCCGCTGGCGCATGAGTTCATCGATATCGATCCGAACGCTAAGAACTCTTGAGACTAAGATCCATGAAATAGATTCACGAAATTACCTGTCAGTTATACATTGACATGCCTTCGCCTTCCGACCAAGCTGCACCCAGCTTTCCAAAGCGAAGTTGACACTCTCAGCACAATTGAAACCGAGGTTAAAGCCGGCATGATAGCCCCGCGGATACGTGATAACGAACTCTCGTTCCCGCTGGACTAGGAAGTTTGGTCGACAAGACGACTGAGCTAATAGCGTCGGTGACGCAAGGAACGATTTGTGGCGTAAGAATTGCGGGCACTGAGATGTGTCTTTTGGGAAATAGCCTATTATGCCCGTATTAACATCCTAGCGCAACACATAAAAAAAGTGAACGCACCTTTCATGGTTGACTCGAGAGCTGCTGCTCGCCCCTGCGGTACTGCGTACCAAAACTTGGGAGCACCGAAATGGATATAATTGATGCTGAAGAGATCCATGTCCTCGACGTGCCAAGCAAATGTGGCCCTCCACATCCCAAAGTACAAGTAAGGAGTGTTAACACCAGGAAGGCCCTTCGAAGAGGAGGGCAGGATGCGGGATAGGAACGATGGAAGGTGTGCCACGTTCCAGACTTTCGTCTCGTTAGTGTACAGCGAGCCTTGATTACGAAAATATAAGGCACAACTTCATAACGACGCCGGGTGTTTAAACATACCTTGAGTATCGGCGCCATACCAAGCAGGCCTGCCCAAACCGCAGTTCCTCCAATACTGCCGCTCGAGTTTCTGGCAAAACTCAATAGTGTAATCGGCATTGGTCGTGCCGGGGGGTAGCCAGTCCTTTTGAGGGTCAAAGGAGTCGACAAAGGCAGCGTCCTTGGCTGCGCGTTGGGCGAGCTGAGCATCACGCGCTTCGCGGGTCTGCCCAGCGCGTTTGCCCTTCTGTTTGGGCTTTTCTTCTGCTTGATTACTGTCATCCTCTGGGAAATGGTTCGTGGTCGCCTCGCGGTCATCTTCCGGGTCAGTATCACTACGCCCAATTGAGGGAATAATGGTGTCTAGGACTGGATCAGAACTGTTGGTGTTCGGTGTCTGAGGTTGCCCAACACTAGTTGGCGGGGACATGGGTTCTCCATGTGCTTCATCGACGAGCATCTCCGTAGATTCATCAGCCTGCTCTTCTTTAACCATAGGGTCATCGTATTCTTCAGGCTCGGCGGATTCTACCTTGCGGCTCGCTGCCCTTGTACGACCTCTTCTCGCAGGCTTTTGCTTCGCCTGGGTGCTTCGACCATGAAGTCCGACGTCCTCGACGCCAGGGGCACGGAATTCGTCTTTATTGCAGAGCTCGGCCCACTCTCGGACACTCATAACCCTACGCTTCTCTAAGTTCTCCTGTCGAAAGAGGCCTGCGCGGCCAAGCATGTGTTGCTCAATGGGAGATCTTATCTTGACTTCTGCAAGTTCATCTTTGATTGTCGGCAAGGCGTCAACCCTAGGTAGAGGACGCTTATAGCATGTCGTTAGGGCTACCTGGCAAACACTTACCATTCCTTTGGTGGGATAACCTTGACAATGCCACTTCGCAGACCCCAACGTTCGATTTTTGTCATGTACTCTTCAAAATCTGCAAAATCCTCCATGGTAGGTTTGAATACCGGTATACCGCGGTGTGCGAGTGGATCTTCATCGGGGTCGAGCCATGTCCTATCGTCTGAATTTGGAGAGGGTGGTAGATGGGCACCCTCTGAGCCAAAGAAGTGGTCGGGTTGTACAGGACTTTCGAATGCAGGCGGAGTAGCGGATCTGGACGGGGTGAGCGATGGTGTACGACTGGTCGACATCGCGGACTGGTTAATCTCCCACGGCGCGTACTAATAAAGAGGACAACGAGGCTCCTTAACAGCCTTGGCGGTAGAGAAGTATCAGATTGGAAAAGCACGTCGATGAATGGAACTGGATGTGGTTTTCTGACCTGCCCGTCAGAGAGTTTCCTTCTTCAATGCTAGCAGGAGATATGTTGAAGACGTCTCTGGGCGCTTGACTTGGATCGTTGCAAGTCGCTAGCGACACTCCGCTGGTGGAACCCAAGCCATTCCCGGCAAACACCGTCAGCTTATGTCAACCATCCCTACCAAATGGGGATACCATAGATCTTAAATTTCTTCAACTCGCGAGTACTGCAGCCTGGACGTTTCACTCGTTCACTAACTCATCCACTCGCAGGAGTATTTAGCTACAAAGATGTCGCCAGTACCACATCTCATGTCTATGGCCGACCTCACTGGTCCTCAGATATTACGCTTAGTCAACCATGCGCACTACCTTAAACAAGTCTCCCTCCCTTGGCTTGCTCCACAGTCCCAGAGCAAGAAAAATGCGCGTTTGCGTATGCCCTCACAATCGCTGTTTAATAAATCTATAGCTCTTATATTCTCCAAGCGTAGCACGCGCACACGCCTAGCCGCCGAGACTTCTGCCGTTCTTCTCGGTGGTCGTGCTCTGTTCCTTGGACATGAGGACATTCAACTAGGTGTTAATGAGACTCCCCGAGATACCGCCCGGTCATTGGTGGCATGTGTCAGGGTATATTTGCTCGCGTCGGTG
>KN819326.1:795415-806358 GCA_000827475.1 Paxillus involutus ATCC 200175
TAACGGCTGTCTTACTTCGACTCTTTCGTCTGTCTTACTTCGGCCCTGAGTTTACATACTGTGGTTCTTTGGTGGGGATTGGCTCAATCCTTTTGACGCTGGCAGGCAGTGGTGCACTGATCAACCACGAACATCGAACAGTGATTACGGTCCTAAACTTCTGCCTAACCTGCAACAAGAACGTACCCATGCCCTGGATTAGTACCCTTCCCATCTTCCCTTTCGTTCTCGCTGCGTTTCTTAGCGTGAATGGAGTGAAATCGCGCAAGCTATCACCGTCTGGCGCTGCAACAGCCTTCGTGGTCGCTTCCCTCATAATGGCAGCGCCCGTGCGCGCCATAGGGATATCTCTTATTGCATTCTACTTACTTGGATCCAGATCCACCAAATGTAAGTTCTCGCCCAGTCTATCAAATAACGCTTGTCTGACGAGCGTATGAAGACGGGAACAAACGCAAAGCTCAGCTGGAAGCAGGGTTCCATGATGCTGGGTATCGTACTGGGTGGCAGGTTCTTTGCAACACCTTCCCTGCTTTCATAGCAAGTATTATTTGGAGCGTGAGGTTCACCCCAGACGCCTTGCCCTGGTCCTTCCTCGCACATGTTGTCGACGTATCTCGTGACCCTGTATATACTAGTGACAGCTGGTGTCCTTTGTCTCCCGCTATATCTAACGGCCTGAGTCGGGCACTCATATTCATAACGCTGGGGTGAGTGAGTCTCGCAGCGTGTCTCTTCTCGACCTCATGATATTCTCACCCTCAGCCAATTTGCCTGCTGCCTTGGCGACACACTTGCCTCCGAGCTTGGCATCCTCTCGAGCTCTCCGCCTATTCTTATTACGACCCTCAAGACAGTGCCTCCAGGAACAAATGGCGGCATTTCTGTGGGAGGCACTCTCGCGTCTGCCATAGGTGGATGTGTCGTTGGGCTTACACAGTTCATCAGTTTGGCCGTGGAAAATAGTGCCTGCAGAGCGGAATGGACGAATTTACTTCCGTCGCTGATAGGCTGGGGAATGGCCGCGGGAGTTCTTGGCTCCATGGTGCGTTTAGCGCATTTATTAATTAACTGAGCCTCCTCAAACGTTCGTTCACTTTCGATGCAGCTAGACTCTCTCCTCGGAGCGACCCTACAACGTACTCGCTACTCGATAGATGAGAAAAAGATCCTCCAAGATGCGTCTATCCCCGGAAGCAACGAGTCTGTTAAGGTTATTAGTGGAATCAATATATTGACCAACAACCAGGTTCGTCACCACTGAGAGTCGTCATTCCGCTTTTCGTATTGACAGCGCGCGGTCCGAACGTTGATGGATGACGCAGGTCAATCTTATTTCGTCCACTGTTACGGCGCTTGTGGTAGCCATGCTTGCCTAAGAATGTCAAAGTACGCCATCGATTTCACCCAAGGAACCAACAGCGGACTCCGACTTACCCCGGATATTACCCTTCGCATTCTCGAAGACCACTTTTGTTCGTGGAGCAGGAAATCAATTCGGACATACTTGTTGTTTTCTCGAAACGCGATACCAGCTGGATGGAATTTCATGTTGCCAGTTGGGTGCGACAAGTGGATATTACGATAATCTAGTTACCAAATCGGGAAAATTGAAATCTTTCCTCATGATCACGTGCGTCGACGGTCTCTATGAGGTCAATATGAATATTGGAACTTGGAAGTGTCAGTCATCCAAATCTTCCCGCTCTCACTTATCACTCCTCCTAACAGCGTATCTCCGTCTTTCGTCTTCATCGGCACCTTTCACTTTTTTTTTTCTTTTTTTTCAAGATAGTACCCGACGATGGCAGAAGACGCTCCAGAGACATTGAAGCGCGACGTGCACAACCACCTGCTCTTCGAATGTGCTTGGGAAGTCGCGAACAAAGTCGGGGGCATCTACACTGTCATCAAGACAAAAGTCCCTGTCACTGTCGCAGAGTATGGCGACCGATATACTTTGATCGGTCCTTTGATGTATAAAACGGCACCCATGGAAGTCGAGGCGCAGGAGCCTACCGATCCTGCGCTTGCAAGCGCGCTTGATAGTATGCGGACACAGGGTGTGAAATATTTGTATGGGCGATGGCTCATCGAGGGAGCACCCCGCGTACTCTTGTTTGATACGGGCAGCGTACACCATCGGCTTGATGAATGGAAGGGGGATCTCTGGAATTTGGCCGGTATCCCTTCGCCCCCCCATGACCACGAAACGAACGAAACAATCATTTTCGGGTACCTAGTGGCTTGGTTCTTAGGCGAGGTCAGTAACCAGTGACTTTGTAACGCCATTCAGCTGACCGTTTCTGGTCGACGACTCTTCAGTATGTTTCACGACAGCTGCACACCGCAGTCGTCGCTCATTTCCACGAGTGGCAGGCCGGGGTTGCCATACCGCTATGCCGAAGGAGACACATTGACGTCACCACCGTCTTTACGACTCACGCTACCCTTCTTGGCCGTTACCTTTGTGCCGGAAGTGTGGACTTCTACAATAACCTGCAATACTTTGACGTCGACCACGAAGCTGGCAAGCGAGGCATATATCATCGCTACTGCATCGAGCGTGCATCAGCACATTGCGCGGACGTGTTCACCACCGTTTCTCACATCACCGCATATGAGGCGGAGCATCTCCTGAAGCGCAAGCCAGACGGTGTAGTACCCAACGGGCTCAACGTCGTCAAGTTCCAAGCAATGCACGAGTTCCAGAACCTACATGCCACTGCGAAAGCTAAGATCCACGAATTCGTTCGGGGCCACTTTTATGGGCACTATGACTTCGATCTTGAGAATACACTATATGTCAGTGCATAGCCCCAATCTCTGCGACGCAACATTCATCTTTCTGTAGATGTTCACTGCTGGTCGCTATGAGTATCGAAACAAGGGGGTTGACATGTTTATCGAATCTCTTGCCCGTACGTTTTTCTGCTTTTGGCTGATATCGTTTTTTCAACTTCTCGATTCGTAGGTCTAAACTATCGCCTTCAACAATCCGGTTCGAAGACGACTGTCGTTGCGTTCATTATCATGCCTGCTGCTACAAACTCCTACACGATTGAAGCCCTCAAAGGACAAGCGGCCATGAAACAACTACAGGACACTGTTACTGAAATACAAAATCGCGTCGGTGCTCGACTATTCGATCATGCTGCTAGGTTCCATGGGTTTGTGTCGCCACAGTTATCCCCGATGATTAGTTTGTTGTCTAACTGTTCTCGCTGCCACAGGGAAGGCAAGACGGAGGTTTCTCCAGAGAAGCTTCTGTCGCCGGAGGACCAGGTATTGCTGAAGCGGCGGATATTTGCACTAAAGCGCACCTCCTTACCACCTATCGTCACGCATAACATGGTAGACGACGGCAGCGATCCTGTCTTGAACCAGCTCCGCCGCGTCAAGCTCTTCAACACATCTACTGACAGGGTGAAGGTTATCTTCCACCCAGACTTTTTGAACTCAAACAATCCTATCCTGGGCCTTGATTACGAGGAGTTCGTGAGAGGGTGCCATTTGGGTGTATTCCCAAGCTACTACGAGCCCTGGGGTTACACGCCTGCCGAGTGTACAGTTGTGAGTACCCCTGGAAAGCGGTGTGTCAATGTCATGGTCAAGTGGCTAACTGAGTGCTCAGATGGGAATCCCTTCCGTCACCACCAATCTGTCTGGATTTGGGTGTTTTATGCAGGATCTTATCGACCATCCCGAAGAGGAGGGCTGCTACATTGTCGATCGGCGCGCACAGTCTGTAGAAGACTCAGTCAACACCCTCACGGAGAACATGTTCAGCTTCTGTGACAAGACACGTCGACAACGTATCAACCAGCGCAACCGCGTGGAGCGATTGAGCCCCTTGTTGGACTGGAAAAACCTTGGCATCGAATACTCCAAGTCAAGACAGCTGGCGTTAAGGCGGGCCTATCCTGATGCGTTCCTTAACCAGAACGGGGAGGGCGAGGACGATGAATTTGACTGGTTTGGCGGGGGGGTAGAACGTTTCCTACCGGTGTCTGCCCCTGCCAGCCCTCGCCTGCGAATGTCTGGTCTGGCGACTCCGGGAGATATGGGAACGCTTACTGAAGAGGTGAGCTTGTCTCATACAGGGATATGAAAGCAAAGGCTCACCCCTTGTCAGATGCAGAGGTTGAACACAAGTGATTATCGTGGGTATAATTGGCCGCGGTCTGCCGAGGACGAGGACGATGGTTATCCTTTGTAAGTGGCTGTCCTTATCAAGGTTTTATCTCTCATGGAACCTGTTCGTGACGTTACAGCCCTTTGGTGATGAAGGTGCGCTCACGTGCCGGATCTATCCACTCTGGGGTAAGTACACCCGGAGGGGGCGCATTCAAGAGTTTGAGCGAGGGGGACTTGGAAAAGGCAGATGCAGCGCTGAGCCAAGTCAACAATGGGGATGGTGTGATGGCTGCGGAACAGGTGGCTGCAAAGCAGTGATCATTTGGCACGAAATACCCTTTCCGCACAAGAACACCTTGTTGTGCATATGCTCCGATATGTATCTACTAGCGCTTCACTCATGGCATTGCAATTATGGCTGGCTCGGGAGGTGTGAACCAATTGAAATCCCGGTGTGTCAGGAGCATGATTAAACTTGACTTGGTTCTAAGTGCGACCCGGCTTCTCCCGTTCCTGGGTCGAGAATCATGTGGCTGAAAGGTCGATCACTTTTTATTCCCCAACCTCCACGCTCTACTACTCATTGCTCTGTCCCCTCCCCACTGTCGCTGACAGCGGCAACAGGATTTCTGTCACTTCCACTGTCGTGTAGTATACTCTTAGTTGCATACGATACCATGAGCGCGCCGGGTCCAACAATGAAAACCATCCAGAAGCGGTTCTGTACTGCTTTACCTCGCGCCGTCTCTTCCTCTTCAACATCGACATCCTCGATATCCAGGGTTCGCTCTAATTCAGCACCGTCTTCTCGGTTGCTGTACACAGCGAATCCTTCAACTGGACCGTTAGCTTTCTTTGATTCACCACCACCGCCCCCTCCTAGCTCTCGGCCTGGCAATCCTCACGTTCTTTCAACATCGCGGCTCCCCGTGAAAGCGGAAGGCGAAGGATCCTCACAACACTCGACGGGTCCGCATTCCCAAAACTCACCGCATGGGCAAGGCCAAACGTCGGGCCAACCGCCTTTTTCGCTCGCACTCACATCGCCGCAAGCAAACTCTTCATCGCCACCGCACATACCCGCGTCGTACCAATCTGCGGGATTCTTTCCCTATTCTTCCTTTGCTCCAATCCCATTTTACAATGTGACCCTGTCAGATCATTCCGACTCGCATCCTTGTGTCAAGAGACAGCGCATGCGATATCACCTGGACGTGGGTGCATATGGGATCCCGAAACATGCCAAAGGGCATATGAAATCAGGCAAAGGCAATTCGAGTGTTGACAACGGTCGTCTCTTCCAGACCACGCCAACAGAGGACCTCAGCCTTGCTGTGCAAGTAGGCGAAGACGCCTACTTCATTCATGAAAACGCCATGGGAGTAGCCGATGGTGTCGGCGGTTGGTCACGAGCCAAAGGTACGTGGATTTCATTTTTCCTCCATCAAACTTTACCTTGACTTGGTCATCAACTTCCTAGACCCCGTTGCTTCTAGACATGCGTCTCAGGGCCCTTCATCTAGCGCCCTTTTTGCTCGCCGATTGATGCATCATTGCTCGGCTGAGGCTCTCGAGGCTGATGCCTGCAATGCCCGACGGCGTGACACATCACCAGCACGTGGTGTATCACCGAGGCGCACAGGCAGCACCGCTCTCAATGACTCCTGGCCGTGGACTGCCGATGTTGACCAGCTTCATGAAGAGCTGGAAGACTCGCTCGAGGATCTTGAGGATGGCTTGGACGTACTTATGATCCTGGAACATGCATATGACAAGACAATCAAGGCTCATGTTACGACTGCGGAGACTTGCGCCCCTCCGTCAGTCACAACAGCAGCTCACTCGCCATCGCTAGTGTCCATACCCGAAGACGAACCTTTCGTTGCTGCACCCAATGCCGCTGAGGCACCTCTCCAGTCCACGCCATTACCCCCAGAGACGCCCGTCTCTCCACAACCGATGACTGTGCCGCTGAAGACAGGATCTTCAACCGCGCTTGTGGCAGTTCTTCAACACTCGCCTTCCAGGACTCCACAAGCATCCACCCCGCCCCTTCCCATGCTTTTCAACTTCCCAGCCACATCTAAGCCTACATATGATGTGGTTCTTAAGATTGCACATCTGGGAGATTGTATGGGGATGCTTGTGCGCGATGAGTACATCGCTTGGCGGAGCACTGAGATGTGGTGGGCTTTTAATATGCCCGTGCAACTCGGGCCGAGTTCTTCTGCTCGACCACGCGATGCTCAGATCCTCGAACTTCCGGTGCAGGCGGATGATATTCTCATCCTAGCGAGCGATGGGCTGAGTGATAACCTATGGGATGCGGAGGTACTCGATGAAGTAGTGAGGTTTAAGAGGTCTTTTTTGAAGGATAAGGAGCGAGGCAAGGGTCAAGGACTTTTAGGACGAAGGACGCTTGCGGGGATGTTGAGCGAGGCTCTGTGCTCGAGGGCGCGCCGTGTATCAGAGAGGAAGGGAAAGAGTTATCCTGACGACGATGGCGACGTGGAAGACGAGGTACCATTCGCTCGGCGAGCAAGAGAACAGGGGAAGACCTTCAGAGGCGGTAAAATCGATGGTGAGTACTCGTGATATTGGCTAGCTTCGCAATGTCTCTGACCCGGTTCCTTAGATATCTCCGTATTGGTAGCAGTCATCTCTCCAGCACCAGAAATGGCTGGAAGCTCGCTATGAGTGACTTGTAGCATTGTCTTGATGGACGCAGTATCCTAATTGCATATGTACAACATCCGTTTGCATCCTCTTCTAGGTCGAGTCATTTCATTGTATAGATATATCGTGCATGATGTAGTATTTCTGGGTCTTTATTATAGTATGCATGCATACATTATGCTGCTTACTAGACACTCAGAAACATTGCAAGTCGAGTTACAGTTGATTCTACACCAGTCTAGCTAACATCCATTGCCTCACCTCCAATAGGCGTGACTTCTTCCTTGACAATCAAGCTTCTGATATGCTCACTCTTCCAATCTGTGGTTCCCCGTCTGAATGTATATTTACGTTCCTTCTCGACACGCTCATTGGGTTTGACGAAGTTACGCAACATCTCGGTGTGTGTGGCGGTGATCACACATGCATCCACGTTGGAACCTGAACCAAGATCGTTGAAGATACCAGCTGAGATGGCGGCTGTCACCAGCTGAAGGGCCTCCTCTCGCTGTAACGGGTGGCATCAGCCGTCTCCAAATACTAAGACAGACTGTCATATCACCTCCATGCTAGGTTTCCAACTGCTTTCAAATACCGCCATTGCCGCAAGACTTCCTGATCCCATTGTTACATATGGAAGTTTGTCTGTGGAACCGTGAGGATGGACCGTGAAGAGATGTGGCCCCGTCGAGTCTACACCTCCAAGGACAAGCGCAGCGCCTACATGGCCCTGGTACCTGTCATCGACAAATTAGGTCCCCTGTTGTTGAAACAGATCCAAAGCAGGCGTACCGAAAGAGATATTGCTTGAGCATAGTCATGGCAGTCACCACCCGAGGCTTCCTGCCTGTGGACAGCGCGTGCAGCTCGATATTTGAGGAGATTGATGCGGTCACAAATTCGGTATCTGCTGCAGTTCCGGCACCGCAACAGCGAATGGACTCTGAGATGTAATGTATCTACGTAACTCCGTCCTTGAGACACTGGGCAAAGGCAACTCGTATGCAGACTCACTTTCTCGCAGTTCTTGTCTGCAACGATTGGGCCTTCGGTTGCACGTGTATCCGCGCCAAGAATGATACCATCCTTAAACACACACCCTACGATGGTTGTGCCAGTACTAGTTGCCTTTGGTAGGGGCAGTCCTTTCTCCTGGAGAAAGTTATTACTGCCAAAACCGTGAACTCCTTATGTATAGCGAGGTAGCGGATGCGCTCACCGTATCGAGTTCGAGAAATCAAAACCAGACGATCTGTGCACTGGATCCATCGTCGCAAAGGTCGAGTAGCGGAAAGTTCAGAGTCGAGATGGCATACGCGTCGTACTCGCGTTGCTGGCACCGCCTTCCTGATCGGGCTTATGGACCCCAGACAGTCCTTGAAGTTATCACAGCCCTTCACCTGGAGAGAACACTACATTCATCGCAGTTCACTCCCTTTTACCGCAGCCCAAGATTCTTCGTGTCTATTACTGCACTCGTCAACACAAGTCTATACTCGCAATGGACGGCTGGAGCAAGTTGCAGTCAAGTTTGTCCAACCTAAACATCGGCCAATCGGCCAACAAGTTCGCAAAGGGCTTCAACTCGAGTGTTCAGGCAACCAGAGAACGCTTGGGCCAGGTTGCACCTGAAGAAATTACCGAACTGCCTCAGGGTACGTATGTACCAGTACGTGGTAGCCCGTATAATTGATCATATGTGTTACAGAGTACAAAGACCTCGAGGCTCGTGTTGACGCGTTGCGTCAGGCCCATCTCGCTTTATTCCGGTGAGAACGCAACACGCACATATCCATTCTATCTGACCAGACAACCTAGCGTTACGAAGGCATACGACTCGGAGTCTTATGACTACCCGGTCCAGATTCAGGAGTCTATTTCCGAACTGTCTACCACCATTGGGCATGGCCTCACCAATTTCGCTGCTACGAACCTCAAGGGTACCAATCTTCCTGCGCCCAACCCCATTGCGCCGGTGACAGCGCAGCACAAGACCCTTCCCCACGCTCTTGGCCGTGCCGCGACCAACGGCGCCTCTGCTCTGCAAGCCGCACCCGGCGGCGGTGATGATAAACTCGGCAAGGCACTCGGTTTATATGCCGCCGTTTGGGAGATGATTGCCGGCGCGCGCGTCCAACAGGACGAGGCGATTCAGACGCAATACCTCCAGCCCTGGCAAACTACTCTTTCAACCTCAATCAATGTGGCGATGAAGGCTCGCCAAGCTGTTCGTGCCAGCAGGCTTGAACTTGATGCTGCCAAGCAATCGTAGGGTGCAATACGATTTCGAGTTCAGATTACTAATATGTTTTCCTCAGGTTGAAAACTGCTACTCCCGCCAGGCAAGAGCAAGCAAGGCTTGACGTAGAGAACGCAGAGGATGACCTTGTCCAGAAGACCGAAGTTGCTATCTCGCTCATGAAGACCGTCCTTGAGAACGTGCGTCTCGTTCATCCCCTCTTTTTTTTCGAGGAAGACTCAGCTCCCTCCCCAGCCTGAGCCTCTCAGGAACTTGAATGAACTTACCAAAGCACAAGTAGGAATTTAACTTTCTTGACAACCCGATTTCCGACCGCTAACGCCTTTCAGTTACTCTACTTCGCCTCTGCTGCTGAAGCACTATCGTCCGCACAGGGTGAGATCGAAGAGTTCAGTGTGGCTGCAGAGGGTGAATACAGGTACCACATACACTCATCCGCGCACCCCCATATCGTTTTCTGACTGATCCCCCCCGCAGAAAGTCGCGGGACCACTGAGGTACCTATTTAAGCATGCAATACGACACGAAGCGCACGACCAGAATCTCGATGCCCGTATATGCGTACATTTCTGTAGCACGCTTATCTTGGCTGTTCCCTACTGTCATTCCTAGACCGACTCCCGATCCCTGTCTCTTTCTAAGTACTTGTCTTGATTGTGACCTGTGTGTCATGTGATTCGGAAGACTTTTATTCGAGCGTGTTCATCTGAATCATCTGTTGTCCTTGAACAGTAATTGTGTACCATACATAATGTTCTTTTCCGTGCTGAATGGTCAATCGTTCCAACATCTGACTTCTAGTAGTAAGTACTATCGTTGGGCCGGAGTTGCAACATCTGAGCAAGCTTTGTAAATAACTCACTTATTACTGCGAAGTTAGAGAGAGAGAAAATATGGAGCTCTGGGGAAATGAGTGTAGAACAAGATCCAGTTGATAGAACAACAAACGAAGGGGAAATGATTCTGCCAGAGAGATGCCGGCGCGAAGAGGAGTCGCAAAATCTCTCCCGGCGTAAATGCACGGTCACACTAGGTCACAGACGCAAATCTCGACACGGCCGTTAGGTATTGTG
Organism: Paxillus involutus ATCC 200175; assembly: GCA_000827475.1. Lineage (NCBI taxonomy): Eukaryota > Fungi > Basidiomycota > Agaricomycetes > Boletales > Paxillaceae > Paxillus > Paxillus involutus. The sequence continues at coordinate 805,562 of KN819326.1, forward strand.
GCCTGCCGATGCACATTGCAGACGAGTACTCAAATAGGATACTCCGCTCAAAGTTATCTCGAATAAGTTCTGACTGTCGTGCTTGCATCGTCGATAACAACAGCAACTCTGTTGTAAACTCTTCCAGAAAAAATGGAGGAGGTGGGTAATAGCATATAGCACCTCAGTACAAAATAGAAAAAAATTATGCTATGATCTGCATCATCCCCTGACCACTTTGCATGGAAAATAATGGTTTTGGGTGATAGATTCGAGGCCGAGCATGCAACCACGGAATTTTTTGGTTTAAAAAGATACAGAGCCATCAATCTGTCATACAATGACCTACATCCAGCTGCGATAGGTTTAAAACGTGATGTTGTGTATGCTACGTATGAGGGCCCGTATTGGACAAAATTCAAGACTTTGTTTTGACGCTAAAATCCTGGGCTTTGAACTCGAAGCAAGAAGTTTTGGTTTTGATACACAGAATCCGTGTTAGAGATTTTGGCTTCGCACTTTAAATCGGTGCTTTGCATTCAAAATATGTTAGACTTTAGCTTTGTGTTCGAAATACACATGGACTAGCATCAAATTTTACTGCTTTGCCCTCGGGGTTGGCAGCTTTAGACTTAAGCTTAAGCTTCATCTCTGTGCTACAATCGATGGCTTTGTGCTTGATACGCATGGACCACTGCCCTGAATCTGGACGCTTTTGGTCTTGGATTGGCTCTGGGTTGTTCTTGCGCCATGACTTGGTATCCGATATCGAACTTCAACCTATGATCTTGGAACCTGCCCATCACTGATAGTTTCGC
>KN819326.1:861425-871539 GCA_000827475.1 Paxillus involutus ATCC 200175
TTTCAGTTCATCTATCCAGAAGGCGACCAAGCGAAACCTAGGCACCCGTTAGAACTTAACGCGCCCCTCGATACTGTGCTTACATTCCATCGCTCTGTACTCTCAGCTTCTTCTTCTTCTCCTCCGTCATCAATAACTTTAGGTCCTTGCTGGCTTCAACACGTTCATCCACATAGGTTTTGATGTCATTATTGAGCAGCTCCCCGGTTAGGGAAATACGGACATGGCTAGGGTCGGACATACACTCTTCGATGATACGCTCTGGTCGGCTGGTAGCCAGGAGGTGCAATCCCTGCGTAGTAAATTGAAGGGATTTCATCCAGTCCAGTAGTTCAGCTTGTGAGTCGCATTCATCCAGCGCGTCGATCAGGATAAAGACCTCATCGAAGCCCTTCACGACCTCTCCAAGAGTTGCTTTGAGTTGCACAAGTGTCGGCTCAGGGTGTTCCTCGCTATCGATGCCATACAAACGGTTCATGGCATCTGGTATGTCCGCTCGGTTGAAGCAAAGCTGATCCAAAATTGACCGAAGCAGGGCTTCGAATCTCCGTGACGTTCCAGACTCCCTGGCGTCGAAGTAGAAGTAAGCACAGCAACATGTCGAGCCCTGGGCGGATGTATGCCTGCGCACATCTTCGACAGAAGTAGAACTAAGCGAGCACAGATCAGACGCACAGCGGCGAGAAACCACAGTGAATCTCACAATAATACAGTTTTACCGAATCCCGCTTTGTGAATGGGTCTCAGTACTGTCCGTACGGCGCAACCAGGAGGATACTCACGTCCACCCAAAATCCACAATGTTATCCCAGGTTCGTCCAACCACTTCCGGAATTGTTCGTCCTTGGGCAACCACGATCCCGTTCCCTCAACACAGGTGTCTCTCGCCGATTTGTGATTTATGGAGGAATTGTGGGCCTTCAACCACTTCCGCATCTTCTTGGCTGTGGAGTACCTCAGAAAGTTAACTGGGAGCGGAGCAGCCCCTGTACATACAAATGATATCTTCCTGTGTTTTCTTGAGACGTTTGGACGTGTACACAATGATCCTCATCTGAAGCTTCTCATACAGATCCTTGAGCTCTACTTGGCACCCTCCGATACGTGCCTTGATATCGGTGATCTGCGCCTTACCAAGACGCACTGGAATACCATGTGAGCATGCATCCCATCCCAGAGGCGGGCACCTACCCATGAAAGAATGTTTGGTATACTCGTCAATAAGTGAGGCAACTTTGAATGCGAGGTGCTCGATACTTTGGATGACATCAGGGGTGCCCTTGATTTCTGCCACAGGACAGTCGCTGGCGACACCAACCACTTCTCGCAAACTTTCTGCCAGCCCCCGGACATCGCAGTCATCTAGCCGCTGTGCCTGAACTGCCTGCCATGCGCTTCCCGTCAGTCCTACATCTCCAGGCTCTGGACGAGACTCACTGTATATACCGAAGATAATAATGTCCACCCTACTTTAAGCAATGGGTGTGCCTGGGTGGGATCAGACGAGCTCTTGAACCCGAGAAATGAAGATACACTCACTTCTGCGACGTTATCGATCAACTTGATCATCAACCGCAGGGCCTGCCCCAATGGTGTGATATATTGCCCGCATGTCTCCACGGCGTACTCCACGGTCTGCATAGCAGAAGTCACTTGATCGACGTTGTCGAGTCCCTCTGCTAAGCTTGGGTCATTGCCCAGCCGAGCAAGGCTCGCGTCAACAGATGCGTTCAATGCCTCCTGGTAATCGGCCACGGGAGACAGACACATGGTGATACTCGCACAGGCTCCATGGCGATCGCCTTCCAGTATCAGGGGCCTGTCTAATCGACAGTGAGATACGCAGTCCAAGGAACTACTTTCCGGGCAAAACATACCTTTGTCCAGGAGGAAGTCAACGATGCGACCTGAATAACTTCCTAACAGGTGGTTGCGAATACAGTGTTTACCGATGAATGAAATTTTCACGGTAGACGAGATAGGTATGATACTGCGACAGATGGTCAGGTGATTATGTATGACGATCACTTTTGAACGAGTGCCAAACGTACAGGTCCTGGCCCAACGGGGGTGCAAACGCATCGGTCCATTTGTACGACCACTTTACTTTGTCGTCGACCGAGATTTTGATTTTCTTTTTATTCTTCTGATAGCGTGCGTCAGGTAGAGATAGTGCAATGTTGAGACCTGGTGGTAGCAAACCCATAGGGAATCCGAATTCTTGAATGGGCAAAGTCACCTACTTTCTAGTTTCGTGCACAACATTGTTGCAATGACGTTGGAATCGGACATTGTTGTAGAGAGACGAAGAAACTATTGCCGCTGTGAGGGCAACTGAGGTACTACGTAGCCTGTTGTAAGACTCGTACCACAACCTGCCCCCACACTCCCTGCCGTAAACCTCCGTTATAATAATCCCAGAGCTGCTTCTTCTGCTTCTCTGTTGCCAGCTCGACGTGGGCGCCGTCTACTTCCAACAAACTTCGGAATACCTCTGACAAGTTCAATCAATCATAAGGCCAGCAGTGGACGTGTAAAAGGGACTCATCGCTGAGCCCCGTCACTGGAACTATGTATCTCCCTCTCTTGGATGTAGGCCAGCCCTTTTCCTCCCTCGCCTGGCTTAGGGACGCGATACATGCAGTCATCCTCTACCTCGCTGCATTCTTCGTTACCGGGAGTGGATCCGGGGCTCCGAGGAGTGCTACTGCTAACGTCGACATCATGGGTGTCAACAATGGTCAGTACTTGGTTGGAGTTGGCATCGGCGATGTGACTGGGTATGTCTATCTATTTTCTCTCCCCCCAGCGTGCATTCCATATCTCAATGCCTTCTGACCAGACCGGTGGTAGAAACCAATATGATGGTGCGTGCTACCTTCTTTTTACTCCTTCCCCAGGTCTTACGGTCCCACATCCTCCACGCAGGGATATGCCGCTCTTTCTCAAACAGACACAGGGCTCCATATGCGCCAGCGTTCCCGCGCTTTCATAATTGCTGATCCTAGCAACCCAACCTCGCCCACTTCCCGTATCCTTCTCATCTCGTCCGACATATGCATGGGCGATACTGGCGTTCGCCGTTCCATCCTCTCCGCCCTCTCCACCGACCCTGTCTTCGGGGGTCTGTACACTGCTTCAAACACAGCTCTCGTGGGCACGCATTCGCATTCAGGTGTGGGTGGGTACCTCGAGGACCTCCTTCCACAGGTGTCGAGTCTCGGATACGTGAACCAGACGGCACAGGCGATCGTAGATGGAACGCTTGAGGCTATCCGGAAGGCACACGTCTCCCTCGCCCCAGGGTCCGTCAGAGTTGGTAACACAACGCTATTGGGTGCAAATCGGAACCGGAGCCCTACTGCGTACGTGGCTAATCCAGAGGATGAGAGAGCGAGGTATCAATACGATCAAGACAAGGCATTGTCGGTGCTTAGGCTGGATGATACGAATGGGAATCCGAGGGGGTTGATCAGTTTCTTTGCCGTGCATGGAACCAGTTTGTACAACGTAAGTTAGTATTTCTCCTAGATGGGGTGGTGCTGATTCAACGAGTCAAGAATAACACTCTGGTTAGTGGGGATAACAAGGGCATGGCTGCGTCTCTGTATGAATGTGAGTAATCTGCAGCTCTCTTCGCGCACATACTCACGGGCTGTCCGACTTCTTCTTTGTCCAACACGATGCCATAATGCATTCCAACCTCTCTGGCTCCATCACCTACAGCATACATCGAGCCTAACTCAATGCCGGGAAACACTACCTTCGTGGCTGCGTTCGTGCAATGTACGTCCAAGTTGGCTCTTGGTGTCATTTCAGCTCCTCCATCTTTTGTTGCTCTATCCTGGCATCAATGTCATCTGGCCACTGCTTGCTATCCTTTCTTCTGAGAATACACTTCCTACTGTCATCTTGACGTCGGAATGACATTCTCAGCATGGACACTGATTTCGTTTTCCATTTCGCTTAGCCAACGTCGGTGATACGAGTCCTAATACGTGAGTTTCAAAGACTTACCTGTTTCCTGTTTGCGCTAAGCGATATTCTACCGTGTTCTCGTCCCGTCCCATCTTGTCTTTTCACTCATGGAAACCTTATGCATAAACAAAAAACTCAAATCAGCCTCGGTGCATACTGTGAATCTCCTGGCAAGCCCTACAACGGCGAGCCCTGCGAGTATGAGCATTCGACATGTGGTGGGCGGACGGAGGATTGTCATGGTCGGTATGTCAACGTCTCCGTTCTCTCACACATTTATTTGTCGTCCTCTGTCCTCCATACTAGTAGTAGTACTGATCAACAACATTCTACACACGCAGTGGTCCAGCTTTCCGCGTCTCAGACTATGCCTCCAACTTCCTCATCGGAACTGCCCAATTTGAAGCCGCACGGGAAGTCATGGAGTCCTCCCCGCCGAAGGTCATCTTCACGAGCCCAGATACGACCATCGAGACTGCGAACGCGACAACTCTGACGGATGTGAGGGGTGCTGTAAGGAGTGTGCATGTTTATATGGATATGTGAGTTTTTGGCAGGTTGAGGTTTTGAGAGCTGTTCTGGTTCTAGAGTCTTTGATGCGGAAGCATATACTGATGACTGACATGTCGAAAATTTTCAGGATGAACCATACGTTCACCCTTCCTAACGGGACGATCGCGAGGACGTGTCCTGCTGCGCTTGGTATGCATGCTTTGCCTCCTTCCTGTCTGGTAATTCTATCTTCCAAGCTTACTGGACATGGCGTGCATAGGGTACGGTTTTGCTGGTGGGACGAGGTAAGTTGGTGCTCAGTTTCAACTTAGAATGCGGCACTTATTCTTATTCGTGCCCTCGGATGTCGGCTACTCCCGCTGAATCGAACCTTTGGACTTGAAAAGTGATGGCCCGGGGGCCTTCGATTTCATTCAAGGCGTCAACTCATCGGCCCCTCGGAATCCCTTTTGGGAAATCGTCAAAGGTGAGTTGTGGCATCTTTGTTCACCTTTGGGTATTATATCCTGAACTTGGACTGATGCATTATAACGTAGGTGCTGTCTCCCCATACCCCTCACGAGAGCAGATCGACTGTCACTATCCGAAGCCTATTCTATTAAATACTGTACGTTTCCTGTCTTTCGTCCACTTGCCATACTCTTCCCATGCCACCTGCTAACATGTCGTCCACCCTTTCTCCGTCTGGTGTCTTTCTCCCAATGTATATCAACCCAACACGCCAACTTGCGCATACAGGGTTACGCGAACACACCGTATCAATGGTCTCCGCACACAGTCGACGTCCAAATGCTTCGTGTAGGCAACTTCATCATCCTCGTCATCCCTGGGGAGCTAACGACCATGGCTGGTCGGCGGATGCGGTATGTTTCTTCGTGTTCTGTACTATCTTAGCTGCTCTGACCTTGCTACCCTGTTGTCACACTCTCCTGTATCGGATCGCAAACTAGAGAAGCGCTCCGTGCTCAACTCATCTCTTCCGGCATCCTCGACGACTCAGCCTATGTCGTCATCGCCGGTCCTGCCAACACCTACGGACACTACGTTACCACAAGGGAAGAATATTCTGTCCAGCGATACGAAGGGGCTTCGACGATATTTGGACCTGGTCAGCGATGTTCTGATGCTCCCATGAAGTTCGATTGATGACTAGGTGATTGGGAATGTTCAGCGACACTCGAAGCTTACATCGATAGGTATAGTGCTCTCGTGCCATACGTCGCTGATAATGCCGCTGGAACGCCGCCCTCCGATGCTGCTCCGCCTGAACAGACATCCAAGGCGATATCACTCAAGGTGCGGGCGATCCTCCATTCCAGTTTTTCAGCATTCACAGGTCATCACCGGTTATGCATTACTCGCCGCTTCACGCATCGTCCGTCTGCGTACTAACGGGAATCCTTATTGATGTAGACGCCGCCGATACTCGACCGTCCCCCGCTTTTCAAGGCTTTCGGAGATGTCTTGGTTGATGTGAATAGTACGCCTTATTCTGCTGGGGATACGGTTACCGTGCGGTTCATAGGGGCAAACCCGAGGGTGAGCATTCTACTTTTCCCCTGTCACAACCCTCCTCTCCATCGCCACTCTGAATCGATTCGACCTAACACCAACACACCCTGATTTAACAGAACAACCTCCGCCTCGAAGGCACCTTCCTTGTTGTTAACCAACTCATCAACGGTGCCTGGACGACCGTACGTACGGACTCGCACCCCTCGACGATCTACCAGTGGGATAGGACAAACACATTGTTGGGGACGAGTACGGTTGACATACGATGGTGAGTTTCGTTTGTCTTACCCCCTTCTCTGTTTTCTGTGCTTGAGTCCTTTGGTTTCTGCCCTGTGTTTTTGTCACTTCCTCTTCGGTCTACGTACTCACTGGATCTCTATCACCCTCGTTTCCCAGGACGATCGAGGATGGAACGCCTGGTAGGTCGATCAAAGGGTCAATGTCCAAGGACTGACGAACATTGCTTGGTCTTCGCAGCGGGAACATACCAAATCACATACTATGGTGACGCCAAACAGCTGATTGGAGGCATCAAATCCTTCACAGGCACTTCATCTCCGTTTACCGTTGCGTAAAGCCGTGAGAACAGGGGTGCCCACGAGTTTTTGACTCTGACGCTTTCGAACATTAATGTTCACGCATGAAGTTGCGTGCGTCGATTGTAGGCTGCCGTGCTTCGAAAACTTGATCGAACTAGGGGATAAATTCTACTGATGATCTAGGACGTAGGGTTCGGACTATCTATTGGATAATTACTCATAATTGCTGTACTCAGTAGGCTGAGACATTCCAATGACTCCATTTGCAGCCCATGGGCGGCAAGCCTGACTCCGTGAACATCGACTCCGACCGACATGTGTCCTGCCCAGAATGACGCTGTGTTATTGAACTCACTAACTCCACACTGCTGTTTGCTCCCAACAGGGTCCCACCTACGTTCGGCGGTTATCTCTGAACCCTGAGCTGACCTTCACAAGGGTACTCAACAACCGTTGCATCCGAATCGCATGCATCAATCCCAGAGTGACATCCAAGGACCATCCAAGGCTCCCTACGGCAAGTGGGAGTCGCCCATTACCCCAGAGTCCATCGTCTCAGGTGTCCGTCTTCCCTTAACATTGAGAGTGATATATGCATCAATTTTTCTCCCATCTCCAGAGCATCGCCTTCGATAGCGTGTTTGTCGACCCCATCACTTCTAGAGTTTACCATGTCGAAGGACGTAGTGAAGAGATGGGGCGCTATGTGATTGTCGACACAGCGACGAACGAGGACATCATTCCTTCTCCTTACAATGCTTGTACTGGCGTGCAAGAGTATGGGGGTGCCGCGGCAATCGCGTACGACGGCACTGTGTACTTTTCCAACTATCGCGACAATAGGGTGTATTCCGTGAGTGAAGGTTCGTCTCCCGAGCCAATTACGCCAGGTAAGTACCAACGAGTTAAAGGATCATTTTCCCGTTGTTTGCAGCCTTCCAACAACTTTCCTAGATAATCAGGCATACAGGTATGCCAATTTCGCGGTCCACCCGATCAAGAAACACCTTCTCGTGTCGATCCTTGAGGACCACACAATCGACACCCCGCAAACGGTCATCACCACGCTTTGTATCATCAACACCCAACTGAAAGCCGTCTTCCCTCTCGTCGTCGGCGCCGACTTCTATGCCACCCCAGTTTTCAACCCCTCTGGCACCAAGATAGCATGGCAAGAGTGGTATCACCCCGACATGCCCTGGGAAGGTTCTTTGCTTTACGTGGCTGATATCCTCGTACAATCAGACACCCTCCTCGTCATAAACAAACTGCACGTTGCTGGCAAAAAGCTGGATGTATCCATTGGGTATCCGACCTGGGTTGATGATTCCACACTCTTGTACACCTCTGATGTATCTGAGGGATTCCAGAACCCCTTTGTCTACTCTACCGCCACCGGTCAAGCTACACTCGCCTTCGACAAACCCGTCCATGAGGACTTCTGCCGGCCTGCATGGTCTTTGGGGATGTACCCGCATGCTATCCTCGAGGGCGGTAATTACGCGGCGTTCGTCGCATTCAGAGATGGACGCCACGTTCTATACGTCGTCGATCTGACAAAGTCATCGGCTGCCCCGGTAGAGGTCACAGATTTCCCCTTCGCCCTTGCTGTGCCCTTGAGAGCCGTTGGTTCTCGCAGCTTCGCGTTCATCGGGCTAAAAAGCGATGGACCTGGGGGCGTGATTCTTTGCACTTTATCGGGGACATCCTTTGCGCCTGGCTACCAAGTCTTGAAGTCGAGCTCTTCGTCATTGGGGAACGAGGAGTACATCTCACCTCCTATTCCCAAAACACTCATCCGGGACGGGGAGCCATTGCACGTGGTATACTATGCGCCGAAGAACCCTCGCTATGCAGGGTCTAGCGTCGCAGATGAGAAGCCGCCTTGCCTCGTGACCGTCCACGGTGGCCCTACCTCTTTGATGTTCCAGGATCTTTCCTGGACGAGGGTGTACTTCACCAGCCGTGGATACGCTTGGTGAGTGCTACTGCGGTATCAAAGGAGACCTTCACGAGTCATGACGTCTCCTCAAGCCTGGATGTCAATCACGGCGGTTCTGCTGGATACGGTCGGAAATACGTGTGCGCAGTTCCACTTGAACCAACTGTCCTTCCGTCATTCATTTCCCTCTCAGCGAGCGCTTGAAAGGCAACTGGGGCATCGTGGACGTCAAAGATTGTATTGACGCGTTCTCCATGCTCGCATCCGATCCTTACTCTCTCATCGACGGAAACCGTGGCGCCATCCGCGGTGGCTCTGCGGGCGGATTCACTACATTGGCAGCGGTGTCGATTGCCCCAAACACGAAGAGCTTCAAGGCCGCGTGCTCATACTACGGAGTATCGGACCTTCTGACCTTTGTCCAAACCACCCATAAATACGAACTCAGATACATCGAGAAACTGCTAGGCGGGACAGCAGATCAGATCCCAGACGTATACAAGGCACGCAGTGCTGTGTACCATGCCGAGAATATCAGTGTCCCGTTGCTGGTATGTTACGCTGTCGTCGTCCATTGATGTCTTGCTTAGCATGAAACCAGGTCCTCCAAGGATCGATCGATAAAATTGTTCTGCCCTCACAAGCCGAAGAGGTCGTCGCAAAGATCAGGCAACAGCCTGGAGGGGAGGATAGGGTCGAGTACCATCTCTTTGAAGGGGAAGGTCACGGTTGGGAACTCGCCTCGACGATCGTGGAGGCACTGAAGTTGGAGCATGCATGGTACGATAAGAAACTTCTCTAAACATGATCCACTGAATATTTGCGATGTGTGTGCGTATGTATGCTGGTTGGAGTGGCAGACATCATGATGTACCCCAGTTGTGTTGAGACCCGAGGGTGAACGTTTGAACAGCGAGACGGGAAGTAATGCAGTCCTTCAGGCAGCGTGGGGGACACGAAGTAGAGTGTATGACTGGGGTTGATTGACTTTGTGTCTATCGTGATTCGGGTCGGTTCTGAACGGTTGAGTCTTTCTGGAACAGTCTGAACTTAGTCGCGTTGAACTGAACTTAGTAGCCGACGGTATGTACACATGCCTGAGTTTTTCCCTGTTTCTCCATGGGGCCATGGCAATGATGCGCATGAAGCCCAAATTGGCCAAGCCTCTGACCTGGCCAGAAGTGGTACGTACATTATGTAAGCAGGCACCAAGTATACTATGCATCGCCAGCATGGGTCAGGCCTGGGTCTGCCTGAGTACTCAATATCCGCAGTGCGTTGTCCCTGGGCCCCCAAGCACTTGGCACGCACGCAGGTACAGGCGAAGATTAGGCGAAGGTTGCGCCGTATGGTACCTGGACATCTCCCATTCGATTTCCAGTGCTATAGTAGCGATCCTGAATTTCCAGAACATTACAATCACCAACGAGTCTGTCGATCCAATCTAACGTGTGTAGTATCGGATCGAACGGCGAGCTGCAGAACGATCGAGGGATCTGCCCGTGCGATTGTCGACATGGACACATGCTCATCCGCATGCACGAAGCTCTTTGTACACGTATGTACTTATGGCGGTGGTGCGGCCGTACGCTTATGATGGTGCCGCGCTGTGCCATGTCACATCCAT
>KN819326.1:911203-929637 GCA_000827475.1 Paxillus involutus ATCC 200175
CAACTGCCTCTGGCCAATCTGCACAATTCCTGGCGATTTCCACAATCGCAAGTGCAGGGGATAACATTGTCTCTACGTGAGTATCGCCCCTGATGTCCAACATCGGAACCCTGAACGAGCTGTGTAGATCATACCTCTATGGCGGTGTACGTAACGATTTCGTGTACCTCTATAACTGTGTTGACTTGCTGAGATACGCCAACCCTAGACATACAATCAGTTCAAAGGTGCGATCCACGGACAAAGCCCCATTTGGAATGTTACTGATGAGTTATCAAATAGTCACCTTCAAAAAATTCGGCATTGGTGTCAAGTTCGTACATGGGGACGATCCAGCAGGCTTCGCCGCAGCTATCGACGAAAATACAAAGGCAATCTATGTCGAGAGTATCGGTAACCCGAAGTACAACGTTGCTCCGATACCTGAACTTGCCAAGGCAAGCAGTGTGAACCATCGAGCGCCAGCCCTGGTGATGATATCTTGTGGCTCCTCACCAGGTCGCCCATGACAATGGCATCCCTTTGATTGTCGACAACACTTTCGGAATGGGAGGATACCTTATCCGTCCTATCTCCTTGGGCGCGGACATTGTTTGTCAGTGAAGTTGATGCTATTTCGCACTGTACCCTGACATCTCCTCTAGTGCACAGTGCTACGAAGTGGATTGGAGGCCATGGAACCACGATCGCGGGTGTCGTCATTGACTCAGGTACGACTACTCCTCGGCCCTATCCTAATTTCTAACTCCTCCCGGCGACAGGGAAGTTCGACTGGACCCGCAGTGGCAAATTCCCATCCTTCACCTCGCCATCAGAGGGTTATCATGGACTCATCTTCAGTGACACCTTTGGAGCTTCCGCCTTTGCAGTCAAGCTTCGTGTTGAGCTCCTGCGCGACATAGGGCCTGCCTTGAACCCCTTCGGAGCTTTCCTCCTTATTCAAGGTCTCGAAACGTTGAGTTTGCGCGCACAGAGACACTGCGATAACGCACTAGCCTTGGCAACGTTCGTATATATGTCGCACCGTCGTCCAATTTTTAAGTGCTCAAGGTTGATTTAGCTGGCTCCAAAACCACCCCAAGGTCGCATGGGTCTCATATTTGGGCCTCGAGAGCCACAGTTATCATGAACGTGCCAAGAAACTCCTGCGGCCGAATGCTTTCGGCGGCGTGCTGAGCTTCGGTGTCAAAGGCGATATCCATGCTGCTAGCAAGGTCGTCGATAGTCTGCGACTTGCAAGCCACCTTGCAAATGTGGGCGATGCGAAGACCCTCGTGATCCATCCTGCCACGACGACACATCAGCAGCTGACAGAGGAAGAGAGGCTGGGGGTGGGAGTGACTCCTGATCTGATTCGGGTAAGTGTTTGGTGTGGCTTTATGGCGAATGCCCACTCACAATGCGGGTATGTAATAGGTTGCGGTTGGAATTGAGCACATCAATGACATCATCGCCGACTTCGAGCAGGCGCTGAAGGCTGCGCTTTGATGGCGGATACTTTGCATTGGAAACTCCTTTACCTTTTCATGGGAAAAACAATTGTATGGTTGGACACTTTGTATGATTCTGGGTAGTGTGCGCAATGTCATTTGCTGATGAGACATGAAGAACCCTGCCGGCTCTAGCAACCGGAGGCCTGCGCGAGAATAAATGAGAAATTGTTGAAATGTGATATTTATAGACATTGGAGCATCAGTGATTATAATTAGGCTTGCTGTTAGTCAGTCTCCTTCACCATCAGTTGCTCACTGTCCTCAGAGCAAGAGCAAGGAGAGTCCAATGGAACCAAAGTGAGTACCATTAGGGTAGTTCAATGTTGAAAACAACCACGGTTTTGACGTGGTTTTGAGCGTGGTTTTGGGAATGGTTTCGGACCAGGCTGAATCCGTGAAAACAGCTTCCAATGTTGACATACCCTACTTTCAGCGTGGTTTTGGGGTCGTTTTCAGCTGAGGTTTTCGCAGAGCCGCGTCGGAGTTTCAAATAACAGTTATACTACGGTAGTGCATCAGGTGATCGACATAAGGTAGGCCTCATGCGGGGAGTATCGTCATTCCAAGGGGTGCATAGGTCACGGCCACGACCAATCGACCTATTTTCACACTCCGGCAGGCAAGCGCTGACTAACATTCATACTCCGCATGGCATTTTTCCAAGCCGCAAGCAAATTTCACCAGCCAAAGGGCGGCAACCCCTTGGGTGGTGATTTCTACAATGAGAAGTCGACCCCTTGCCGAGCCTCAGCGAGCCTTCGGCTCGCCAACCCCTTCAAACGACCAATCTGCCCTCATGCGGGTTCATCGAACATCACGCAATGTGACCACAGTGTGACAGGCCCACCAACAAGTTGTCAGCCGTGATGCCGATTGGTTTCAAATCCCGCAATAGCATCCATCTGAACGTTGAACCTTTGTCTCGAGACCACTGATACTGGTGTGTTGTCGAGAACTACACACTCCTCTGTAGCAAAAAAAGGCTGAACTAATAACTATCATATAGAGGAATATAAAGGTACTATGTAGATACTAATATCATTAAAAATCAAGATAAGAATAAGTATTATTGCAGTGGGGACTCAAAGAGAGTGGATTGGGCTGACTTGGATGCTGTCATGGTGGTGTGTTGCCTCCGCTTGAGCTTTGTCAAACTCCCGGAGGATGCTTGGCGGTAGTATACGGTGTCCGTGATATTTCTTTGCTGCCCATGCAGCTTGTTTGCCGTCAAGACCCTTCTGGTATGCATCAATAAACCGGCGAGACCTTGTAGCGTACCTAAGTGACCATCAGCAATGCAACAACAGTTTAAAAATGAGTATGATTTAACTCACTTTTGCATAAGCTCTAGTGGCACTGAGCTGAGTGCTTCAAGTACATTTTTCTCGAGGTCAGCTTCCTTTGTGGATGCAGGAAGTTGGCGATACACCCGTTTCGCGCGCCCCCAACATTGCTCAATAAAATTGAGTTCACAATGAAATTTAGGTAAAAATAAGACTTGAACCCCCTTGGCACAACAAACTGTTTCGAGGACTGATTCCACTTGCACGAAATCGGGCTGATTGAAAAGGAAGTGACGACAGCAACATGAAGTTGCCCCAGGAGCACAGTTAAACCCCTCGCACTCATACCTCAACTTGGCTTCCTTCTCGAACCCTCTTTCACGCAAGATTTGGGCCATTCCCTTAAACCAGCTGGCTTTCTCGTGCCCCTCAGGGAAATAAAGAGGCTGTGGTGTCCCATTGGCAAACCGAGCAGGTGACATGGGAATCTTCGTCTTCAGGGGTTTCCCATCGGCATTGTGCATAACCCCTCCCTTGCTGTCCTTGACGGACATGGTGATGCCCCATGATTGTGAGGGATTCTTTGGCATTGAACGGGCGGAGAGTGCGTCGTCAGCCCGTTTGACGTGGGTAGTAGCATTATCAAAGACAAGAACATGGTCGTCGTGGGGATAATGTGTCTTGAGAATTCCGATGGCTTTCTCAGCATGCTGGATGATGAGCTCATTCGTGTAGTAACCATCACGTCCTTTTCTGGCTTTGAACAAGATCTGTGCAGTTTCCTTCCCATCGGATGACTCAAGCCATCCATAATCAGCCGAAACAAAGTGCGCAACCATCAAGGAAGCACCCTCCCCCTTTGGCTGTGGCACTGCTTCTTCGGAACAATGGACCCAGCGAAGTTTTCTGCGATCGTTCACATAGAACATTGATTCATCATGGAACCATGCAACAACTTTCCTCCCTTCAAGTTCTCCATAACTTCCCCCTCCGTCAACCCTTGTACAAAGGTTATCCACCGACCAATTTCGCATTTTTGACTCAAAATGAGCCCATGCAGGTAAGAAGACTGTTTGTCTATACTTGACAACATCTTTGCGTTCATGGCCGTCAGAATATTGACCTTTAGGTTCCTTTCTCCAGCGGTACCCAAGCTTTTCCATCCATTGCTGAGCTGTTGCCAGCGAGATCGATTTGGTGAAGCCATGCTTCATTTGGATGTCAGGATCCTTCAGGTAATCGACAATGTCCTGCCCTCGAATGTACTTGCCGAGGCTTTGGAGGTGAGTTTTGATGTCGGCGGCAAGACTTTCGTCCTCGATACGAGAGACATTAGCTTTCCCGAAGTGGTGTGTAGGTAATTTTGTCCGGTCCTTGATAAATGCCTTCCCCCAAGCCCGCAAATTGCGACCTAGCCACGGCCCCTTCATTATGAAACGGGCGGTGTCATCTGATGCCCGGATCCACTGTCCTGCGGCGCTATTTTTGGGCTTGCCATCAACATCAACATTGCAAAACCGATCAAGAAAAATCTCGACACGCTCCAGTCGCCACATCACGATGGGGTCAAGCTTTGGTTGTCTATATCCAGTTTGGTCATGGCGTGGAGGCCGCAGGAGCAGGCGAAGTTCCTTCAAGGCCTTGCGAGCCTCTTCAATGGATGGGGGACGGTGATGCTTGAAGCTATGGTCCCGTTGACAGGTCGGCCCATGGCCACACATTTCCCCTCCCTCTGTGATATCTCCAATGGTGCTCTCAGCATCTGTCTCGGCATCCATCACATAATCAAGACTGGTACTATCCTCCACACCAAAATCACCGCCCTCCATGTCCCTCCGACTACAACCATGTTCTGCCCGTGGCCCAGTACTGCCCACCTCACACCTTCGGCAGTCGTCAAGCGTAGCCACTGCCAGTGGCATGGACATGGTCTCAATGTCGCACAATTTATTGGCTGGATCGGATGAGGCCTGGTTGGGGCAGTGCGGCAGCGGACGGTGAGTTTTGTGGCTCCGTCCAATGATTCTTTCTAACACAGTATCCACCTTGGACGAGAGGTACTGGGCTTGGTAACCCTCGGTAGCCTCAGCCATAGCGTCATCGCAAACCTCCTCACAGGTTACCAGGTAAGAGCGCTGTGTGACCGGAAAGCGGCTCATATTCAAGTTCTTGTGATGTTGTGTGCTGGCACTCGAAGGAGATAGAGGGTGATGTGATGGGGACGGAATGCTGGGATCCGGATACAAAGAAAACGCGGTGGCAACTTGCAATGCATCATAGTGAGTCACCTCGGTATGCGGCTGCTCAAGGCCTGATGTATTGACTGTTTCGTTAAAGAAAAAATGCTGAATTTCATGGGATGTGTCGACTGGAGTACTACAATCCATGCCGTCCCTTGACTCGGACTCAAGCGCTCGGAGCTGGGACCAGTGAGTTTCCTCGGCGATGTCCTAACGAACCCAGGTCAGTCTACAGACAATGCACGGTGCACCAGAGCATGTTCTGGTGTTGTAATGGCTGACTTACTAGATTCTCCTTGTCAGGGCCAGCTTCACTTGGACCCAGTGAACCAGTCCTGGTCCTCTTCGACTTTCGCGAGTTGTTCAGGTGCTCTGCCCACTGCCTATACAGGCATTTCTTGAGCGGCATGATGGCTGCTGGTTTGTAGGGTGCGAGCGCTGACTTTCGGCAGGTGAGTTTGGCCCCACATCTCACTACCCTTAACTTGTCTCGTACAGTGTAAAATTCACTACTATTGTAAATCATCACCAAATCAAAAAATGAAACAATGAAAATTTCGGAATGCATATTCTCTAAACTTTCATTGATGGACTACACCTATAATGATGTTGTAGATTACTAGTGGATTTTCTATTGTATGTCACACTGGAATCACACTTAGTCACATGACATTGGATGAACCCGCATGAGGCCTACCTTACAGTAATCGACCTTAATCATGCTTTTGAGGCAAGGAGAATAAGTTTGAATCAAGCCCACTCAGCTCCTTATTTTCCTTGTATCCAACTTATATCTCACTTTGCTTGGAGGGATTTACTTGTGAAAATTAAAAGCATCAGTAATTGCATTGGGGCACCTCGCGATATAAGCACAGAATAAGGAAATTAAGAATAAAATAGAAAACACTGGAGACGATCTTGTAGTCCCCTCGTAGCCCCCTGGTCATGTCGTCGTGTTGTCCCCTTGTTGTTGCGTCCCACTCATTGTGTTGTCCCCTCACTGTGGTCGCTGTCCCCTCATCTCATTGTCCCCTATGGCCCCCGGTCATGATGTTCGTGTTACCGGTCCTGTCGTCGCTGTTGAACTTGCGCTTATAGCAGCATGTACAGCATTCATTACAGCGTGTTACTATCTTAGATAAGTAGTTAGATAAGGACTCTTAGTCACATCAACAGTCACATCAGTGACTTGTCACACTTGTATCCTGTATATAAACCCAGCGCTGTAATAGCACTCAATAGATCATTTCTTATACTCCAACCACTACCTGCTTACCAGCAAGTAATCCCCTCAGCACAGGTGAGTAGAGAGTTCCTCTCACTATGCCCCTGTATGCTTCAACAGTCGCGTCTTCCCCTCGTCATGCCATCCCCTCGTCGTGGTTGTCATCCCTTCATCTTGTCGTCCCCTGTGGCCCCAGTCTCGTCTTGTTTCGTCATCTCATCTTGTCTTGTTGTATCATTGTCTGGTTCGTCTTGTCTTGTCTCTTCCTCCCTCTCTATTGTCTCCTTGTCGTCTTTGTATGAGTCCGCGCTACGTGTCGGTTTTGCTGGTGTGCCCGCACTTGCGGTGCACGCCTGGCTATCGACGTCTAGCGTCGTGTTGCATACAGGTGGTTGGCCGAGGTTGTATGGTTGCTGGGTTGCGATGGGGTGACTGGTCGTCAAAAGGGTGGGAGTGGGGGATGTTGAGCTGGAGTGATGGACGGGGGTGCTTACCGGCATGAACAACATGTTTGTCGTTTCGTTCGTCACCATTTTGCCTACATTATCTGCGGCTGCAGGAGTCGGTGTGGGGGGAACCATGGGGTTCATCTCGTCTCCCTGTCTTACCGTCTCATCATCGTCCCCTTGTCTTGCAAACCCGTTCAACGATCCTGAACAGCCTGACGGGCGACGGTGCAACACCACCTTGTTTCAAACTCAGACATGGCTGCCGAAAATTGCCGAAAGCTGGTTAGCAGAAGCAGCTTTGGGGTTCGGTCTCAAAAACCACTTCCAAAACTATGCTCAAAACCACATCAAAACCACGGCTGTTTTCAACATTGAACTACCCTATTAGGGGAGCTCAGAGTTGTCGCTTTTTTGCTGTCACTGTTGCTTTCACTTTCGCTTTTAGTCATGTGCATGCTGATACTGTGAAGTAATCCCCAATGGCGCACAGCACTGACATACTGGGAACTTCAATGTTTTGAGGGCCTTAGAATAGACTCGGGAACTGCCGCCAGAGGGCGGCAGAAACCTTACTTGTTCGTCAAACATCGAGGTCAACGTGCGTAGTTGCAAATTTCAGTATACATAATGGAACTTGAGGACAATGATGGAACATGGGGAGATTAAAGAGAAGTGGCCCAAGTTCATGAGCTTACAGGCGAAGACAAAAGGTTAGAAAATTTGTGTCGACAAACATCGACGTGGTGGCAGCATACAAGAGTAGATCCATAGTCAGTCAATGTAGCACATGTCAACATTCCGTTTGAGATAGAAAGACACCGTCGACCGAGGATTCATGATGCAGCTACTTGAAGTAGGATTCTGCAATCGAGACCTCTGAGTCACAGTCACATGAGCTATGAAAACAGTCACACAAATGCATCTGAAGATGAAACCTTGCAAACAAAGGAATTCACTTACTTCAACGTGGTGCCATTCGATGTAACATGACCCTCGAAGACAAAGGGCAAGATTTTACCGATCATATACACCATCTGTGTGTGCACAGCAAGTTAATTGTGTGGTTTCACCACGTCACGTGAACGATGAAAACAGTCGCACAATTATGACCGAGCAAGAAACCTTGCAAGCAAGGTAATTTCATAATGGAATTGAAAAATATCATATTATACATACCCTGATTGGTGGGTGAGAAATACTATATTTAAGGGGTCAGCAGAATAACTGCAAAAATATTTCATTATGTGGAAGATTCTCAGTGAGGCAAAAATATAATATTTTAAGAGGTCATATAATGTGATGCAGAATATTATTGTCTTTTTCACGTGACTTGTTCCCATGGGAAAATGATGTAAAAAAAATGCCCTCCTGCTCTGTCAACCCATAACACCTCAACTACTCACAGGATTGCATTGGCAATGATACCATTTGACTCAGAAAGGTCCAGAGAATATATCCCAAGGTGGCCAGAAGAGAAAACAGCCAATTCTGAAGATTCAAAATTCTGGGGTGCCGGGGTAGTCAATTGGGGTAGGTTTCTATCTTTCTGTGCTCAATCCAATGCTTGGGAACTCATTGTAGATATGCCACAATACCATATCATCCATCAAATGTAATCTGCCAGCATAAATTTTAGGGTGGTGATGTGTGGAGTGGTAAATAGGGGTAGATGGTAGTAGAGTAGCCCTGTTCAGATTCATCCAATGTGTTCCAAACAAAAAGTGCAATGAATTCATGGTGACAATGTAATGAGTGAGATACATGAGATATAGACTAAGATGTTCAAACAATCACAAGGTTTCCTGCCTTCACTGCCTCGAGATCATCATCTGCATAATCCTTCATGTTGACGGCAGTACCAACTGTAACTCCAAGCCACTGCTGGGGATCAGATGCGGTGACATGCTTAGACGCGAGCTGAGATAGGCAAGTAAAACCCTTCTCCTGGAGGATACCTTCAAACTGCGAGTAATTGACTCCATCTTGGCTTCGTTCTGTGTGCTGATCGAGGTAGGAAAGCCATTTGGTGATACTGGGAATAGACGCAGGTGGTAGGGGTGAGACTGAACGTGACCTGGAGTTTGACGACGTCCCAACGTGAAGATGGGCGGCTGATGACATATTGGACAGCGTGGGTGAGGGTAACCTTGACGGCTGCTGTGTACCTGGTGGGACCATTCCCCCCCATGGAAAAAAGGGAGGTGGGCCATATCCGAGTCCATATCCATATCCACTTGGATATCCTGGAGCCTGAGGTCCTGGCATGCCTGGTCCCTGAGTGGGCATTCCCATTGTTTGTGAGGAGGGCTGGACAGTAGAGCCTCATGTACGAAGCCTAGCGGTCTGCATTGGCAAGCCAACTGGCTTTGTATTGACCATTGCTTTATCATCCATTTGATCATGGCAGTGTGTAGCGTCAGTATATGCAGCATGAAGTGTAAAAAAAAAACTTACAATCTGGATTGCCCAGAACGACAGATTATTGATAGTCAACAGATAGCAACACTCACTCTTTTCATCTGGAACGTAACAGTACATCGGGCTCTCAGGCCCCTTCACATGTATGTCACACTTCCACCTTTCTTGAAGTTGCTTGATCAATTCCTCACGACAAGATGCTCCCTCGAGCTGACTGCTTGACAACGGGGATGGTTTCTGCTTCATTGCTCCAGATGATGATCCTGAAGCCTTGCCGCCCTGCAATGAACAATGTGAGAGATGATAGAAAAAATGACAATGTCCAACTTATGCCTTTTGAACGAGCTGAAATTTCATTGCTGCTATCCATTGAGACATCTGTAAAATGAACGGTGGGATTCTTAAGGATACAATTTGATATACATCCGGTCTTGGTACGTCCAGGAATGATCATAGCTCACATTTTTGCTTTGAATAGATCCAGCTCTTCATCATTTTGGACTGATGTAGCTCCCTGCCAAGCCCTATCGGACTCCAAACAATATTGGAGCCAAATTAAATCTGGAAACCACTCCATCTTCCTGCCAACTTTGCTGTGAAGCTCCTCGAGAGAGATGGTGGATGGGATTTCAAATGGTGCATTTGAGCCATTAGGCTGACGAGCGATGCACTGAACTGTAAATACTGTATAGTATTCAATGTCAATCAGTTAGTATATGAAATGATCTGAATGAACGACATTTATGACAATTATCTGGATTGTAACTTGGAGGCTCCGCTTTGTCAGAGGTGCGACTGGTTTTTGGACACTGGGCGGTGGCAGCTTTGGGCTTGGTAGTATGGGCCTTGATGTTGGGGTGTCTTGCAATGAGTTGTTACATCTTGAGATCTGACTCGTCATCTAAACCCTTGCTCTCATCCACGTCATCCCCATTGCTGGAGACAGCATCCAAGTCAAAGGTTTCACTCTTCTCGCTGATGTACCCATCTGAGTCGCAAGGAAGACCAGCGGTGACTGCATCAAAGAAAGTGTTTGCATGCTCAAGGGAGTGGGGTTGAGATGTGGAGACATCAGTGTCATAAATGGATTTGTTGGATTTGTTAGAGTTGTAAGTGGGTTCACCAAACACAGGGGGGTTGTGGGGTTCATCAATCTCTGGAATAGCGTTCAGGTTGGCTATAAGGAGGGGAGACATCACTGCAGGCTCACATGGAGTTGAGCAACTCGCACATCCAGTGTGTTGTCACTTAGGTGGCGGTGGGTCTGCTATGTTTGTGGAGGGAGAGGTTTTCTTCATTGGAGCATGCTGAGGGACAGGTCTTTGTGAAGCAGGCTTAGCGAGGTTGGCTGGTGGCAGGTCAACTGGTGGGGCACTGGAACTGCATGTGCTACCGTGATTTTCCAGGACATTGCACTCCCAGCAACTTGAGGTCCACTAGCCATGCATTTCGAACATGTGACATGCCCATCAGGGACGTCGCATTTCACCTTCTGCAAGCGGCAGTGAGAGCACACCACTGATTTCTTCTTGGCACCTAAATCCAAGTTGGGTCGTCAAAAAACATGTTTATTAGTTAGCTACAATAACATACGGCTTGGGAAACTTACCTGGCAGTTTCTTGGGGGGAAGAGATGCTTTAGAGTCCACTGTCTTGGACCGTTTGTGCTTTCGAGGAGTCATGAAGGACGACGACTGGTCACCTTTCAAGCACGAGAGGAAAAGGAGGGAGGCCCTGAAGAACAACTCATCACTGTTCAAGCTTGAAAGGACAGAGAGGGAGGCAAACCGAATTTATAGGGTGTGCTGGCGTGAATGTGATTGGGAAATCACCTAGCCAGCCCCAACTTGCTGCGTGTCCAGACGTAGGTCACATTTGAAGTTTGCACCCAGGGATAGAACCTTGTTACTCACCAGGAAGCACCGCCATTGCGTTTACGATGCAAGCGTACAAAAGATTGTTTGAATATTACATGGTCTGGCTGGCGATTTGTCTTAGACACGTTTGAATGGTAGTAAGATTGTGATAAGAGATGATATAACAGGTAATATGATCCCATCACTTCATGCTTGCAAATCCTGATGGACTATTCAAACTTGAGCCTATCACTGGCATATCAATCACATTTGAAGAAGACTCATAATATTGTGGATACACATTATACATATCCACAATGCATGTACTAACCATAAGCATCCTGGGGAGTGATCACATACAGCGCCCTGAGCAGTGTTACATATAGTTCCTCATCTGTCATCTCTGTCATCACCATGCGAACATAATCTCCGCTCCTACAAAGGTGGTATTTCATTGCTGAGAAGGTGAGCTTGATCAGATTGAAGTCAGGGAAGTAAGGCAGTAGAAATTCACACTGCATCCCCCTATGTAAAGGTCAGTTTGCATTTGTGTTGAAGTTGACTGGATTGACTTACCTAGACTCAATCATTTCTTGGATGTCAGGGTGCTTGTGGATACGGCAGTTATCCATGACGATAACTGAGTTTTGAGCAGGGTATGGCTGCATGTAATCAAGTAATCCTTGGATGAATTGTGTAAATGTTTCTGTGCAGAAAGAACCTTCAACTACATCACAGTGCAGGATGCCATCATGGAGTAAGAGGGCAGAAAGCACTGAGAAACTGTGTGACAATGAGTGATAAGCAACAGATTTATTGTAAATTATAAACTTACCGCCGACCATGTACAAAAAAAGCCTTGCACTGGGCCTTAGTCCCTCAAATCAACCAAACATGACCACAGGAAGTTGTTCGTTGATTCACAGAGCTTTCGTCCACGAAGACCAGCTGGTCTGCTTGATACATGCCAATTTGAGCCAAGTACTCAAGTCATTTCTTGGACGACCTCTCTACCACAACGCGTGTGATCTAGAGAAAATGAGAAGCACATTTTGAAGACATAAATAGGCCTACCTTTTTCATTGTAAACCTGGATCTATGAAGTGTCCTCCAAATGGTAGATCTTGAAATGCAGACATCACATGATGCGGCAAGCATCTTTTGGAGCTCATCTAAGTATAGGTCGGGGGTTTTCTGGATTGTGCCCAGAAGAAACTATGTGGATAAACAGGTTAGTTGCCCTATGTGATACAAGAAATATTAGGGACATACCTCTACATCGACATCTCGAAGATGTCTCCCACCTGGTTTTCCTTTCTCTCTTGCCTTCTCACCTGGGTTAGGAATTGTTCTGTATGCACAAAAATATGTATGGACTTGTTTGACCATTTGAGTAGAGAGATTGAGACACATTGCAATTTGCTCACAGTCAAGGAACTGGGTGAGCCGTACGATGGCCCATTGGATATCGGGGGATGTTTGTTGACCTTGTGGCATATCTACAACGAGTTTCCAAGTGTTGGATCAAGCACAGAAAGATAGAAACCTACCCCAATTGACTACCCCGGCACCCCAGAATTTTGAATCTTCAGAATTGGCTGTTTTCTCTTCTGGTCACCTTGGGATATATTCTCTGGACCTTTCTGAGTCAAATGGTATCATTGCCAATGCAATCCTGTGAGTAGTTGAGGTGTTATGGGTCGACAAAGCAGGAGGGCATTTTTTTTACATCATTTTCCCATGGGGACAAGTCACGTGAAAAAGACAATAAATTCTGAAAAGTATTATGAAATATGTTATGGAGTGGATAAAATATTGAAACTTCCAAAGTAGTATTGAGCACTTGCAATCCTGGTGCTACAGGACCACAGCAACAGAGCCACTGCCAGGATCTCAATGTTTTAAGGGCCTTTGTCACGTCCCGTGACATTCCCATCCAATTCAACCTAATCCTGACACATTCCGATGCATCCCGATATATCTCAACAAATGTCGGGTTGTACTTAGAATTATTTCTCCTTCATTCTCTATTCCGTTTCCTGTTCCTGTTTCCGAGTCCTCGGACTTGTATTAGTAATCATATCTGTCTTATGTCCATTTCCATTATGTTTCTCCCATTTGTCATCTCCTTACTAACTCCACGTTCCATTTGTCATCCGCACGCCTTACCTTTGTAATCCCAAACATAGCCTTTGATACTGCATGTTGGGATTCCCTAACCCCCAATGCTATCCCATTTATATCCTATCAGATACTTAGTATATAAACCCTTTGTATATTCTCTACATTTCCTTAGTTCGAATATCAACTAAAGTCTTCTCCCAATCCTCTAAACATCTGATCTCCCTTGAAGTCCCTAAGTTGACCTTAGGACTTCAACTCTGACCCTTATCCAAAATCTAGAGACAGAACTCGTACAGGGGCGCAACACATAAGTTGAAGCCGAAGTCTCTTCCCCTCCGACCCCCTTAGGACTCTCTGGACTCACGTCCTCATAAACCCGACATCCTGATCCTTCAGATTACTTCCAGAAAGTCCGGGATTGAACCGGACTCTGACAGCCTCATAATATATTTCAGAATTTAATATTCTACATCACATTATATGACCTCTTAAAATATTATATTTTTGCCTCACTGAGAATCTTTCACGGAACAAAATATTTTCGCAGTTGTTCTGCTGACCCCTTAAATATAATATTTCTCACCCACCAATCAGGGCATGTATAATATGATATTTTTCAATTTCATTATGAAATCTATTCTAAGGCCCTTAAAACATTGAAATTCCCGGTGTGTGAATGCTTCCCCAATAGCCCTAACCCTAATCCTAACATTGACTAGTATTCCTAACCCTATCACTGTAGGAGGGATATTATGGACCTGTAGTATACCTTAGTAGTTACCTGTAGTATACACCAGGAAATCCTCATTTTTCTTACTGACACTTATTATACTTATTTTGCCTTTACAAGTAGCCAAGTACTCTAAGTGTTATAAGTGCACCAAAGTCCGTTTTTCCAAAATCACGACCAAGTCAATAAGTAGTACAAGTATGAAAGGGCTTGCAAGCAAGCCAGGTAAATTAAGCACCCAAGCTGATACTGCAAATTTCCAACTAAATCAATAAATACATCCATGTCACATGTTGATGTCTATAATGCAATCTCAAATGTGTGATGATCGGCAAATTTATTGACATAGTAAGCATGGAAAACATCATAGGAGTGATGGGGGTGAATCTATGGGGATATTTCCTGGGTTCGATAGATGGGGATCAAGTGGGCAGCACAATAAATTGAGTTCAGGTGGATAACAGAGATGTCAGGCTGATGGTGGACATTGAAGCCTGGGCAAACAGTCCACACCCCCATGTCTTCATCATGTCCTTCAGAGAGGACAAACCAGCGGACGACTGTGCATGGGTACTGTTTACCATGTATGATGAATGTAAAAAAAGCGAGGATACGCACAACATCCATTTCATGCATCACCTCAAGCTGAAGGAAAGTCACACCAAGGGGATTTCACACTGACCTCATTGAAGTCCCGCAGATGTGAAGGGGAAATGGCACAAGGCTTGTGATTTCATGCTTACAAGACCTGCCCCCAGCTGCTGGGTGACCTGAGTGACACTTCCACCACTACACCTACCATAACCAGTGTGCCTAGAGTACCTGTCTGCCTGCCTCTTCCTAGGTTAGCTGCTGGAGTACCCAAAGAACATTCCTCCACCATTTGCTGACACCACCAAGCCCACCGATCATAGGTGCATTCTTAGTTGGCTAGTACTATAGTCTACAATTACTGATATTCTCCCTAAGGGTAACATTGGAAAGCTAGTGTTCTGTCATCCGACCAACAGGATTTCTGTTATTGTTGGCTTGTGTGGCCTCTGTCCATGATTCCTAGCCATCATAGTTGGGGTGTACATGGGTGACTGGGCTGCCAACACACTGCATCTATACATCTGCAATATATTTATGTGTTCTAGTATATGGTTATTGGACTTGCCTCTTTGATTGGCATTGCAATTATGTAGATGTAGCATCCCCCTTTACTGCTTGCCAGCCTATTGGAATAAAATGTACATATACAGGCTGGCAAGGGTGTTTATTCAACTAGGCTGAATAGTGATCTTTGATAGAATATATTGATAGAATTTTAAAATGCCACATAGATTGACCAGGATACCATAATGTTGATACTTCCTAAGTGCATATCTTAAGATCTATTTATACTATTTATACTTGCTACCTATTGATGCATAGTCATTACAATCTTACTAATGATCTAGCAAATTGTGTGCCTTCTGAAGTGGTTTTCCTCAAGAATTGTCTGTTACGCGGGGTGACACCAGAGTGTTCAACCTGAGTAACAGTCAATGTTTTCTATCTCAATCGTTATGAACAATGAGAAGTACTTAGTTGTCAAAGAAGAGAGCAGTTGTCAGGAGTAGACTGAGGCTCAGGGAACAGAGGTATCAGGAATGCAAGATGAGTTGCGTAGAATAAGCTAAAGTACATGTGCATTTATCGACAGCTATATAAATGGGTCTGGGTTGCGCACAGACCAGGTAGAGGGAGAAAGGCCATTGGCTGGAATACTATGGAAGGTAGGAGAAGGCATGGCCTTTGAAGAATAAGCTTGGTAGACTTGTGAAGACTACCTAAAGGGGAAGTTGGGTTGGACCAACCATGGAATAATCTGGATCGAGACGGAAGGATATGGGGAGAGATGGGAAAACATAGATGTATCATAGGGGAAAAGAGAAAGAGATAGGGGGCAACTGGCATATCATAACATTACCCCTTGTACACTGAAAGTCCCAGGCTTTCAAAATTCACGATATTCAGGAGCGGGGGAGCTGGTCAAGTTAGAGTTGGCTGTGGCATCAAAGACATTGTAGTCTCCCACTAGAGTAGGGGAAGGAGCGCAATGAGCAGGAAGAGTGGTATCTTGGATGAGATGGAGGTAGGGGATAACCGTCAATCACATCCTGTCGTTCTGCTTGGTCGGTGGTGGCGATGACTTGCTCAACAGAGAGACCGAAGGCTTGTTTGGTGGAAAGGTCCACATCGATAGAGTCTTCAAGTGAGTCTCCACTTCCTTGATGACGGAAGGAGGAAGAACCCGAATGGGTGAGGGGACGGGAATAGATAACTTGGGTATTATTCCTTCAAGAACGACGGCGACGGGGAGTGGGCACAGGAAGAGAAGGAGTAACTTCTTCTATGGTCATCATTCTGATTCCAGAATGGGGGGTACTAGAGCGACGAGTGGGGGAGTTTACAATGGAGGAGGAACGGTGTAGGGAACCAGAGTTCCCTACGCGTGCAACACCGCATGACGACCCATCCTATCACACCCACATGTATCCAGCGACTTGCCCATGAGAGTTCCATTCGCCCACACACATATCCTCACTTGCCCGGAGCTTTCCCTTTTGTTTATAGATCCTCATGTCCATCCTTGTACTGCCCACTCTGCCCATGCCCTTGTCTGGCTGGTAAGTAGTATACCCTCTCTCTTCCTCTCTCTCTCTCTCTCGCTCTCTCTTTCTCCTTCGTACTTAATGTTTCGCCCGATATCGCCCATATATATCAGATCATGTGCCCCTCAATGGGCGTAGTTACAATTACCTAAGCCGCCTGCCTGTCTGACAGTCTCGGGCATACCCAGACTATAAAGTCCTGTACATAGGCACCACAGTGCATATATTTCGCATTTTAGACTCCCAATTTATTGTTATCAACGATCCCCCGATTCCCATCGCATGAGACTCCCCTCAAACATCCACTATTGAGTACACCTGGTCTACCCGCACTCGCCCAGACACCGCCCAGCTAAGGTCGGACTCTCTCATCTCCAGGTTCAGCACTTCACCGCCCGGATTCGACCCGGACACGTCTCGCAGCCTTAGGATTGTTGAACTTGCGCTTATAGCAGCATGTACAGCATTCATTACAGCGTGTTACTATCTTAGATAAGTAGTTAGATAAGGACTCTTAGTCACATCAACAGTCACATCAGTGACTTGTCACGCTTGTATCCAGTATATAAACCCAGCACTGTAATAGCGCTCAATAGATCGTTTCTCATACTCCAACCACTACCTGCTTACTAGCAAGTAATCCCCTCAGCACAGGTGAGTAGAGAGTTCCTCCCGCTATGCCCCTGCATGCTTCAACAGGTTATGAGCCCCGGAGATGCAGCCTCTCTGCGCCTTTATGGCTGCATTGAGTGCGCTCTCTAGCTCCCTGCAATGTCGCCTTAAATGGCTTGACACTGAGCTGAGGAATGAGTGCATTAACATGCTGCTCAGAGATGATTCTCACAGCGCCCTCAAGGGGCTGCTATCTTTCCTCAAAGTGCCTTAATGGCTGCTTGTCGCCCTGTATAGGTGCTGACTCCCTTCGTTGACAGAATCAACGTCGAATGTTCCTTTACTGCTGCCTTGCATACTTGACCCTCGTCACTTACTTGACATACAGCATCATAGTCTCTTTCCTTCGAGAAACCTACTTCTGCCTGGCACTCATTGCATTCCTTGTCTACCTGTCTTATCACCTCATCGTCTTCTTCTTCCAAGACACCTTTGAGCTTCGCATCAACATCAATGATTGGCACTTCGACTTTTCTTGGAACCATATCCAACAGACTCCTGCCACTACTACCCCAGTTACCTGGAATTCTTCTACCACCACCATCGTCAATCCGACTCCTGAAGAAGATCTCTGGCCAGGACATCCTACTTGGAACACCACTACCTGGAATACTCCTACCGTCGAAGAAGCTATCAACAACGTCGTACAGCAGTTTGTAGCCAATCATCCCACCGGTTTCTACTGGCCCCTTGAAGAAGAAGAAGACCTCTAGCCATCATGACTTCGTCCATCAACAACCTCGTCTCTGTCCTCACCGGCGCCAACTACCTTTCCTGGGCACCCGTGATGAAAGGTTTTCTTATGGCTCAAGGTGTTTCTCATGTTCTTACTGAAGACTGTCCCTCTCCTACCACCTATGATGATAACTCCAACAACGCCAACGACATCTTCTCCTGGAAACAGGACGACACCAAAGCGTTAGGATACCTCATCCTTCGTGTTCAGGAAAGCATCCGCGTCAAACATGACGCCCTCGTCTCCGCAAAAGCCTTCTGGGATGCGCTCTCTACAGAGTATGGCACCCAAGGCGTCTCCGCCACCTATGGCGAATTCAAAGCAATGTTGGATACCCCCATCCCTTCCAACCAACACCCCGCTTCTGCGTTCAACAAAATCAACGCCCACTTCACTCGCCTCAAGAAGGCCGATTTCGAAATCCCCATCAAGGTCCAAGCAATGATCTTGCTCTCCAAACTCCCATCCTCAATGAACTCCATCGCACAAATCGTCGCCATGGACAAGGAGCTGATGACTCCCACTGGAATTGAGAAGGCCGCCGTCCTCTGCTGGGAACAGGCTGATAA
>KN819326.1:933946-948170 GCA_000827475.1 Paxillus involutus ATCC 200175
AATGTTGTCGTAGCCATCATCTATGTGGATGACGCCCTCTTCTGTGGCCCTAACAAAGCCATCGTCGATGAAATCAAAGCTATGTTCATGAAGAAATGGGAATGTAGAGATCTTGGAGTTCCCAAAGAATTCCTTCGCATGCGCATTCAGCGCAAAGGCAGCAAGATCTACTTAGATCAATGCGCTTATCTGGAAACTGTCCTCGAAAGATGCGGTATGCAGAATGCGAAATCCGCACCCACTCCTCTTCCCCAAGGCTACTATGCTTTGCCAAATGAATCTGCTACAGATCCTAACTTGCGCAGTCGTTTCCAAACTGTCATTGGCTCCTTGCTCTACATAATGCTTGGAACTCGTCCTGACATCGCATATGCTGTGACTGTACTTTCTAGGCATGCAGCCAACCCCTCAGAAGACCACCTCAACAAAGTGCTACATATCTGCCGCTATCTCATTGGAACCAAGAATTATCCCCTTGTGTTCAATGGTGGATCTGGTCTCAGCCTTATGGCTTGTACAGACTCAGACTGGGCATCTGACCCCACTTCCCGCCAATTGCAAACAGGATACTTCCTGAAATTGCAGATGGCATATTCAGCTGGGCCTCTCATGCCCAAAAGACAGTTGCTCTTTCCTCAATGGAGGCTGAATACATGGCACTCAGTGATTGCAGTCGCCAAGTAGTCTGGATATGCTCCTTATTAAGTGAGCTCGGCTACAACCTCAAACCTATCCCAATCTGTGGTGATAATCAGGGATCCATCTTCATGGCTACAAACCCTATCACAGAAAAGCGCTCCAAACACATCGACATCCGCTACCACTACGTACGCAAAGTCATCTCCCAGAAAAAGGTTGAGATATACTTTATTGATGGAGCAGCTAACCCTGCAGACATGTTCACAAAGAACTTGGGACATGTCAAATTCGAACAGTTCAGAGCCCAACTAGGCCTTGAATTTTATCAGGATACACATGGCAGCTAAATGCGCCATCTACACTCGCGCACACTTAGGTGATGCTTAGCGAGGGGGAGTGTTGAACTTGCGCTTATAGCAGCATGTACAGCATTCATTACAGCGTGTTACTATCTTAGATAAGTAGTTAGATAAGGACTCTTAGTCACATCAACAGTCACATCAGTGACTTGTCACACTTGTATCCAGTATATAAACCCAGCACTGTAATAGCGCTCAATAGATCGTTTCTCATACTCCAACCACTACCTGCTTACTAGCAAGTAATCCCCTCAGCACAGGTGAGTAGAGAGTTCCTCTCGCTATGCCCCTGCATGCTTCAACAAGGATCTCCCATTCTGTCCTCCTCCTCCCTTAGTTTTTATTTCCTCCCTTCGTCCTTCACTTTCGCCCGATTGACCATCGAGCACCCTTACTGTTTCACTCGAGAGGAAGAGGAGACATATCCTCCAGCCCTCATGCTCACTGCTTCCCTCAAGGGTTGAACCATTTGCCCTACCCCCTCATTCTCTGGCCTAGTCTTTCTCCTTAGACTAGCTTAGTTGACTACAATGGATCCTGCTAGGGGTAACATCACGGGGTACATCCTGTCAACTATTGGGAGAGGAGGGTACCTCACTCTCAGAACTGGGGGAATCAGAGAGGGGGACGTTATTCCTTCGGTCAAGAGGACCTTGATGGTGGTGTTGGTGATGTCTATTGATATTAAAGACAAGATCGTTGAAATTCATCTGATGGAGGATGTTGATGAGGAGTTCCTGTTGTTTGTCTTGAATGTGTTTGAGAGTAGAGACGACCCAGTCATGAGAATTAAGACAGTGGTTGGTTCTTTCGATGAACTTGATGACATTAGAGATGCAATGATTCTGAAGGAGGGCAGAGTAGGAGTCTAGTAGAGGAGAATTTTCTTCGAGGCGAAGGGTGAGATCACGAGTATTTCTGCATTCTTTGGTATAAGCGACGTATTCGGCCATAAGACCGTAGGAGGGAGGTCTGTGAGAACAGTGACTGCAAGGGATAGGTAAATCCCCTACATTGAAGGCGATATGAGTATTGGCGATGGTACGAGTGGGAGGCATGATGATCAAGGAGTTGGTTATTTTCTTTTGCGAAGTGAGTGAAGAACCTGAAGGAAGTCTCTGGGGCGAGCTGTCTTATAAGTGTTTAAGATGTCCTTGGCATGTCGGAGATTTCCTTCAGTTTCCCACGAGTTTTCAGAAGAAGGGTATCCTTTCCAGGAAATGAGGTAGCGGTGTCTTTGAGGGTTACCTTGATGTGAGAGGATTTGGTCAATTTCGTATTCCTCTTCTCCACTGATAAGGTCAGGGGGAGGTCTGGTGAAATTTGGACCGTGTTCGGGAGTTTCCCGATAGGACGATAGAAGGGAAGCATGGAAGACATCATGAATCTTTCAAGTTGCAGGTAACTTGAGGCGATAAGTGATGGGAGATAAGACTTGAGTGATTTCAAAGGGTCCTTCCCTTTTGGGGAATAGTTTTCTAGAAGAGTAGCCGAGTTTCAAATTATGACCTTCTAACCAAACCTTATCACCGGTTTTCCAGGGTTTGAAGTTGGAAGACATGTGTTCTTTCATGACACGTTGTGCGATTTCGTGAGCGGCTAGGGCTTCTTCTCTGGCTTCTTTTAGGGTGGACAAATGTTCTTCAATGGAAGGGAGAGGGGAGTTCTTGGCAATGGAGGGGTAGGAACATGGTTCATATCCGAGCATCAGGAAAAAGGGGGACTTCTTTGTGACAGAGTGAATATTAGAGTTGTGAGTGAATTTGGCAGTGGATAGAAGTCTAGACCATTCATTTGGTTTTCCTTTGCAGAAGATGCAGATGTAGGTTTCTACTTCTTGATTCATATGTTCGGTTTCACCATCGGACTGGGGATGGTAAGCGGTAGAGAGGGAGATATCATAGTCGAGGAGGCGGCCAAGTTCCTTGGCGAAGGCGGAAGCAAATTGGGGTCCTCAGTTAGAGATGACCTTTTCGTGAAGACCGAAATGGGTATAGACGGTTTTCAAAAATAAATCGGCTACGCCGGCAGCGTCTATATTTTTGTTGCAAGGTGATAAAATTACCCCCTTCATAAGCCCATGATCCACCATGACCATGAGGGAGTCAAAACCATCAGAAACAGGTAGATTCGTGATGAGGTCGACGGAGATCTGCTGGAAGGGATGTGTCGAAGTTGAGGGAATCGGGGATAAGGCGGGGACGGAAGGATGGGTGTTAGCCTTATGCCTTTGGCATGTAGCACAGCCAAGAACAAAGTTTCGAACAAAGGTGGATAGGCCGGGCCACCAGAAATCACGAGAGACAAGATTGATGATTCGGGTAATGCCGGGATGTCCGGCAGACAAGGATTCATGGATAGAAGTCATGATTTCCTTACATTGCATGGAAGGGACATAGAGGCATGTCTTGAAATGGAGGTTGGCGCTGTTGTATTCCCAATCATTAAAGGATGCTCGAGGGAAGAGGGATTTCCCATCATCGAGAGCATGGATGGCAGACAGGACAAGAGGATCAGTCGGGGTGGATTCCTTGATTTTGGAGACCAGGGAAAAATCGATAGAGCGAGCGAAGAGGTTATCCAGAAGTAGAGTGACTTCTTGATTATCAGTGGCGGTGTCTGGAGAATGATATTGGGAAAGAGTGTCAGCAGGTGCCATTTTCGGTCCAGGAACGTGTTAGGGATCAGCCAGGAATAGGAGCCATCTGGCTTGGTGTTGATTAAGGTTTTGGGGGGATCAGAAATATGTGAGATTCTTGTGATCTGTCATTACCATGACATTATGAACAGTTCCTTGGAGATAATGGTGCCACACTTTCAAGGCGTGGATGACGGCGAGGAGTTCTCAATCGTAGATGTTGTAGTTCCATTCGGCAGGAGAGAACATTTCAGACAGATAGACGCAGGGGTGAAGTTTGCCGTTGATATCTTTCTGCATGAGGACGCCTCCAGTAGCATGGAGAGAGGCATCAGCCATAACAAAGAAAGGTTTTGAGGTATCAGGGAGTTGAAGGACAGGGGCTTTCATGAAGAGTCTTTGAAGTTCGTGAAAGGCGGTTTTGCAATCTGAGGACCAATCCCAAGGGGCATGTTTCTTGGTGAGATTGGTGAGGGGTTTCGACAATGTGGAAAAGGAGGGGATGAATCGACAATAGAAGTTGCAGAATCCTAGGAATGAGTGCACTGCCTTGACATTTTCAGGGATGTTCCATTTAGTGATGGCCTCAAGTTTGACAGGGTCCATCTTAATGACACCTTCCTTAAGGATTAGTCCGAGATAGTCAACTTCCTTTGCGTCAAATTGCATTTTTCCAGTTTTAGGTATAGAATAGATCATGTTCTTTGAGTCGTTTCAGAACCTTAAGCGTTCGTGTGCGATGGAGAGTAGGATCAGAGGAGTGGATCAGGAGGTCATCCATGTAGATGAGCCAGCCTTCGGCTTGGTAATCTTGGAAAATGTGATCCATGAGCACTTGAAATGTCAGAGGGGAGTTACATAGGCCGAAGAACATGACATTCAGTTCAAAGAGTCCGTGAGGGGTAATGAACACCACTTTCCAGCGGTCATCAGGTTTGATCTGAACATTATTATATCCCCATCTGATGTTGAATTTGGTAAAGATCTTAGATCCTTTCAGTTTATCGATGAGATCGGAAATGAGAGGAAGGGGATAAGTGTTCTTGACAGTGTGGGAGTTTAGGTATTGGTAATCTTGGCAGGGACATAAAGATCCATCTTTCTTTGGGACAAAGAAGAAAGGGGAGGCTTGGGGGGATTTTGATGGAGAAATCTTGCCGGTTTTGAGATGTTCCTTGACAAATTCCTTACATGCTTCGGATTAAGAGGATTAAGAGAATAGACTTTTGCGACCTTGGGAATGAAGTCTTTGTCGAGTTTGATTTTGTGGTCGAAGGAGCGTGAGGGAGGAACATGGTCAGTGGCTTTCTTTTCGAAGATTTCGGCGAATTCAGAGTATTCGGGGGGAAGGGTGGCCTTTTCTTTCTTCTTTGCGGCTTCCAGGGCAATTTCAGTAGAGAAGGTGGTCTTTCGAAATTCTCTAAAGAGAGGGTCGTAGCGTTTCAAGAGTCTCTTGGACATGCATAGATCAGGGCCCATGCCGAGGTATCGGATGAGGTATTGCTGAGTGATCTGATCTTGGGAATCATGATGGGGTTTCTTCGGACGATCAGGAAAGGTAAGGGTTCCTTCTTTCCAATCGACAGTGGGGTTGACTTCTCGTAGCCAGGGAAGTCTGAGGGTGAGGTTTTCTTTGCCGCAGTTCATGACAAAGAATTTCCGTTTTTCTTCGGTGTCAGAGATCCGAAGAATGAGGGTGACAGTATATTTGATGGTTCCTCCTATATTACTGGTTCCATCAACGTTTCAGGGTACTAGTGGTTTGGCTAGTGGTTTTCTAGGGAGTCGGTGTTTCAACACAAAGTGATGATCGATCAGGTTCGCTCCTGCTCCACAGTCAAGCAGGCCATGGGTGTCAACGATCTTTCCTTCTGGGGTAACGAAGAGTGAGATGGGAATGCACATAGATTGGGCAGTTTCTTCGGCTACAAGTACAGAGGAAGTGAATAAGGGAGGAGCATGCGTTGACTCAGATCCTCCTTCTAAAAAGACGATTCGAGGGAGACTTTAGAAATGGGAACCTGTTCTTCTTCAGTTCCTTCTCCTTCACTATCACTATCAAAGCACATTTTGAGGACATCTAAGATTTCTTTCTGAGAGACGTTCTTCTTCTTTAGTCCAACTGTATAGGCAGAGATGGGATCAGTAATAGAGGGGATCTCGGCTTTACAGACTTTAGAAGAAGAAGTTCTGGAATCTTTGTCAAAGGGGACCTTTCCTTTCTTGTGTTTGCTGGAGTGGTGTCCGTGTTTTCCGCAAATGAAACAGAGTCCTTTCTTCATGTAGTCAGCCCTTTGCAAGGGAGAGAGCCGTATGGCATCTACATCCATGGCATTGGGATCTCGGTTGCAAGAACAGTTGGGCGAGTAGTTTGGTGTCTGGAAAGGTGTTCCCCTTTTGAGGGAACAGATTTGTTCGTTCTGCATGTTAAAGTGTTCAGCTTTGGCGATCCAGTTGTCTAGGGTAGTAGGAGTGAACTCCATTCCAATGATCTTTTCAGAGATGGCAAAGTTGAGTTCTCTAGCATACCATTCGATAAGGGCTCCTTGACTGGAGACTCCTGATCTGTGAGCGAGGAGTTGAAATTCAGCATTGAACTTTTCGAGGGAGTCACATCCTCTTTGGATAAGGGAGGACAGCTTGGAGATGGAAGTAGACTTCACATCCCTAGTGACGAACATCTTTTTGAAGTCGGTTTTGAACGTCTCCCAACTTCCAAAGGTGCCTAAGGTATCAGCTCTTTCATAGGCAGCACCCAGGATGCGGCAGATCCTTTGCTCATGAATGAGAGTGCAAGTATGATTTTCTTGTCACTGGTGTTATAGATTCAATCATTGAGAACGAGATAGGCCATCACAGAGTGAAGCCATCAGGAGGAATCATTGGTATTCCCATCAAAGTGGGTAGGAGTCCCAACCTTGAGTTCAGTGGGTCTTTCAGACATGTCATTATCGGGGGGAGGAGTCGGTGGTCTGGGATAGAAGGCTTTGTAAGTCATAGTGGGTTCTTCGTCAATTGGTGATGTGGCTCTTTCGAAAGGGAGAGCGGGGGAGTTAGGTCTGGTTACAAATCCTTGGTCGTAAAGGCTTTCGGTCTGAGGAATTCCCTCTTTATTGTCTTCAGGAGTAGCAGATGCTGGTGGAAGTTCCTCTCCTTCTTTTAGGTGTTTCTTGCCTTTCTTCTTTAGTTCGGTAGAGATCCCTATAGCGTAGGGGTTCGCTCTAGATCTGGGTTTGGATGGTTCAGTGGGGTTCCCGAAGGGTTTCTTCCCAGTTTCTTTAAGAAACGATGTCTTGAAAATCGGCTGGGCTATGCGGAGGTAGCAGTGGTAGAAGAGCTTATTCTTTTGTTACACGGGGTGACACCAGAGTGTTCAACCTGAGTAACAGTCAATGTTTTCTATCTCAATCGTTATGAACAATGAGAAGTACTTAGTTGTCAAAGAAGAGAGCAGTCGTCAGGAGTAGACTGAGGCTCAGGGAACAGAGGTATCAGGAATGCAAGATGAGTTGCGTAGAATAAGCTAAAGTACATGTGCATTTATCGACAGCTATATAAATGGGTCTGGGTTGCGCACAGACCAGGTAGAGGGAGAAAGGCCATTGGCTGGAATACTATGGAAGGTAGGAGAAGGCATGGCCTTTGAAGAATAAGCTTGGTAGACTTGTGAAGACTACCTAAAGGGGAAGTTGGGTTGGACCAATCATGGAATAATCTGGATCGAGACGGAAGGATATGGGGAGAGATGGGAAAACATAGATGTATCATAGGGGAAAAGAGAAAGAGATAGGGGGCAACTGGCATATTGTAACATTGTCATTGGCAATAATAATAACACAAACACATTCTTTTTGAGTCTCCAAAACCTAAATTTCATTTCTATCCATTTCATAACTTCAAATCTCTGTAGTAGATTCTAATGTGGACATTTCATCATTATATGGACAACTTGAAGGATAAACAGGAATATTCTAATAAGTAAGTATAGCATTATCAATGCTATTTGTCTGATATATTGGTCCTAGCATAGCTTTTATAACACCACTAGATGGGAGTGGCACTGCAATATGTTTTATTTCTGATTTTCTTCCATAAATCTGTGGTAGCTACTGTCACGTCCTGTGACATTCCCACTCTATTCAACCCATTTCCAACGCACTCCGACACATTCCGACACATCCCGACATCTCTGATTCATACTTAGAACTATTTCTTCTGTTTCTCTATTCCGTTTTCCCGATCCCCGATCCCAAGTCTTCGGACTTGTATTAGTAATTATATCTGTCCTATGTCCATCTCCATTCTTGTTCCTGTGATTTGTCATATACTTACCAATCCCACGTTCCATTTGTCATCCGCACGTCATTTACTTTGTAATCCCGATCACAGCCTTTCCTACTGCGCGTCGGGATTCCCTAACCCCCAACGCTAGTCCGCTTATATCACATCGGACTCCTAGTATATAAACCCTGTAAACTCCCTATGTTTCTTCAGTTCAAATATCAACAAGATATCAATTCCTAACTCCGTCCTCTGCTTCCTAAGTCTGAGTAGATCTCAGGACTTATAAATCGGACCTCTCCTGAAATCAAGGGATAGGACTTGTATAGGGGCGCAACATATAAGTTGAAGCCACAATCCCTTACAACTCCGACGTCCTCCAGAACTCCTTCCCCATCACCCCGATAACCCAATCCATCGGGTTTGCTCCGGACCTCCAGGATTGAACCCGTCTCTAACAGTATATTCGAACTCAAACCTCTACAAGTTCACTAAACACCATTTTCCTCATATGTCTAGAACCGTCTGGACTCGCGCTCGCGCATGCACTGTGCAAAACATCATTGCTCCACCTACAGACTCAGCTCGGGATGACGCGCTGAGCTCCCTGATGTCCACACGTTGAGGGGCTCCCATCGTCAACCAATTCCGAAGTTTCTCGTCCCGTTGTACAGATAGGGACTCCGCATCCCAAGTCCGATTCCTGCCACACACCCCATCCACCCCAACTCCTTCAGCCCGCCAACCTCGTCATGGTGGAGATGAACCCAATCCACCAGACCACGGGAATGGTGGTGACAACAACCCCAATGCTGACAACTCCTCTTCACGTACGAAGGTGCGGGAACCCAACACCTTTGACGGGACTGAACCTCACAAGCTTAGGGCCTTCTTGGTCCAATGCGAGCTAAACTTTCAGAACTGTCCCCGCGCTTTTCGGACGGACCAGGCAAAGGTCACCTTTGCCCAGTCCTACTTCAAAGGAATGGCTCTCGAGTGGTTCGAGCCCAATCTCTCCAACTGGGCGATCCAGCACTTCGCCCGGGCTGGATGGATGATTATTGGGAGTTCGTCCTCGAGCTCCAGACCAATTTCGGACCCCACGATCCCGTTGGTGATGCTGAACACCAGCTCAACCATCTCTTTATGAAAGATGGTCAACACATCAACAAGTACATGGTGGAATTCAATCGCCTAGCAACCCAAGTCTGGGGCTATGGCGAAGGTGCTCTCCGACACCATTTCTACAACGGACTCCCCGATAGGATCAAGGACGAGATTTCCCGCATCGGGAAGCCTCGGACCCTTGGGGAGCTCCGAACTCTCTCTCAGACCATCGACGGCAGGTACTGGGAACGCAAGTCTGAAGTTGCTCGTCAAACTAAGACGTCGGGAACTCAACCCTCAACGTCCAAGGGCAACTCCAACACTTCGTCCTTGAAGCCCGCCCAGTCCTCCGCAACTCCGTCAACTCCGAACGCGTCCTCATTGTCCTCCAAGGGGAAACCCTTCACTCCTAACTCGAAACCCCAATCCGACTGATCCAGCAAACTCGGGAAGGATGGACAACTAACTGCTGAGGAACGCAAACATCGCTTTAATCTCAAGCTGTGCATGTTCTGCGGGAATGCAGGACACATGGCCAAGGACTGCAGGAAGTCCTCTTCCAGTGCGTCCAAGGCCCGAGCAGCCAAGACCGCTACTCCAGACACCCAACCGGAGGCCTCAACCACTGAGGCAAAAAAATAGAGTGCAGCCTTCAGGACTCC
This sequence comes from Paxillus involutus ATCC 200175, assembly GCA_000827475.1. Classification (NCBI taxonomy): domain Eukaryota; kingdom Fungi; phylum Basidiomycota; class Agaricomycetes; order Boletales; family Paxillaceae; genus Paxillus; species Paxillus involutus. Next base: position 943,633 of record KN819326.1, read on the forward strand.
GCACGGGATGGAGGCTGCGTTGAACCCGACCGTGCAACCAAGGAGATTTGTCTCAACACGTCCACTCTTTCTGATCCTAGGGCACTTATGCCTTGTGTAACATTTCCCGATTTTCCCAATATTTCCGCTTTTCCTGCTTTAGTAGATTGTGGTTCTACGGACTGTTTCATTGATACTTCTTTTGTTAATAAACACCAACTTTCTACCTACTCCGTTCCTCCTATTCCGCTTAAACTTTTTGATGGTACTTCCAATTGTATGATTACCCGCGCTGTTGATCTCTCCGTTCGTTTCCCTTCCAGCTTTGTCACATCCGATACGTTTTACGTTACTCCGTTGGATTCATCTTGTTTCATCGTTTTAGGACACAACTGGCTCACCTGCTACAATCCGTTGATTGACTGGGTATTGGGCAGTATTACGTTCCAGATGTCGATTCTGGAGAATGCTAACACCCCGACGTCACCTCCGGAGCTGTGGGAATCCGTTCCCCACCTCAACCCGACAACCCCGACAAGCCTCTCCGCAAAGCTCCTCGCATCTCCTTTATCAACACTGCTGCCTTTGTGCGCGCGTGCAAGTTAGAGGGTTCCGAGCAGTTCAGCATCCATCTCCGTCCCGAGGACTCCAAACTACGTTCTGCTTCCATGCAACCCGACACTCCCGAGAAAATCGATCTATCCTCTGTCCCTTCGGATTATCACGATTTCCCTGACATTTTCAGTAAGCGCAAGGCTGACACCCTTGCTCCTCATCGGGAATTCAATCTCAAGATCGACTTAGAGGAAGGTGCATCCCCTCCTCTAGGTACTGTCTACCCCATCTCCTCCACAGAACTAGAGTCCCTCTGAGAATTCATTGACAAACATCTCAGCTACGGTTTCATCCGCACATCCAGCTCCGCGCATGGCACTCCTGTCCTTTTTGTTCGCAAGAAGGACAGATCCCTACATTTGTGCGTGGATTTCCGAGGCCTTAACAAAATCACGAAAAAAGACCGCTATCTGCTACCCCTAATATCCGACCTCCTAGATTCCCCGAGTCGGGCCAAGGTGTATACAAAAATTGACCTGTCACGCCTACCACCTTGTCTGCATCGCTCCTGGGGATGAATGGAAAACAGCTTTTCGGACTCGCTATGGCTCCTATGAATGGCTGGTGATGCCCTTCAAGCTCACCAACGCCCCTGCAGCCTTTCAGCATTTTATTAATAGTGTCTTTGCAGACCTCCTAGACGTCTGTGTTGTGGTATACCTCGATGACATTCTTATCTACTCGGGTGACATGGCTTCCCACAAGGAGCATGTCCGAGAAGTCCTGCGTCATCTACGCAAACACGGACTTTACGTGAAACCCGAGAAGTGCAAATGGCACACAGACTCCGTTGAGTACCTTGGTTATTGTCTTTCCCCTTCGGGTTTGACAATGGCCCCAGAGAAAGTCCAAGCAGTTCGGGATTGGCCCGAACCTCGCAAAGTGAAGGACATCCAGTCCTTCCTCAGGTTCGCCAATTTTTATTGTCGCTTCATTTTCAATTACTCTGATATTGTCGTTCCTTTAACCCGACTCACCCGAAAAAACGCTCCCTGGACCTTTGACGACTCCTGTCGTTCTGCTTTCAATAAACTCAAGGAAGCCTTTACCACAGCACCCATCCTTACTCATTGGATTCCGGACTGTCCCATTACTGTCGAGACCGATGCTTTGGACTATGCCATCGCAGGAATCCTCTCCATCCGTTGTCCGGATGAGGAATTCTGTCCCGTTGTGTTCTACTCCTGAACCCTGACAGCCCCGGAACTCAACTATGACACCCATGATAAGGAACTGTTGGCTATCCACGAGGTGTTCCGCCATTGGCGTCACTACCTTGAAGGCACGGGCACTCCTGTCGACGTCGTCATGGACCATAAAAATCTTGAATATTTTTCTACTTCGAAAGTCCTGACCCGCAGGCAAGCCCGCTGGTCAGGATTTCTCTCTCAGTTCAATATGGTTATCCGTTTCCGTCCCAAACACTTGGGAGCTAAGCCCGATTCCCTTACTCGACGCTGGGACGTCTACCCAAAAGAGGGGGATAAGGACTACGCTTGCATCAACCCTCAGAACCTCCATCCGGTGTTCACCCAAGAACAACTCGCTTCGTCCCTACGGGCTACGATATTACTGGCCCCGGTCCTACGTGCATCATCACTACTCGATATCAAAGACATTCACAAAGACATCCTGACATACTGGCTCGACTCATTATCCTTCTCCCCCTTGAGCCGCACGCTCGGGGGTGTCTTCGTCTCGCCGCCTGGGTCGTGCATAGCGTCAGCACGTGTTCGTGCCAGTGTTTTGTTTGACTTCATGGTGTTGTCATCGTTGTCGTTGTCGTTTCGTTCAGGGTAGTTGGGAGCTGGTGCTGGTGATGGTGGATAAAGGAGAGGTGGGGGTTCTGGTGGTGTTGTGGGTGAGTCGTCCGCGTCGTTCGTAGCGTGCTGACCGTTGGTGTTCATCGCCATCGTCGTTCGTGCTTGCACCTTTCGGCTTTCCTCCCCCATTCGTGCTTCCTCCCCCTTGATCATTGTCTCTTTGACTCCTTTCCTCCCTTCGACCTCTCGACATCCCTCGGCATCCTTGGCCTCCTCCCTTCGTCAATGTTCTTCATCGACTCGTCTTGTGGGGTTTCAAGGTACGTGGCCGTTTCGTCAATGTGGCCGCTCGACTACTCACCGTCCTGCTCCCCCTCGAGTGGCACGCTCGGGGGTAGTCGTCATTCGTTTGGAGGTGGTGGGATGTGGTAGGGGACCGGTTGGGTCGTGTTGGGTACAACGTACGCATGGCGGACATCCTCGTCCCCACCATCGTCGTTCGAGCTGGGATCCTCAATCCCACTCGCCCACTCACCCTTCTTGTCCCCTCCTTCGTCCCTTTCGTCCCTCTCTTGATCCCTTCCGCTCGACGTGCCCACTGGCATCATTGTCCCGGCGCCGTTTGTGTGCGGGTTCGAGGTGTCAGTGGCCTCGTTGTTGACGGCCGGCTGACCCGTCGTCTGGGGCTCCTGGGGCTCGACGTGTGCGTGCTGGATGTCGTCGTCTGTGCCATTGTCGTCCTGGCCTCTCAGCTTGGCCTGTGGGGGTTCGACGTCATGCATGGCTGCTTCACAAGCATGCCCACTCGACTCATCACCTTGCTCCCCCTCGAGCGGTGTGCTCGGGGGTGGTGGTTCGCTTGCAGGTGGGGTTGGATGGGGTACGACGTGCGTGTGGAGGACGTCCTCGTTCCCACCGCCGTCGTTCTCGTCCCGTTCGTCATTCTCCCCCTGCCTCTCCTCGTTTGCCTCGTTTGGCGGCTCGTTCGACGTGCCCGCTGGCATTGTCAGCCTGACGTTCTTCACGTCCAGGTTCACGGTGTCATCAGCCTCTTCAACGGCCGTCTGACGTGTCGTTTCGGGTGTTTGGGGCATGATGTGTGCACAGTGGACTCCTACGTCCCCGTCGTTGTCATCCTGGCTGCAAGGCTTACGCTGTCAGTCGTTTGTCCCATGGCCCCTTCGCCCAGTCCCTTCGCCGCAGCTCCTTGCTCACTAACCCTCCTGGCTGCCTCCTCACCCTCTCTACCCCTCAACCATCTTCCCTTGACTCTTCCCTGGCCCTTTGTTTGGTATTCGTGTCCACGACGTGGCTTGCCACTCGGTACATCGTCCTTTCATCTTCTTGACCCGTTTCTGACCTCGATGTCACGGTGTGACGTGAGTCCTGTAAAAATATTCAGTAGTTAGTCGCTAAGTAAGAACTACGGTAAGACAAAGGTAGTACATAATTATGTAATCAGTATACATATGTTTGTAGTGGCTGCTCACTGGCGCAATGTGTTGCGCCAGTGAGCTCAGTGTTTCGCTATATCACTCATTTCTCCTCCTCAGAGCAAAGTTTTCTCTAAGTCCCTGGTTGCTAGTATAGATTTGTACCACTACCAATTCATATTTTCTAAAGTAAACCTTGAGATAACAAGTATAAAAATAAAAATAAAAAGTAGCAATGCAAAGTTAGTGTTAGTTGAGTAGTACTATTAAGTGCAGACTCCAAACCAGTCGGTGGGTGTGTAAGAGCGACATCCTAGTACGCCACACAAACCAAATACATACATACATAAACTTTTTGAAATCCCGAAACTTGTGCACTCTAACACACCCAACCGACTGGCACAAAATGTTGTGGCGCGCAGCGCCACAACAACTTGTGCCATGTTTGGCTCGATAATATTGCTCAACTAACCCTAACCCTTAGCATATCTCTTTGCCCCTAATCCTCATCCTAGCCTCTGCAGGAGTTTCATCAGCCTCAAGAGTCATATGAAAGGTCATTAATAAATATACTCTTGCCTTATACAGTTGGTATATTCAGATCTCAAAAGCCATAGTTCAAGCATTTAAGATATTTGTCATTAATGCATGATTTAACTTATTGAAGGAGGAAAGTATAAGCTACATGTGACCTGACCACTCGCAAACATATCAGACACATTTCAGAAGGTTTATGAAACATTTTTAG
>KN819326.1:958491-985461 GCA_000827475.1 Paxillus involutus ATCC 200175
CCAGACGGCGCCCTCACGGCCCCAGACGCCCCTCCCAGCGCCCAAACATGTCACCCACCGCCTGGACACCTCCCCCATCAAGACGACGACCCACACGTGTCCCAGACGGCACCCCCACGGCCCCAGATGCCCCTCCCAGCACCCAAACATGTCGCCCACCACCCGGACACCTCACCCATTGAGACGATGACCCACGGGCATTCCAGACGGCGCCCCACGGCCCCAGACGCCCCTCTCAGGGCCTGAATGTGTCGCCCACCAGGCACCCGAGCACAAATGCCCGAATGCCAAACGAACAGCCCACACCAGCATTGTAGTAGTTACTTGTATTAAGTACTTGATAATTTATTCATTTTGTTTTTCTGTCTGAGGTTCATGAGATCCATTCAATCTGAAATTTTACATTGTGCCTGACTGACACTGAACCACCTGCTGACTAGTGATCTCCTAGACTATTTACATGGACAACAGATATTCTACAGTACTAACTTACTTTGAAACTGAATATGTGCTAATCAGCTGTCTAACTGCAAGTCCAGGTATTTGATTATCTGAGGAGCTGACAGGCCCACTAATAACTAACTGATTGCCCTGGTTCACTGATTGATCAATGGTCTGAATTACTGAATTACCAATAGCCTGACTGACTGATCTCAGAGATAGACCTGGATCAGAGCCTGAGTGTCTGAACTGTCTGAAAATAACTATTGGTCTGATCTCAGGTATTTCAGACAGTTTCAGACAGTTCAGAAAATTTGTAGGTTTACTGATGGAACGAGAGTTCCCTACGCATGCAACACCGCGCGACAACCCATCCTATCACACCCGCACGTACCCAGCGACCTGCCCATGAGGGTTCCATTCGCCCACGTGCATATCCCATTCGCCCGGGGCTCTCCCTTTCATTTACAGATCCTCGCGTCTGTCCTCGTACTGCCCGCTCTGCCCATGCCCTCGTCCAGCCGGTAAGTAGTATACCCTCTCTCTCCTCCTCTCTCTCTCTCCCCCGCTCTCTTTCCTCCCTTTGTACTTAGTGTTTCGCCTGATATCACCCATATATATCAGATCACGTGCCCCTCAACGGGCGTAGTTACGATTACCTAAGCCGCCCGCCTGTCAGACAGTCTTGGGCATACCCAGACTATAAAGTCCTGTACGTAGGCTCCCAATTTATTGTTATCAACGATCCCTCAATTCCCATCGCGCGAGACTTCCCTCCAGACATCCGCTTCTAAGTACACTTGGTCTACCGACGCTCGCCCGGACACCGCCCAGCTAAGGTCAGACCCTCTCGTCTCCGGGTCCAACGTTTCACCGCCCGGATTCGACCCGCGCGCGTCTCGTAGCCTTAGGATCTCCCGTTCTGCCTCCCTCCTCCTTTAATCTTAATTTCCTCCCTTCGTTCTTCACTTTCGCCCAATTAACCATCGAGCCCCCTTATTGTTCACTCGAGAGGAAGGGGAGACATATCCTCCGGCCTTTGTGCTCACTGCTTCCCTCAAGGGTTGAACCATTCGCCCTACCCCCTCATTCTCTGACTTAGTCTTCCTCTTAGACTAGCTTAGCTGACTACAGCATTGCAGACGATGGCAAGGGCTTACCTCAACAACAGGGCGGAGAGGCAGGAGGCGTCGGGATCGGGTCTGGGAGTTGGGGGGTCCAGAGAAGCGTCGGGGTCGAAGAAGGTAGTGGACCCGAAAGGAAAAGGGAAAGGGACTGACGACCTGAAAGGAAAGAAATGGGCGGTGGATGAGGAGGTTGACATGGACATTGCGGATGAGGAAAGTGATGGAGATGAGGAGGAACAGGATGGAGAAGGGGACGTAGAAATAGTTTAGTATCAATGTGTCTGATTTCCTTTCTCGCCTTCCATAAATACGATGTACTTATAGTCCGAATACATGCGTCAGTGTTCCCTCAATATTTTGGATTTCGAATGTGGGTAGCGGTCTGGGTTTCGTCGGATAAGCGGAATGGAAACCCGAGACTAGCTCGGACGCATGATTTAGTTCTGTGGCTAAGAGCCAAGATGTTTCTTCGTCGGTTCCTTCGTAACCAGCCCACTTGACTAGATATAGGAGTTGGCAATTCCGACGTCGACGGTCGACCTTGGAATCTAGGATCTCTGTGATCTCATATTCGGGTTCACCGTCGACTTCGATCGGAGGAGGTGGGGGTTGGGTCTGATTCGGGATGATGTTCGGGGTAGCGGGTTCCAACTGGGAAACATGGAAAACGGGGTGGACTGCACGCATGGAGTCTGGAAGTCTTAGGGTGAATGAAAGAGATCCGACTTGAGCGATAATCAGATATGGGCCTAGATTCTTCTCAGATAGTTTCTTAGAGGGTTGGGTTGATTGGAAATACTTTGCTTTGATGAAGACTTGATCTCCTACTTTGAAATTGGGAGCGGGGAGTCATCTAGTGTCAGCGGGTCCTTGGCATCATTTCTGAGTGTGGGCCATTTCCGTTCGAAGGAACTCATGTAGTTCTTGCAAGTCCACAGCGTATTCCTGAGCACAGGATGATGTCATGTCTCTCTCGGGATAGACGGAGATGTTCGGGTGATAACCCTTATTAGCGAAGAACGGGGATACTCCAGTAGTAGCACGAGGAGCATTAGTGTACGCGAATTCTGCAAGGGGTAGGAGTTCAGACCAATTGTCCTGCTGGTGATTGCAGTACACTCGGAGGTATTGTTCGAGGGTCTGGTTCGCTCGTTCTGTCTGTCTGTCACCTTCGGGATGGTAGCCTGATGTGAAATGTAGTCGGATGTCTAGGGCTTTCCCAAGGGAATGGGGAGTTGTTTAAGCAACCCATAGGGTCAGTGTCTCGGGGTTTTGGCTCGGGTGCAGGTAGTACAGGAACTGACATAGTCCTTTACGAATGTCCTGAGTCCTGGCCAAGTATATTCCCAACGAATCAACTCGTGGGTCTGATTCTGTCTGAAATGTCCGGACAGGGGGTGGTCGTGCTTGTATCGAAGTACACGGAGACGTAGATCCTTTGCTTCAGGGACATAGATACGATTGTCTAGTGTCAGGAATCCTTCTGGATTGACAGTCCATCGGGAGTCTGACGTGTCCTTGATTCGGACTGAAGTGATCAGATCGGAGTCTAGGGATTCTAGCACTGTGAATGTAGTAAAACAAAAACCTACAAGGGCATTGAACCTGCCTTGTAGAAAGATTGACCGGTCAAGAAGTTTTGTCGCGGCATTCTCTACCCAGGCCACTTGGCTCTGGGGTGGGGTACCATGAGGAGGAATGAGGTTGAACGAAGTACGGTGTAGGGAACTAGAGTTCCCTATGCGTGCAGCGCCACGCGACGACCCATCCTATCACGTCCGCATGTACCCAGTGACCTGCCCATGAGGGTTCCATTCGCCCACACACGGATCCCCATTCGCCCAGAGCTCTCTCTTTCGTTTACAGATTCTCGCATCTGTCCCCGTACCGCCTGCTCTGCCCATGCCCTCGTCTGGCCGGTAAGTAGTATACTCTCTCTCTCTCTCTCGCGCTCTATTTTCCTCCCTTCGTACTTAGTGTTTCGCCTGATATCACCCATATATATCAGATCACGTGCCCCTCAACGGGCGTAGTTACGATTACCTAAGCCGCCCACCTGTCAGACAGTCTTGGGCATACCCAGACTATAAAGTCCTGTACGTAGGCACCACGGTGCATTATCTTGTGTTGTAGACTCCCAATTCATTGTTATCAACGATCCTCCGATTCCCATCGCACGAGACTCCCCCTCAGACACCCGTTTCTGAGTACATCTGGTCTACCCACACTCGCCCAGACACCGCCCAGCTAAGGCCAGACCCTCTCGTCTCCGGGTTCAGCACCTCACCGCCCGGATTTGACCCACACGCGTCTCGCAGCCCCTGGATCTCCCCTTCTGCCTCTCTCCTCCCTTAGTCTTGATTTCTTCCCTTCATTCTTCACTTTCGCCCGATTAACCATTGAGCACCCTTATTGTTCACTCAAGAGGAAGGGGAGACATATCCTCCGGCCTTTGTGCTCACTGCTTCCCTCAAGGGTCAAACCATTCGCCCTACCCCCCCTCATTCTCTATCCTAGTCTTCCTCCCAGACTAGCTTAGCTGACTACAACGGGCAATAGCAACTGTGGTCTTCTTTAACTCCGATCACCAAGTAGACATGTTCCCGAGGAGCTGGAAGGGAAGAAGCTGAGCATTTGTATCAAAAGGGTTTATGACACTTACAACGCCTGCCATGCCTTTCTTGTAGTCGGGCCAAAAACCTAACGCCGTGGTAAGCAATCATATGTGGGTGAAGGTCACTGTACTAGCATACTTACCAGGTTCAAGTGCGACGCCGCGGCTGTTCCACTCAATAACCACAGTAACAAGACTCTCTGTTATTGACCTGTCAAGGCCACAAGTTTTGGACGGGAATGGATTATCCAACGCATGAGCAGCCCTGCATTCCCTTTTGGCATCCTTGAGACAGTCCTTCCACGTGGCCTTATAAAATCTGAGTTGTGAAGGGGTTGGTCCCTCATCTTTGGACTTTTTGGAATTCCGAGCAGCTCGGGAGCGGGGGACTTCTTGGTTGTATGTGTTGTGCGCCAACAGATGTTCTAGATCAGGGGCAGAGGGCTGGCCATTATTTGTGTGATGGCACTCAAGCACATCATCGGGAATGCTGTGGCAGGCGTGCTGAAGTCCAATTAATATTTCTGCAACATAGCCATGTCTCCGTACCTCAGGTTGGCTATCGTTTTCGGCCATCAGATTGCGCGCGGCTGCTTGGTCTTCTTTGTCACGCGAATAGTCAAACTCATGGTCGGGGGGAAGCGAATTATGACGAACGGGATTCGTTGGTCCCTCTTCTTGGCTGAAACCTGAAAAACATTGAGAAGGCATTGTAATTAGTCTTGAGACTTACCTGGGTGAGTGTTTTGCCTCTGTTTGGTAGCACCCCACTCAACATCTAGAGTGTCCCTATCATCAGCGTCCTCGTTGTCGCTGGATTCATTGGACTGAGAGCTGCTTTCTTCAGAGTTTAAGCTTGATCCCCCTTTAGAACCTTCATCAGACTCGTTCACCTCGAAAGTCTCTTGAGACAACAACCTATCACAGGGAAGCTGGTTGTCGGAAGTGGCTAGAGAAGATAGTGAGCCCACAAGTATGGCAGGGTCAAGGTTGGTAGAAGCATTGGTGGGTTGCGAATGAGAAGAGATGTGCACAGCATTATTGACGCTATGAAGAGGCAAAGTCTCTCTCAATGAGCTCCCCTGGTTATATGGCAGGTGAGAGGTGGAGCAGGCTTTGAAGTTGGATAGTACCTGGTATGATCGAACACTGCCTGGGATCTGTGAGGCCTTGGGATCTGGTGATTGACTGTTCCTCTGGAGGGTGAATGAACTGCTATTCGGTGCTGCCCGGGCACGAGCTGCCGCGATGTAGGGAACCAGAGTTCCCTACGCATGCAACACCGCGCGACGACCCATCCTATCACACCCGCACGTACCCAGCGACCTGCCCATGAGGGTTCCATTCGCCCACATGCATATCCCATTCACCTGGGGCTCTCCCTTTCGTTTACAGATCCTCGCGTCTGTCCTCGTACTGCCCGCTCTGCCCATGCCCTCATCCAGCCGGTAAGTAGTATACCCTCTCTCTCCCTCTCTCTCTCTCTCTCCCGCTCTATTTCCTCCCTTTGTACTTAGTGTTTCGCCTGATATTGCCCATATATATCAGATCATGTGCCCCTCAACGGGCATAGTTATGATTACATAAGCCGCCCGCCTGTCAGACAGTCTTGGGCATACCCAGACTATAAAGTCCTGTACGTAGGCACCATGGTGCATCATCTTGTGTCTTAGACTCCCAATTTATTGTTATCAACGATCCCTCGATTCCCATCGCGCGAGACTCCCCTTCAGACATCCGCTTCTAAGTACACTTGGTCTACCCGCGCTCGCCCGGACACCGCCCAGCTAAGGTCAGACCCTCTTGTCTCCGGGTCCAACGTCTCACCGCCCGGATTCGACCCGCGCGCGTCTCGTAGCCTTAGGATCTCCCGTTCTGCCTCCCTCCTCCTTTAGTCTTAATTTCCTCCCTTCGTTCTTCACTTTCGCCCGATTAACCATCGAGCCCCCTTATTGTTCACTCAAGAGGAAGGGGAGACATATCCTCCGGCCTTTGTGCTCACTGCTTCCCTCAAGGGTTGAACCATTCGCCCTACCCCCTCATTCTCTGTCCTAGTCTTCCTCTTAGACTAGCTTAGCTGACTACAGCGACATAAGGATTGTTGAGTACTTGGAGGTCGGGCTCAGTTCTGGGGGGGACAATATGACCCGGCTGTCTAGACGGAACACCAAAGCCAAAGCCATCTCCCTCAGATGCCCGTTGGTGGAATATTGGGGTTAATGCCGAAGGCCTTGTCTCTGAAGGGACACCAGGGACCTGAAAATATTCAGTGACTACACATTTTAACAATGAAAAACACACACTCGTGCAGCAGCTTCCAGCGGTGGATTTCCTTGATGAAGGTCGGAACCAGCAGAGTAAGGCGGTGGAGAAACATTGGCCTAGTACTCAATTAGTTATGGTTCATGGGTGCTATTGGCTAACCTTTGCTTTCCCACACTTCCCAGTTCGCCCAAGCTTCTGTGGGGGAGCCAGAGGATTTTTGGGCAAACCTTCGGGGATATCAGTCGGCCCTCGAGATCGAGCATTCTGACTTTCGAGAACGGTCCCAATCTTCTTCAACTGCGCAGGCTTTCCACCAGATCCAGCCCCTGCCCTTCCACTATGATGAGGTTCTTGGAAACGAGGGCCATCTCCAACAGCATTCTCGGTCTGCACAGCCGGTGTGCCCTTTGAACGCTTGGCTCCTGCACTGCCTTCATTGTCGTCTGAACGTCGTTTCGACTTTGTCTTGGTTTTCTTGTTCAGGGAGGTTGGCAAGCGACCACGACATTGAGAAGCCATGGAAAGGTGGGAGGAGGAAACCGGAAGTACATCAGCAAACCACACATGCACTGACTTACCCTTAATGAATTCTCACACAAGCGAGTCAGCTGTTCAGACGAAAGCTTGATACTCAGTACTCAGTACTCAGTGGTATTGAATAGTAGTTTTTTTTATTACTAACTTGAATGCCAGTCAAGTTCTATAAACTATGTACGGTGATACTGTGTGAAACGTAAACGAGTAGATAATCATACGGTATCGTGAAAAACGTGCGCTGCCACATGGAAGCAAGTTGGCGTGGGCGGCAAGGGTGTGGTGGGAGGTGTGTCTGGGCCGGGAGGGTGGGTGACGTGGAATGCGGTGGGCCATGTACTACCCCCTCGGCCCGAGGGGGTAGTACATATTCTTGTCGAAATATTTGTTCAGGTAAAACTCATTAGAATATTCGAAGGAATTGTATGGTGTCAATCTCTGATCTGCCTTGTGTCCGAAGCGGGGTATGAGATGGGTAAAGGCCCGGACTTGGCTGAGAGGGACAATGTCACCAAGATGTTGGTTGTTTGTGTGCTTCACTCTCTTGAGAACGTGCAGTTGTGTTGCGTCTTGACCTCCTGCTATGTCAAAATGTTGTACATAGACTAGGAAACGGTCCTTCCAAGGCCATTCAACCCCCTTCTTGCCAAGTGGCCACATGACAAGTCGGAGTTGGCTGACAACATGTCATAGGGAGACCCATCAGTGGCACCGAGGAGTACTTACGAACACGAACCATTTAGCCCACTTTCCGGCCATTTATATTTTGCATCAACATTAGAAACTGCCACATCATAGCGGCCGAGAGTCCAGGGATTAGAGGGCGGAGCACAGAACAGTGTCTGAGCAGGGAGAACTTCACGAGGTCTGTGGGCTTTCATATTCTGCAGTCGTACCTTGAACCAAACTTGGAGTTCGGTAAACGGGAGAGTGGTGGAACTTGATGCTCTACAATGCCCTCCCATTGTGTACACAGCACCAGATCTGTGCACCTTCTCCTGGTGGAAAAAGTCAACAAGTGCAGGGCGGAGGTCGGGTAGACCGAATTTTTCAGCAGCATCATCAACACTGATCTGTCGCAAGGATGGGTCATAAGACATATGAATAGTGTTAGAGACGGGTTCAATCCCGGAGGTCCAGAGCAAACCCGATGAATCGGGTTATTGGGGTGATGGGGAAGGAGTTCCGGAGGGCGTCAGAGTTGTAAGGGATTGTGGCTTCAACTTATGTGTTGCGCCCCTATACGAGTCCTATCCCTTGATTTCAGGAGAGGTTGGATTTATAAGTCCTGAGATCTACCCAGACTTTAGGAAGCGGAGGACGGAGTTAGGAATTGATATCTTGTTGATATTCAAACTGAAGAAACGTAGGGAGTTTACAGGGTTTATATACTAGGAGTCCGATGTGATATAAGCGGACTAGCGTTGGGGGTTAGGGAATCCCGACGCGCAGTAGGAAAGGCTGTGATCGGGATTACAAAGTAAATGACGTGCGGATGACAAATGGAACGTGGGATTGGTAAGTATATGACAAATCACAGGAATGAGAATGGAGATGGACATAGGACAGATATAATTACTAATACAAGTCCAAAGACTTGGGATCGGGGATCGGGGAAACAGAATAGAGAAACAGAAGAAATAGTTCTAAGTATGAATCGGAGATGTCGGGATGTGTCGGAATGTATCGGAGTGCGTTGGAAATGGGTTGAATAGGGTGGGAATGTCATGGGACGTGACAAATAGCCATGGTGCCGACCAAGAAACTGCAGAGGGGGAGAGGAGCAGTGCCTGTTTTCTGGGTGCTAAGTCGATCAGAAATAGCAAAATAATCTGTGATGAGGTGTGCATGACTTGGCGCCTTCATAACAGAAGGTGTGACCCCGGCGATGATCCCAGCAGAGTCAGAGCCTTCATCACTCCCATCATCCGAAGCTTCATTGTCACTGGGGGACTCAGCCTCAATATCATGGCAGCAGGCACCCTGTTCACGCAAGGAAGTCATGAAGTCAAAACTCCTGCACTTCTCCACACGGTCAAGATATAGTTGTTATTGTTGCTGGATCCTGCCGGGATCTTGATTTCCATGCTGTGGGCGTGTTCAGTTATGTCCACAGTGAACTGTATGACGACCCCAACACGGTGTATGCTCAGGACGATGCTCTGCATGAGCTCGAGCTTTGGAATATACCAGTTGTTGATGGCAGCCTTCTGTTCCTGATCTCGCCACGCCCCATGTTCGATGATAGAGTCTTTGTTTGCGTGGAACTCACTTAAAGCGGCAGAAATGATTTGAAGGTCATTGTCATCTATGCGGTAAGCCTGAATCCGGTATTGAAAGTCCATGAGGGTGTGAATGGCAGTGACAATCCCAGCAGGAGCTGGCCCACTGATAATGGCAACCATGTAGTGTTGGACGTCACGGTGCACACAGCCAGTAACTTGTTTCAGCTTGGTGATGCTGCCTTTGAAATGCCTAAACCCAGCTACAGGTTGTAGAACGGAAAAACGAAAGTCAATCTTGGCGTCCCCGACGACATTGATGCACCACTTTGCATCATGGTCCCAGAATTGCTTATGCAGATGGTGGAGGAGTTCTGGTGTGAGAAAAGAACCTGGGCACGATAGGGGATAATCCATCCAGAACGGGCCACTGACTCTGTTGAGGCGAAAGTGTTGTGCTTCACAAAAAAAAGCTTCAATATTTGCAGGGTCAACCTTAGACTTTGCCGCTGAAAGTTGTGCCAAGGTGGTGGTTCGTGTTCGTGGCTCGTGTTGAAAGGGGTCTCTGAACTGCTTAAGCATTGCCATTGTGAGGGGGGAAGTTTTGCCTCCAACTGCAGCAAGCATCATTGCCTCTGGCATGTCGGCGATATAACTGGCAATGGGCGTGAAACAGTACCACATGAGTCCCATGGAGTCTGGTAACATAGTCCCCAGCCTGGCAGCCCGTTTGAGCGGGTCAAGAACAATATCCAAACACTGATGAATGAGTCGGTCTTCCAAGAGGCCGCGCATACATTTGTTCTTGTGTATGAACTTTGGAACCGGAAGGAGCGCGGTGAGCATGAGGGAATGCAACGACAACTTGAGTCTTGTGGACATCTTGATGTTTGCAAGGCCAATGAGAAGGGGGTGAGCGACTCTGCTGCCGCTCAATGTAGTAATGTTCATTTTATCAGAGGAGAGTATGGTACCAAGCAATGTTGCGCCCTCGGGAATCTGTGACTATACAACGTCAGTTCAACCTAGGGAGTATATGAAGCAAATGTACCTGCATCTCCCATGCATTGTCACCTGATAAACACGGCAAGGAATGAAATCGAGCTGGTCGCGGAACAATGGATGGTTGAGAAGCCATGTGATGCATTCCAAGGGATCACGCCAATACAAATAGACGGGGGACTTTGTTGGATGCAACTTGGAGATTGGAACTTCCATTGTCCGCCAGCGTGGTCCACTCGGTAGCAGAGATCTTTTGCGGTGTGAAATGAGAGAGATAATTTCTGAACCTACAAGTTACATATACATGAGAATGGATGAACATGGATGATGTAGGGCAAAGTAACTCACCAACCCCAAGGATAGAAAATCGTCAATGGCCGACATGCTTAGACCTGAATGAAGCAGCCACAAAGCAAATTTCCATTCACTTCGAGAAGCAAAAGGATAATAGAGATTTTCCTTCATGAGATGGCTGAACTGGTCTGCATCCACTTTATCCATGAACGTCTGACCTCTGCCGAAGGTTTGGGCTGCACCCTCAAAGCGGTCCTCTGTCAGACCATCAAATCCAACCCCCCGCCCCTCATGCTGTGGTCCCTCAGGCGGATTGAAAGCCATGGTTGAGTCAGGGTAACTCTGAAAGGCATCACCTGTGTCAACATCCATTGGTACATTCATTTGGGAAGTGGTAGAGCCCTGAGCAGTATAACGTGCAAGTTTGGGCGCCTCGTGAATGCGAACTAAATCATTGATCCAAGTATTACAGCCTGAGGTTGACTGACTCATGTGATTTGCAACAGTGCCATTGTCCTTGAAACCACCCTTTCCACAGTTTGGACAGCAAGGCATGTTGGTCGGGACCAGATGGATGTGATAAATAAATTTAAATACAATACTATTAGGTCAGTGTACCGTCAGGTTGATCAGTGTCATAGCGGCGCCCAGTGGCAGTCCCCGACTCACAATCACAACAAATGAAACTGAGGAGCTTTCCTGCACCTTCGTTGTTTCCAAATGTTCATAAATACTTGATAGGTTTGCAGACCATAGACAAGGAGCTAGTAAATATTGATCACGAGTAATACTATTCATCAAGCTGGGACACCAACACCACAGAAATTGGTTTCTGTCATCTGATGTGCGTGACACGGGCGTGTTCGCAGATGAATGACGTTGGTGCTGACCACAAGGATGGCATAATTTCAACATTGCATTGTGAAGCAGCAAGCCAGTATGGATGACCTCTAGACCACTGTGCCAAAGGGGAAGAATCTAATCGTTGGAGCCGATGCCAGTAAAATACACAGCTACCGTTGCCGAGCCTGGACCAAGTATCTGTGGAGATATAGTCAGAGAAACTGCCTTCAAAGCATTGACCTCCTCATCACCCTCATTGCCCGCGTTCTCCTATAAAAATTCACCCACTTTCGCACCTACTCTGTCGACGTCCATCACGTTGTCAGTCCACCTCCTTTCCCCATGCATGACGACTCCATTTCCTTTTGCCTCCAACTCACCCTCCAACTTCCACTCTCACGTCCCCTCCACCTACGTGAAGCTATCAACTAGGCCAGCCAAGTTGACTGCACACCGGGAAACTCTCATCCACCACCTCATAGTTGCATTCTTCACTTCGCCCCTGACTTCCTCGTCCTCATCTTCAATGGTTTCATCCGTCAATTGCCCTCCTTCCACAACATCCATGACTTTGACCTCCACATGATGATCCTCCCCATTCTTCCAGTACCCGTGCTCGAAGACTTTGTGCACGATCCACTCCATACTGCACATGCACCGGCACTCATGAGGGGCGGGACGCAGCCACTCACAAGCATAGCCCATTGCTCGCTAACAGTAGGTACATGCAGGCCTTGAGCACTGAGAATGTTTGGAGGCCGTGGAATTGACTGTTCGGGGATTGTGAATGTGTTTCTGAATGTTTATTTGTGGTGGCAAGGAAGATCAGGAAAATGATAAGATAGGGATTGAGTAAAAGGGGAGGCCTTGTGTGTTGGGTTGTGAAGAACAAACAAAAGCATCGAGAAAGCGAGCTCCACAGCAAACTTAGAAGTATGCGGGAGCTCCTTTCCATCGCTATCATCTACTGATGTGGTGGTGGCTTGCAAGACAGTGTCGGCAGTAATTGCAGCGCCAGAGGGTTGGCTGTTCATAGCCAGTGCGGCGATGGCCATCTGGTGGCAAGCGGGGTCACCAGGGGCTTCGAACCACCCCTGCGTGGAACCGTCCTTAGACTGGGTTCTTCGAGGAGACTGGCACAGAATGTGTACACAAAGTGAATGGGGCCCTGAAGGTATTTGGAGGTGAGAGGTGAAGAAAAGGATGTACGATGGAGCACCTCGAAAAAAGTTTGTGCAAGGCGTCCAGAGTCAAACAGTATGGGTGTCACCGTTGTCACAAACAGATGGAGGTGTCGCCGTCTTTGCCAACGGCTGGGGCCGTCCGCGAGATGGGTGGGTGCAGGGTCAAATGGATGGGGGTGGAGTTGTCTGCGAGACGGCGGCAAAGTCATGACTCGTGCTATAGAGTATCAGGGATGGTTTTCACAATGCGACAGGGGAAGAGGAAGTGTTGGGGTGATGCTGAGATTCGGAAGGGGGGAGGCCACAGCGAGAATGAGATGCTGACGACTCAGCAGGCCATTTAGGGTCTGGTGAGGCGTTTAGCACACAGGGTGCGGGTGGGCATGGTGGCGGTGATTCACATCCGTAGTGTATGTCATAGCTGCGTGAGCTGTCACTGTAGGTATACAATGTGTCCTAGCTCCAATATATAGACTCGGTCAAAGCCTATGTGCTATATTTGATACACGATGTCCCCACTATCTCAGTTGGGTATCCCTTAAACTAGGTTGCAGGATATGCCGCCCATTGGATGTGTAACCAGAGTTGGTCACCTTCACAGTTGGTCAGTCATGGAGAGTCACACAGCGTACAATCGTGGGAACCAACTCACCGGAAATTACTGAACTCACCGGCAACTTGGCATTTGGACCGGTTATTAAAATTACTGAATAGCCGATCTGTTAGCTTTTTTCTAGTATAGGGTATTAACATTAACACTACTACTAGCACTCGATACTGAATCATGTACGGCTAGTGTCCTGGCCTGTCATTTTCCACCACGTCTTTGTTTTCTCGTTGAGTTCCTCTATTCTATTGTCTTCAGCCAAGAGTTCCGGAGTGTGAGATGCCTGGAATAGCTTCACATCCAAATCTCGCAGTAAACGTATAGTAGAGCACCCGGAACTTCTTGAGGTTAAAGAGATTGAAACTGCCTGTTGGTGGTGTGGCTATGTCAACGAGGACACTCAGGATTGTCTGGCCTTGGGAGCAATAGTCTGTGAATGTGTATGCGGCCATCATTGGGAATTGGCGATGATGAACGGTTCACGTCATGTCCTTTCCCTCCGACGACTTGCATTTGATTCGGAAGGACTTGGGGGTAGGTTCAACGGGAATCACTGACTCTTCGAGGCCCACGAGTTTCGACACACGGGTGTGATTGAGCTTCACGAGAATGCATATAGGTAAATACTGGAGCTTGATGATGGGTCCCAACTTGGTGATAGTGGGTTCATCTGGGTGTAGCAAGATATCAATCACGGTACCATGTGCACCGTTCGTGATGTCGAGATCAGTCTGGACGTTTTGCGTGACCATGACTTTCATCCCGATAGAAATTTCGATGACGTCGGGCAAGTCCTGGTTGCGCTGCTTCTGATCCTGAAAGTTTGACGCTCGTGTTGCAACTGTGTAGTGCTCTGCTAATGTGAGAGGCTCTCCCTTGATCGTGTCCTCAACAACGCACTGGAACATGAATGACTGACTTTGTTGACCATGCTTTTGCAGTGCGTGGTTGTTCCAGATCCGCCGTACAGCATGGCGGGGTGTGACAAGGGAAGTGTCTGTCCACGTCTCTGACAAGAAGTCAGTGGGTAGGCAACCCGGATTTGTGACGACGAGGGTGCACAGCATATCAATGTGGGATTGTTGAACTCGCCCATAATGCAGGTGCTGTAAGAAGTCGCGCCAGACCTCGTCAGTCACCCACATCTGCTTTTTCAGAACAACGACGGTAGTGAACTCCTCGTAGATTGTGCGGCTGAGCTGTGCTAGTGTTGGGTCACACTGCAGATTGACGGGATAATAGAGGGCCTTGCTTGGACCTACTGCCACAGGGGGGAACTGGTGGAAATCACCACACATGAGTATGCTGATACCTCCAAACGAGTGAGTGGAGGGTGGTTGTCCTTCTACCATTTTTCTGATACTGATGTTATGGGAGAGCTTGGCGAGGAAAGTTTTGCTGAGCATCGACATCTCATTGAGGATCAGATATAGATAACTAATTGATCAGCGTGCAATCGAAGTGAGGTAGTAGCCAGCAAAAACGGGCCTTCGTGAACTTGGCCCAGATGACATTAGGGGATACAAATGCGGTCAAATAAATGACAAAATGGAACGTGTGCGTGAAAGAAACACTATTCGTGTATCAATGGAAGGGAAGGGAGGGGTTTATTTCCAGAAAGATCACACAAAAAAGTCACATGACACAGTTTCAAGTGCCAACGCAGGCGGCACTTCCTGAGTTCTAAAGATGATAATTTGTATTGTTACCAGATGCAATCTTGAATCTTATTTAATGTCCTGCATATATGTAATCGTGCCCTCCACCTCAGCTGGTGTAGGCTACAGCTCTCCATCACACCATGCTCCCCGCCGTATACATCCCAGAACCCACAATCAACTCATCACCCTCTCTCTTCGTCATCAACAACGAAGACTTCAATGAGGAATTCCAGCACGTGTTAGATCAGACGTGAGATAACACGATCAATGACTCAGATGAACACTTCTCCCTGGGTCTCGTGTGGTTCAACACATTAAACAACATTGAGTCCACCTTGGAAAACACGACAGATGTGTATATGGATGATAGCGATGGTGAGTCGTCCACATCTTCCGCCGCCATACACCAACCAGAAATGCCCTTCAACCGCTCAACAATCATCCCCCACGTGACCGACAAGTTCACATTATATTCGACTATAGAACACCACCCTAGCGTACAAATCACATTCATCAACAACCTCAAAGCGGTGGGCGCCGCCACGTGGTCAAATATTATCCTTGACATGTGCGGTTTATTCTGGAAACACTTCTCCTCTAACCCGTGCGGTCGAGATCCCTCCCCAAACCTTTGCATTGAGTTGCTCCGTACGGTGTTCGACCGTCGCAGCATGGTGGACCCTGGGTGGGCTCTTGACCATGGTACGTACTCATCTTTATCAATTAGTCTTTCTAATCATCGCTTGTTCAGTCACAGTGACAGTCCAGATATCTAAGGGAGTGACATTCAGCAAAAACAACTTTGAAGAAATTACTGTGAACACAGATGTCAACAATCAATCCTTCATGAATGCTATCCGCCGACAGATAAGTGTTATTTCTAAGATTACTTCATCCAAAATTATCGTGACTTCATAGCTCTGCCTGGTCGCCACCACATATCAAGCTTGCGCCTGGTCAAACGCCCAATGGCTAGTCTATTCTATCTTCGAGCATGTCGGCATAATACCGCTGCCTGAAGAGATGCCGGCTGATTTCAAGGAGCAGCTTGCCAAGGCCCTCGTCTGGGACGATTCACGTGGCTACAACATATTCCATTGGGCACCTGGTCAGCACCGCTAGCGGAGGAAGAGGTACGTCCCTCACAACTATTGGTATGGGTAAGGAATTCATGGGCACTAGCCCCCCACCGATTTGTTCAGCCATACCGTCTTCTTCGACCTCTTGCACCGAGCGCTTTTTGACCCAGGATGACCTGGGTGGTTTTCACTTATACAAGATGTTGTCACTCCCGATGGAATGCAATTTTCGGCTCCCCTGTACTTTGCTGAATCACACGCAGCGGCGTCCACCACCGCATGGGTATTAAGCATTTTCATCTTCTACAGTATATATTTCTAAATTTACACTTCACAGATAGTGATGGCTCTACGCGACTACCTCAGTGTGGGGAGGAGGTGCCTGCTGCCAACTACCAAGTATCAGGAAGTGGTGACCATCATGAACATGGTTCGTGATTGGCTCGATGATAACAGGCTAAGTAAGACCAAGGGGACGGTATCCATGTGGGATGCTATGAGGCATGGCAGTTGGGAGTTTCTTCACCGACCCCAAAACCTTTCCCATGTTGTCAGCCTGCACGTGTTCAACCATCTGAATGCTCATATCTAGAATATCATCATCGTGTTATCTTAGGTTGTCAACTCCGATGTATTATGTAACTCCATGCTTTCCAAAACCTATATATGTGCTGTCCCACTTTCAAGCACTACCTCAGCAAACCACCACCAAATACCTTTAGCATGGAAAATCAAGGATATTGTTTTTCTGATGCTGCTCTTTTTGTCGTACTTCGAGAAGAAGTACCCACCCTTTCTGGTGGACATATGTCCTGCATATCCTCACTGTTGAAGGATACACCACATGGGATGTCAAAGGAGTTGGGAATAGCATATTCCCCCACCTTGGGCTCCACTGACGGGAAAAGTCCTGCAAAATCCTCTCGTATGGATACATTTGAGGCCAATGTCAGGCTCTCATATGCAAGGACGGTACGTCAAAGCGTGAATATCACGACATTTCACCTAAATGACATCTGCAGATATTAGCGACACGCTCACCCCCATCCCGCCAACATCGCAGGAGCAAGCTTTGGTAGGAGGCGCTGAGGAAAAAGCAGACTTTAGTTGCGCAATTGCTGGAAACACAGAAAGTGATCGAGGATGTCGAGAACGAAGCTGGGGAACATCTGTCGAGGGAGACCATTGCCGACCTTCATTCTAAATACTACAAATCCAGGGATCGTTCCATGCCAGATGGTCAGTTTATCGCTACTATCTCTGGTATTGTCGTCAATCCTATTGCCTGTACACCAGCTCCGAGCTGAACATTGAATAGTGAGTCTAGGTAGCATAGATGCAATATTCCATTGAAGAGGTACTCACACATTCACAGCACTTTTTGTCCTGTCCAGATTATCAGCGCTGTGCCCAAATACAGTTCTTCACATTCCCATGTATCACTCTCACACTCATGTTGTACTATGCAACCCAGGGCGGCGGGTTACTATGTGAAACTTACGGGGTCATGTCTTTCTTACCTTATGTCAACCTGTACTTTGCTATTGCCAGAAATTAGGGTATTTAGCATCAGAACACCACTAGTGGTAGAGTCTCACAGGCCTGGAGTCCTGTGGAGGTTCTTCATTGTCTTCGCAACCTTCGTCATCCAAATCACCCCACTGATTCCAATGAGGGAGTTGGGAGTGCTCTGTCGGGTCAGGGACACCCAACCTCTGCCAGCGGCGTAGCCTAGGGCAACATATCCTACACCCATCAGAAGCGCTTCCAAGGTGTGCTGGGGTGTCAGCCAAGAGCTTTCTTATCTGTGTCTTGATATCTTGTAGCTCTTGTACAAGCTCATGAAGGACCTTTTCAAGGCTGATCCTGACGATAATATCGGTTCCAGCCTCTTTGGATTGGTCACAGCGCAAAAATTTTGCTGGTGAACCTCCTTCTGAGCCAGCATCTGGCACACTGGCAGCTCGACCACGTTTCTTCTTCGGCTCCTGCTCCTCAGCTATGCTGGTGAGATGCCTTTGGGTGAGTGTCACTCAAATTGATGGCATGAAGTTTACCTACTCATCTCATTTGTTTCTCCTCCCCCTTGCCATGGAGTGATGTCGCTGATGGCTACAGTGACTGTGGCCACTGGAAAGGGCTATCAGGGAATGCTCTGTCCTAGTGTCAATGTGAACGCACATCTGGAACTCGTTGGTGGAAGCACAGTCATCTTGTTGCATTTGGCTGGTCTATGTATGCTGGGCGAAAGCTTCTGGTGGATGTCGTCCGAGTTATGGTCCCCTTAAGAGGTTCCTTTTGAGACGGTACTGGCAGGGTTACTTTCCTGACTTCAAATACTTGACAAATAGATCACAACCACGGCTCACTGATCGGCAATTTTGGCCAAGTTGACAAGCTTGAACGTCATCCACTAGCAACTTATCCCAGTCATTCTGGACCTGCCCACCCAGCACCAGTTCCACCTGTACTCGTGGCTGGGTTACCAGTCAATCCAGAGGACCCTATCCTAGCCGACCAAATGTACTTGCTTCCTTTTTCAAGAGACACCACCTCGTTTCAGCATTTGGGCGATCGACCATTTCCAATGGCATGTTCGAAACCGCGAGTGACACTAATAGGACCCTGCCCTTGCCAATCAAACATACATTGCTTCCCTTTTCAGGAGGAGCGATGGGGGGGGGGGACCTACCAAACATGCTTACCTCCCTTCTCAGGCTCGTTTCAGTATTTGGGCGATCACCCAATTTCAACGGCATGTCTGACCGCATAGGTCTTTCAAATCCCTGGGCATTATCCAACCAATAGGGCCCTGCCCTTGCTGACCAAACACACTTTGCCTGCTTTTCAGGAGAAGTCACCTCAATCCACATCTGGGCAATTGTCCAATCTAACGGTGTTACGCGGGGTGACACCAGAGTGTTCAACCGAAGTAACGATCAATGTTTCCTATCTCTATCTCTGTAAGAGATGAGAAGTACTTTGTTATCAAGAATAGGAGCGGTCGTCAGGAGTTGACCAAGACTCTGGGAACAGAGGTATCAAGGATGCAAGTATGATTGCGTAGAATAAGCTAGAGTACAGATGCGTTTATCGACAGCTACTGTATATAAATGGTTCTGGGTTGTGCACAGACCAGGTAGAGGGAGAAAGGCCATTGGCCGGAATATTATGGAAGATGGAAGAAGGCATAGCCTTTGAGGAATAAGCTGGGTAGACTTGTAGAGTCTCCCTAAAGGGGAAGTTGGGTTGAGCCAACCATGGGACGGTCCGGAATGAGACGGAAAGATACGGAAAGGGATGGAGAGACGTAAATGTATCAGAAGAGAAGAGGAAAAGATAGGGGATTACAGGCATATCGTAACAAATGGCATGTTTGACCGGGTAGGTCTTTCAGATCCGTTTAACTGGGAGTGGTGCTGCCCTTGCCAACCAAATAGACTTCAACTCCCTTTTCAGGATAAGTCACCTCAATGGCAATCGTCCAATTCTGAAACGGCCCATCGAAGTTTGACTGCATAAGTCACCCAACTTCCTCTGAGCATTATACCAGTGATGGGCCGAAAGTACCCTGTGTCCTTGCCGACCAAACGTACTTGCCTCCACATCGTCTGTTTCAATGAAACTTTTAATCGGATAGGTGCACCTACACCCCCTCCCACATATAAAAGTGTCTTGAAGAATCCTGCCAGCACCAGCATTCTCACTCCTCAAATTTTCTCTGCATTGTTTATCCCCACTGCTCACTGCCAAATGCCGAACGTTTATAGTCATGTTGATGACTCTGTGTCTGACGTTTCCACAGGCCAGAAGCAACCACCTTCGAGTGCTCTGCAACTAGGACCAAGGAAAAAACTGTCTGTGAGATTCTGAAATCCATTTGAAAACATTAGTGACTCTGTATATCAGGACGACTCAGGATCCTTTGGTCCATCATGGGCAGCACTTTGGGAGGGCAGTACATGCTTTTTGCAATGTACAAAGGCACATCACCAATGGACTTTTATTCATGGGTGAAGAAGCCTATGAAAACGAAGGGATTGTGACAGCTATGTATGTTCTTGACTGTTTCTTCCGTACCTTAATTGGAGCTATGATCTCTTTTGGGGCCAGAGAACGAAAGGAATATGCAGTATTTCATGAGCTACTGCGGATGGTGCCCGGGATGGAGGCCAGGCTGATGGAGTCATCGGAGGAGGAAGTGGTCCATCTAGCTGACTTGGTAATGTCATTGCCTTTCCTCCTGCTGTCTAAATTCATTAATGTCATCATCAGATTCAGAAAGGTGCCAATGGTGCCAGGGCGGATGATACGAAAGGCATGAAACCCACTATAATCGATTGGATCACTCCCAAAGGACAGTCTCTGAACCCTCACATCCCCCACAATGTAAAAGCTGGCCGTGGCTTCAATCATGAACGTACTGGTGCGCTTCTATGTCCTGCCAGCCTTGATTGGGCAAACACAGAGTAAGCTATCCCTTTTGCCATTAGCACACTGCTCATCACCTGGTCTCGTAGGATCAGGACGAAGCTTGTTAATGGCCAAATTCAAGTTGCCGGGAACCAATGGCCAGTTTTCTTATATGCAAATTACATGTACAACACTGAGGACCCGTGGAATGGGCTCCTGCGTAGTGGTCTACTCATCTCCATGAGCCTCATAATTACCGATTTAATCGATAGCTGGATTGACTTTCCTGGATAGGCCTTCAAGCACATATTTACTTGTCCAAGTTCCGTGGACCAAGAACCGAAAGCCACGCGATCCGGTAATGCCCGCATCCATGGCAGGTGTTCCATCATGAAGGCATCCATCGCCTATGTTGCAACCCAGGTTGGTTCCACAGGATGCTCCCGTTTATGCATCCACTGATTACTGCTTTATACCTTAATCATCACAGAACTGGGAAGGTGCTGGTATAACCAGACAAATCTTATAAATACATATCAATATGATGATAAATGTTTATATAATATTATCTTTTGCTTACCAGATTATTATAAAAAAGATGCTTAACTGATCCTCTAACACCAGACAGACAATTCACTGATGAGGCTATATAACTAATGAGTGACATTTTGAAAGTATCTCAACCATTATCATCTTGTACTCAGTCTGGCATCCACTAATAATATAATAATAATAATTTTGTGGCTCTGAAAAAGGAATATCCAAAGTTGTCACTATGTCATCATGTGATAATTCCATTACATTTGCTGATAATACATACTTCACAATGATATACAATGACATTCCATGATATTTGACTGGTCAAACTACTTCACTCTGATGCTCAGCTATCTACCCTTATCATGAATGTCATGGAATAGTCTTGAAACCAGCCAGAAGCCTGGGAAATAATTTGTAAGTACTGCATAGTACATGTTATATAAACTCACCCTCTGTTGCTTTTCAAGTTTCTTCTCTCTTGTCCTTTGATTTCTTCAGAGGCAGAGTCACTCTTGTCTCTGGGCTACTGCTCAGGTCAGAGTTACTACCCAAGGTAAGTTCATCACTGGTAAGTCCAATGACTTGTGTGAATGAAATTGTAAGTGTTTTTTCTTCCTAATTTCCGCTTTTTTGTGTTTTTCTTTAAGTACATTGGTAGTTTACAATGGTAGTCGACAGTGGTAGTCTAGGTATCTTTTTGAGGAATGAAAACATTTTTTATCTATGAATGTGGAGGATGAATATCATGATGAGTGATGTGAGGTTTTGATCTTTACTTTTTATTTTTATTTTAACATGATTTTCAAAAGATATTCCCTGATAAAAATGATAATTTCAGATAATGGGTGTAAGCATGTCAGAATAGACCAGGCATAGAAACACACTCAGAGTGTTTCCCATTGCAGTGATAACAGCCATGATCTTTAGTCATTGGACTGATATATATGTACTACAAAATATAACTGATAGATTTTGATCTACACTGTCATCGCACTCATCAATTAGATAGCATCACCAAAGTGTGTATCATTCTGATGTCAAATACATACTTTTTATAATAGGTAATGCCATATATAGGTATATCATTTCCTCCTCATTTTCGTGATGATGGAGGCTCGATTTGTGCTGACTTCTGCCCAAGTTTTCTCTCACACGGATCTGGTGACAGACTCCGAGCGATTTTATAACAGCATCCTTGAGTTACTTGATGACCTGGATGAGAAGGACGAAGTCGACCAGCTCCTTACCTGGTGGAATCGGTAATAATTCATCCTTAACTTATCTTCAATTGCTAAGTGAAACAAGCAGTCAGGTGTTCCCACTCTATTCCGACATCAAGCATCTCCCATCCAAGAATAGTGCGTTAGCGAGGATCCACCAAAAGCGTGCAGAATACAAGGATAGAGAGATTGTGGTCGACGAGACCCCGTGAAGCGTTGATTACCATTACAACCCTGTTTGCTATTAAAATGCCTTTTGCCTTTTCTATATGGCTGCTAGCACTTGTGACAGAATCTAAAAGAGAGGGCAGGAGTTGCCCAAGGCTCAGCCACTGCCTAGATGGACGAAAATGACTTTATTCACCTAAAAGAGAGGGCAGGAGTTGCCCAAGGCTACAGTACATTAGCTAGGAATAAAACTAAGTAAAAGTGAACTCACCTCAGCCGCTGCCTAGATGGACGAAAACGACTGAGGTGCTAATGAGTAGGGTGAAGGTATATATACTATGGGCGGAGGTATACTCGTATTATGTTATCTGTAATGTTATGGGAATGAACCTAAAAGAAGCATTTGAAACGTAATGATAAATGTTGTAAGTGAAAGTTAAAAGGTTAAACGTGTATAGAAATTATGAAGTCACAGTACTTCCGAGTGTTCCGAGCATTCCGGTGTTTCCGAGTCTGGAAGGGCACGGGAATATTTCGGAAGCGGAACCGGAATGGTGGTTCCGGTGCTGGAACATCGGAACCATCGGAATGGTATTACTTACTAGGGTTGAATACTGACAACTTGCTATGGAGTGACTTGAGGATGCTAAAGTCAGCTTGTGGTGAATGCTGTTGGACATCATCAACTGTCCTCTTTCGTTCATCGCCTTCAGGTTGCAAACCTCTTACCCCTCAATCACACCCTGAGGTGGTGTATGTGATATCGCCAAAAAAATGTTACACTGTATCCAATGTATCTGACATTCTCTGTGGATCATTAATATCTAATAGCTGATGCTTTCAATCCAACGACATGTCGATCCTTCACAGCATATATGAAAGGATGTCGCGGTGTACCAGGCCTGCCTACGTGCCGCCATTGGCCATCTGTGTCGAGTAGTGAGCTCTTGAAATTTGATCGAACACTGAGGCTTGTGTTCCACACCTGAAACGACGACACAGGTCACCAGGCATGCCCACATGCTCGCATTGACCGTCGGTGTCTAGCGGCGAACTCTTCTCGTCAGATTTAATGATGAGGCCGGCGTGATATACTTGAAAGGATGTCGCGGTGTACCAGGCCTGCCTACGTGCCGCCATCGGCCATCCATGTCTAGTAGCGAACCCTTTCAACCCGGTTGAACACTGAGGCTCGTCTGCCACACCTGAAAAGATGACTCTGTTTACCAACCATGCCTACGTGCCTCTGCTGGTTGTCAACACCTAAAAGCAGAGTCTTCTAATCTTGTCGAACACTGAGATCTGTGTGACATACCTGAACAGATGACACACCATGTCAGAAGTGTCATCGTGACTTCGCTGGCCATGTATGTCTGATAGGTGGGTCCTGGTTGCACTGAAACTGGTTTGACATTTACTCCAGAATGAGATTCAATTGAAATTGCTTGTTGTTGAGTGAACTGCTGATCATGAGGTAGTAGTCAGGTGCTTCAGCTTGGCTTTTGCGCGCTGCATCAGAATTATGAAGATGGGTATCTTTACAAAGATGATAATGTCAGCTAATTGTTTATCAAATCCTCATCGATTTTCCTGATGTGGCCGGCATCTCACACCATGTTGTTTGCGCTTGCTTCTGCCACTGACGTCCAGAATGTCAACAAACTCTGCACCCAATATTCTCAATCGTCCGCAATCCCACTGTGGCCTGGCCTTTCTCTGTGACCAGAATTCCAAATCTCCGGACAAATTTTTGTTCGTAAAGCCTCATGGCTCAGGCCGCCCGCCCCCAACATATTGCACCACTGATACTGGTACTATGAAAATGGAACAGGCTGGTGTTTTGAGCGATATTTATCAAGTACTGGAGTTGCCTACGCATGGGGTGTGTCTTCCATTCCTCTGCTATTAATTGTTTTGTTCTCACCAACGTCAGTACGATTCACACGGCGAGGAAGGTCATGAGGCTCTTCTCGTCCTTGGCGTCACATGCATTCAATGTGAAGTAGCTCGGGCCGAGCAGGCCCTCGCCTCATGCATCGCTCAAGAGCACGAATCCATAGCTGAGTTGTACTGATTTAAGGCGCAGAATGGTGCAGTGAGGCTAAATGATAAGCAACTGGATGTAAGCTTGATGCGAGTAACAATGAAACATTGTGGAGACTACTGTGTTTGTGCTCCTCCTACCTCTCAGAGTCAATGAATCTCGGAACCGGACGGTATGTTGATGATCATGTCACCTCGATACCAAATCCTTGCTAACAATTAGTCTGCCTATACTAGGTACTGTTGTTGAAGCAGTTTCTGGGTGGCTGCTAGCCATCCGATTAGACTGACATGTAGCTACTAGTAGTATCATAAAAATTAAACCATGTCATCACTAGAAAAATTAGCTCAAAGTGTACATGATGTACAACGAACTTTGTCTGATGTGATTCCTCATGGAGACAGGAAAACACATGGGCCGGAGAATGGATTCAATATGGCTTTGGGTAGACTTGCCTTGTGGAATTTCATTGTGTAAAGTGAACTTCATTGATAAGGTGGGTTGCACTGGTGTATCCTGTAAAGATATGGACTGATATGGAGCTATGAGATCTTACCCAAGATCTCATTGCAACATTGAGTGCTTGCTGTGGCCATAGCAATCACTAGGACACTATAATCTGTTGTGGAGGAGGCCTAATTGCTACAGCATTCTATACATTACTATGTGATACAACCTGCATTTTTGTGTTTTGCTGATGATCCTTGAGTGAAGTTTTCACCACTTTCTTCCTACCAGTACACTTCTCCTTTGTTCTGTTCTCAATCTCGGCATTCCCATCACGGTCACTGAGTTCAAGATCATCCACCTCACCAATGTCCTCTGTGGCAGAAGGCTGGCCATTGACATCCTCTGAGTCAATGCAAACAGTAGGGTCTTGTTTCCTCTTGACTGGATGTGGACGATGCCTGACGCCCTTAGCAGAGTGACCTACTGCCTTGTCCTCAGTGGCTTCCATTTCCTGCTGGATGCCTGCCAGGTGCTTGAGCCCTGCAACAGTGGCCGCCTCCTTCAATTTGATCGCTTCACGTTCAAGCTTGTCATCTGTAGCTTTCTGTGCTTTGGTACAGCACTTTTGCTGTGCCTGCAACACAATATGGCCAGGGTGAGTTGTAGCATTGTTCGAGCGAGTGCAACAAGGGGCATTGACATCAGAGCCAGCCATGAGAAGAAGCAATGGTGCTGAGACAGGTAGACACTGACAGGGTGGAGCAAAGACGCAAAGAAAACATTGTGATTTTTGTACCCATAAGTCCAGTGCTGTGAAGAAAAGTTCAAGTGCTGAAACAAATTGATTTTGGTCATTGTAACTAGCCATGCCCACGACCTTGCACTTGTAATTTTCCTTCACACAATTTTGCTGTGGACTCCCATACCATTAACACCTTCCGTGTCTTCACTACTACATATCAAACTCTATGGCTCCATTTTGTACAAGTGCAACCAGATATCTGCAGGGACATCAATATTCTACTTGAACTCTGGGTGGCCAGTCTCACTAAACATGGTGACAAGCCACCATTTTCTAACCATCAGGATTTGTACGATACCATTGACAGCTCAGAGCTTGGAAATGTAAAATGGCAGTCATTCACAGTGAAGTACACTGGCGAGCAGCCCAAAGTCAATGCCCCCCCCCCTGGACGAGTGCCAAATATGACATGTGGTTCTATGACCCACATCTGGTGACTCATAATATCCTCAGCAATCCAAGCTTGGCAAAGGAGATGGATCTTCACCCATACTGTGAATATTCAACAGCCAAGGATGAACATCAGTGGAAGGATTTCATGTCCAGTGATTGGGCATGGGAACAAGCAGTACATCATGATGCTGTTTAATTCATTTCTCATATTAATGTAGTTCTCCATCATGTCAGGATCAAGTAGCTAATGATCCTGAGACATTCAGTGTCTTCTTCCTTAGTGGAGATGAGTGAAATGCCTAATGTTAGACTAGAAGCTGAGTCCTAGACATTCCTATCTTCCACAGGTCACGGTCAGCGGTTCGTTAAAACAACAACACAAAACTAACAAAACTAAAACTACGAAAGGCTGATAATGTGGGTGTTCGTTGCAAGGTGATTGTATTTGCGCTGCTAAATGCTTCACAAATATCTCTTGGATGGTTGGGTTCAACAGGTAGCGAAGGCTTGTAAAGCTTTGCTAGAGAACAAATGGATGGTTTCCTTGACACGTAATGGTATACGGAGTCTTAGAAAAGTGGTGATAGACAGGTTCTATCTTGAAACAGGGATGGGTTAGGGACTTTGTGGACAAGAAATGGGCTCCTTAGACGCAGTCTACAGCCTACTAACTTCGTTCCTTTGACTGGCTTAGCGTTGACTATCGAACTGCTTGACCTATAGCACTCTCTGGCTAATTTTGGGTCACTGAGCAGCTAGTACTAGTGATTACAGTGCTTAGGTGTTATGAAGCGCTTAGTAGCTTAGTTCAGGTCGATTAGGACTGGTAGGGACTAACAGTATAGAACCCTAGCTTAGTTCTTAGTTGCACTTAGAGGGGGACTTGCGAAGTCACACTCAGACAGGGATAATTTATAGTATAACTGGGGATTATTATTTTTTCAACTGCCAAATCGGTACCCTTTATATACTACTTGGAGGTGGCTCTGCCTAATCCGGTCAGGGGTATAATTTGGCTATATCTAGCTATGTACCTTGATAAAACCATTAAAGTGCTCTGGTACCTT
>KN819326.1:1008977-1026331 GCA_000827475.1 Paxillus involutus ATCC 200175
TTGTGGTGTTGCTGCATTGCAATATACAAGGTAAGCTACTGATTGCAGATTTTGAAATATCTAAAAAGAAAAATTATGAGTGAATGATTGTGGGTGGTGTTGGCTAGAGGTCCATGCATATGGAGTACATCAGCACAGTAGAGCCAATAGAGCATTTGGGGAGCTATTTTGGAGAAAAATGCAACAAAGGACCCCTGACACCCATTCTATCCCAGGGACAGGCAGTATTGTGCTGGGGATAGCCCCAGCTAGCTGGGACAACAGCAGGCTTTGGGGCTAGCCCATACCATATCATGGGGAAAATGCCAGATAATCTATGGTGAGGGGGGGATATCCCTTGATATTAAGGGGATTCCCTTCTGATACATACCTCTTAGGTGAATTGACTATAGGAATATCTTACACCTAATAGGCCTCAGAAAGGGGTTGACTGAAGTGCACAAAACAACAGTTTCTGTTGTGACTGGAAACAATGAATACTATCTGCTTTACTTATCAATAGGTGATGTGCGCAATACTGTTCGACATGCACACTGTGACACAGTGGTACTAATTGGCTTCTTAGCAATGCCAAAAGGGAGTAGGTCATCATCTTTTTATGAAATTAATGTCTACTAATCTCTGTCAAAATCTATAAAAGCTATGAAAGAACACGCTGCAGACACAAGGTTCCGTAAATTCCGGTGTCAACTATTTCATTCGTCAGTGGCGAAGATCCTCGAGTCCCTCAAGCCAGCTATGATCAACCTGGAAGTCATTCATTTTGGTGATGGTTATTACCGCTGTGTTGTGTATGGCTTGGGTCCTTACATTGCCGATTATGAGGAGCAGGTCCTCCTTGCCTGTATTGTTTGTGGTTGGTGCCCAAAGTACATTTTTTGAACTCTATTTTCAAACCTTAGTACTCATTTATGCAAATCCATTAGATGTTTATCACACAGGGACAACCTGGATCAGCATGCACTCCATTGTTGTAGGGACTATACAGAGGCACTTATCGAGGAGGGTTTTCTTGGAGAACTTTGGGACGACTTTGGAATTGTAGGAGATTTGGTGGTTTGTTTTCCACATGTAATCACCGTGTTCACCCCACTCATTTTCTTTTTTCAGCCATTTACAAATGATTTCCCCTGTGCCGACATACATCAACTCATCGCCCCAGATATCCTGCATCAAATTATCAAAGGAACATTTGAAGATCATCTCATTGACTGGGTTGAGAAGTACATCAGAAAACAGCATGAAAAACACCAGGCTGATTGAATCCTTGATGACATTGACCACCGCTAAGAGATTCTCTCATTCTGCATATAATTCAATTATAATGCTTACTTCTGTTAGTATTGCTGTTGTCGCCTCATTTACTGGGTTATGTTGTTTTCCACAGGGATGTGGCTTCAAGCAGTGGACCGGTGATGACTCAAAAGCGCTGATGAAGGTTTGTCAATGAATTCATTTGAACTTACACAGTTTTCACCATTTCATCATAGGTTTATTTACCTGCAATTGAGGGTTATGTGCCACAGGATGTTGTGCGCACTTTCCGCACATTTTTGGAATTTTGTTACCTAGTGCAGCGTAATGTAATCACTGAGACCATGTTGGATGAGATTCAAGATGCCTTACTTCAAATTCATCAATACCGTGAAATCTTCAAAACAACTGGTGTCATTTTCACCTTTTCCCTCCCTCGCCAACATTCCCTCACCCATTATGTCCGTCATATTCAGCTTTTTGCGGCACCACAGGTTGTGTTCCTCAATCACTGAAAATAAGCACATCAAAGTTGTAAAAGAGCCATACAGGTGTACAAACAAATTCAATGCACTCAGACAAATGCTGTTAATCAATCAACAGCTGGAGAAGTTGGTGGCCATGCATGCTGACTTTTCAAGCTGTGGAATGCTGGAGGGGACCTGTCTGTCGTCAGTGGTTGCAAATCTAGGTAAGTGGGATCTGTCTTTGTACAGATCATGGTTTATTTACATATTACTGCAAAGCACATATAGCAGGACCACCAGCTGACAAATATAATGAGCCTGCAGCCAGTGCCAGTGTACCCCCAGTCTCAAGCATTAGGCCAGACAACAAAGACGTTGAGACTGATGATGGACCACTGTGTGTAGGAGCACATGTGCAGTTGGCAAAAACACTACGTAAGCTATTGTCCCAGTAATTTCCCCTTCATGTATTGAAGAAGTTGTGCTCTAGAGGGGAGACAGTGTGCTCAAACCATCGCTGCCCTAGGCAACAGAACTCAATATTCCTCATTTCTCTATACTCCTCCAGCACTTCCGTTTCGAAAAAAAGTACCCAAACGACCCACACAACCCATCAGACATTTCACTTACTGAATGCCCCCTGTACAATGGGAAGACCTCAGTTTTCAATTCCGCCTCATCACAGTTCTATGCGCCGAGCGACTTGAGTGGGATCACTGGCATGTGTACCAAGCACATTCGTGCTTGCCCATGTTGGTGCAATCAAGAAGCTCGCTATGACTGTGGCTTCATAAACACAGACACGGAGTCCAAGAACACTGGTATGCATGGGCTGGAAGTTGCCCAGGTCCTGTGCTTTTTTTCTTTCAGTTTCTGAGGCACAAAATATCCCTGTGCTGTCATCCGTTGGTTCAACAAGGTTGATGATGGTCCTGATGAGGACACCAGCATGTGGATTGTGCGTCCAGGCTATGCAACTAATCACTCCCCGGATTATTCCATCATTTACATTGATTCCATTTACCGCGCACCCCATTTTATCCCACTTTATGATACTCAGTTGGTCCCCTGTGGCCTCGAGCTTCACTATTCCTATGACACTTTTTGAGCATACTACATGAACAAATATGCTGATCACCACACATTTGAAATCATATTTTAGTCATTTCATATTGTACCAAGTCTCACTTATCCATTATTTCACCTCTTTTTCCAGAATTGATGTGCAATTAATGACCATGTGGCTCTCAAGTATCCCTTTTTCCACATGATGAGTGTAGTAGCCCTTGGTCAATTCCCAATCCCATTGAAAAGTCTTTTCAAGCCTAATTTTGAATTGTTTACTCTATTGTCACCCTTGAGTAGCTTTTTGGCAAAGAAAAAACTTGCGCTAATGAATTTGAGGTTTTACTGATGAAGCAGTCAAGTGCTCCAGCAGCAATGCAAGTAGGACTAGCCATAACCTGTTGTGACTTTGTCACAAAATGGGTTAGCAGCTAGCCATACTATGTGTGCAAAAGGGGGCTACACCCCCTTTTGTTTTTCCCTTCCTCTTTCAAGTTTTTAATTCCTCTCAAATCAGCTTGCAGGCCTCATTCCTCAGCCAGCAAGCAAGTGAGGTGAACTGAATCCTCAAATTCTTCTCCATTTTTTTGGTGCCTCCTATTTCATAATTGACATACACACTTTGTGTGGACACACAAAAAAGGGGGTGGGGTGTAGTCCCCTTTTTCTCTCCAAGTTTGATTCATATTAGTTTACATTGCACAATGTGGCATACCGGAGACACCAAAAAAAGGAGAAAATTTTGAGGGATGGGCTTCACCTCACTGTTGCTTGCAGGCCTCTTCATTCCTCGGCCAGCAAGCAAGCAGTGAGGTGAAGCCCATCCCTCAAATTCTTCTCCTTTTTTGATGCCTCCTACTTCATCATTTACAATCCAGTTCACAGGTAATTACAGGGGGAAGATTTAGATTATTAGCTACTAATTCACTCTGCATAAAAATATACAGATCTATTATTTAAATATATATATATGCAGCACAAAATATGTCCTATGGGGGAGACATGGATGATGGGGGTGGGCCATTTTGGTCAAGGGAAGAGAGGGTGGTGAGGGTGAGGCATTTGGCACCATGTGGGTCATAGGTGTGCTTGTAGCCCTGAGGGAAGGGGGTGTGCTGTTTTAGGCCATCTGGGGTTGATGTTGCCCATTTGGAGGCAAGTGGGCCTGGGGGAGTGGGCCTGTCGTTTCGGGGCCACCTGCCATGCTTGCAGACCATAGGGAGAGCAGGTGCGCCATCTAGGGTCAATGTGCATTGTTTTGTGTGTTCATGGGACTGGGAAAAGGGAATGCGCCATCTGGCATTGACATGCACCATTGGGTACACTTGTGGGCCTGTGGCAAGAGGCTGCGTCATTTGGCAGCCATCTGAGGTTGTTGGTGTGCATTTGGCATGCTTGTGCACCTTGGGGATGGATTTGGGCCATGTCGTGCCTGTTCAGTGTGCTTGAAGGCCTGAGGGAAGGGGTGGGCCATGTGGTGTTAACATTGGGTAGACGTGGCCCATTTGGCATGCTCGTGGGCCCAGGGGGAGTGGCCAGGTCATTCTGGGGCTACCCAATGTGCTTGTGGGCCATAGGGACAGTGGATCAACGTTCTGGCATCAATGTGGGCCGTTTCACATACTTGTTGGGTTGGGGGAGGCCATACGGCCAGTGGGTGGGCTGTCTGTAGTTGATGTGCACTGTTGTCTTCTTCTGTGGTAGAGATATGGAATACGCTCCTAGAAATACAGAAAAGCAAACCAACAAAAATCCACAGCCTGGCACAGCTGTGCATAGCATTAGTTCACTGCCTTGCATAGCCTTGCATAGCTATGCATAGCATTAAGGGGAAACTAGACTAAGGAAACTGTATCTTAGATCTGTTAAGCTAATGGGTAGTTGTTCATAGAAATTATTACATGGGTAAGCAAGTTTATGCTATAAATAATGTTCCTGTGCTCCAAAAATCTCAAGAAAAATATGGGAATGATCACCTATGCAGCCTCTTGCTGTCTATACAGGTTCTGAATGTGATGGACTCCTTGCTGACCATATATTAGCAATTCTTTACTGCATAGCCTAAGCATTGAAGCTTATTCAACTTGGTGATGTGGTGTGTGTTACTTAGGTTTGTACTGATGGTGTGTAGGGTAGTATAGTGTATGGATGTATACACACCTGACTTATGCATGGTCCTGTTGCATGCATGTCACCATTTGCGGCTGTCTGGCAAGCTCATGGGCTTTGGGGAAGGGATTAGGCCATGTTGTAGCCACTTGGCATGCTCAATGGCCTCAAGGAAGGAGGTTGGCCATGTGGGGTCAACATGGCCCATTTTGCACGTTTGTGGGCCTTGGGAAAGGGACTGCACCATTTTGTGGTGTCAGTATTCAACCCTAGTAAGTCATACCATTCTGATGGTTCTGATGTTCCAGCACCAGAACCACCATTCCGGAACCACTTCCAGAATATTCCCATGCCGTTCCAGACTCGGAAATACCAGAAATACTGGAACACTCAGAAGTACTATAACTTCATAATTTCTATACACAGTTGACCTTTTAACTTTCACTTACAACATTTATCATTACATTTCAAATGCTTCTTTCAGGTTCATTCCCATAACATTACAGATAACATAATACAAGTGTACCTCCACCCACAGTATATATACCTTCACCCTACTCATTAGCACCTCAGTCGTTTTCGTCCATCTAGGCAGCGGCTGAGGTGAGTTCACTTTTTACTTAGTTTTATTCCTAGCTAATGTACTGTAGCCTTGGGCAAATCCTGCCCTCTCTCTTAGGTGAATATAGTTGTTTCGTCCATTTAGGCAGCAGCTGAGCCTTGGGCAATTCCTGCCCTCTCTCTTAGATTCTGTCAGTTGCTGGATGGGATGCCTGAAGATGAACACATTGCTGATTGGAACCTGGTTGCACTCGCAGGGTAGATACTGGGCATGCTTTGGACAGTTGGCCACGTAAAATGGATGTGGAGAAGGTGGGATGGACAAGGCGAAGGAAGTGGGGGGTGATGAGGTCGGAGGCAGAGAGATGAACCAGACTAGAGAGATTGCATAGAAGTGTTTGTAGGGTTGCCAACGAACTACATGTGGTCCGAGGATGTTGAAAGCCATCTCTTTCGCCAAGAATGTGCAAACACCACAGCTTTTGAGCTCTTGAGTGACTATGTTAGTCATCTCCGTGAAGCCAGTACCATGATTCCATCTGGCAGTAGCGAAGTGAGTACACCACAGACAAATTCTGTTACAATATGGGTAAACCCCTATCTTTTTCTTATTGATGACATCATCTGCCACCAACATCAATAATATCATCTACCAACAACACCAGATGGACACACCTGTCATCACCTGGCTCTCCTGTCCTTATCAAGGATGACTACTCTCAACCAATGACTGACTCACTCTACATCGTCTATCATCTCAATCTGTTCTCGTCATCATCTAACAGACAAACAGACAGATTCTTGATCCATCTCTTAACTATCCTCATCGGTCTTTCTCTTGTCATCCAAGTCTATCTGTCTCTCACCGACTCTATCTGTCTCTCACCGAACAACCCGTCTCTCTCTGAACCATCACTCATCACTGGCCTAACCCAGTTTCCTTTCTAAGTAGTCTTATCCAGTCTACCAGGCTTATCTCTCGAAGGCTGTATCTTCTCTTCACTTCCACAATACTCCAGCCAATGGCTACATCTCCTCAACTAGGGCTGTACACATCCCATCACATTCCATCGTGTTCTAGCCAATAGCCATATTACCTTAACCTGGTCTGTGTGTAACCACAGAACACTATATATACTGATAGTTCTACTATCCTGTACCTTAGCTTATTCTATGCAATCTACCTTGCATTCCTTGATACCTCTACTCCCTAAGTCTCAGTCTACTCTTGACGACCGCTTGATTCTTTGATAACAAAGTACTTCTCATCGTTAACAACAATAGTAGAAGGAAACATTAATTGTTACTTAGGTTGAGCACATTGGTGTCACCCCACGTAACAAATTCTGAGGTAAAGAGACTTACCCGATCACAGCACCAGCCAAGTACAGATACTTGCCCAGCTTTCCAAACTCCATCATTGGAAAATTGTTTCCAGAAATACCTTCGGCTCTGACTACAGTCCATCCATGGTTCCCAAAAAAAGCGGTGGTTGGGAGAC
Source organism: Paxillus involutus ATCC 200175 (assembly GCA_000827475.1). Lineage (NCBI taxonomy): Eukaryota > Fungi > Basidiomycota > Agaricomycetes > Boletales > Paxillaceae > Paxillus > Paxillus involutus. Next base: position 1,015,935 of record KN819326.1, read on the forward strand.
AAGGGAAGGATAATGTGGGTGGGTTGTGACTGTCTTGGCCTTGATGGCATCAAGAATCTGGAGGGGGTCGACCAATGGTTGACAGTTGTGAAATGCCCATGAATGATGTCATAGTACATAAGGAACACATCTTGACGAGCCCAGTTCCACGAAGAATCGAGGTGGTGGGATTTCAAAGGATTGAAGATGGGGGTTGGATCCCATTGATGCTTGTATCACCATGTTCCTTTACAATCATGTTGAGTCGAGCTTGCAGCTGTACAGAGGTGACTTTTTCATTGCTGTGATCAATCTCACAGCACAAGAGTCACGGTTAAGATGATGCACATAGAATCTGATGTGTTGTGCAGCAAATCTGTCCTGGTCAGCTTTGAACCTTGAGGACTGCTCACTGTTGATGGTAGCACCACCTGCTGCACTAGCTCCCACACCACCGGAGTGCCCACTGGACAGGGATATATCAGAGTGTTGGGCATATGCAGTGATCATAGTGTCCAACCATGCCTCACATGATAGAGCCAGATGTGTTTTCTTGAGGACCTTGGAAAAGCGAGGAGAGAATGTTTGATCATAGATGAGCTGCACGTGTTCCTTTGTGGTGTGTGAACGGTTCGGCGACCAAGTTGGGGATGTATTTGCTGACAACTTGAAGCATGTCGGTGTAGGGAACTGCAGTTCCCTACTGCCGCAGATGTCATCCATACAGGTTTCCAGCTATATACCAGCATCACATCATGTGGAGGACTGCGCGAGACCTCAGCCGGTTTTCCCACGCTATCTGGTGCTCACCCGGTACATCTTACACTATCCTACCCTCACCCGAGCCATGGGCAGCATCATCCCACCCTGTGCAGTTGCATCTCACCCCGACTAGCATTATTGCCATCAGATCCCATGTGCATTGACCGAACATTCTGCGCATGACTGCGCGAGACCTCAGCCGGTTTTCCCATGCTACCCAGTGCATATCCGGACCATCTTGCATCTTGCCCGAGCCCATGGTCATCCCGTGCGCCCACCAGTCCTGTCCACCCGAGCCTTATTTGGTATGTGTCCATTATGGTTCTGTCATGTCTTGGGGAGATTCCGAGACTATATAAGGACATAGCTAGCCTTTGTCCTGGATGAATTGTTTTGTCCTGTATGAATCCTTCATCACCCAATCAACCTGCTGTTGATCTGCCCATTAGTTTCCTTCTCTGTGCGACAGCCGCGCACCCAGCGTTTCCTAAGTATCGTTAGTGTATCCGATGCACCCATCATAGGCCAGCGTCCCCTAGCATGGGGAAGCCTATATCATGACCCAGCAACATCCGTCACGACACTTCTTGCTATTCCTTGCCCATCGTCGCCCATTCCGTGGCCATCAGTGCCCATTGTTGCCCATTCTGTGCCCATTGTTGCCCATTCTGTGCCCATCCGTGGCCATTGTCGCCCATTCCGTGCGCATCCTTGCCCATCTGTGTGCATCCTTGCCCATCTGTGTGCATCCTTGCCCATCTGTGTGCATCCTTGCCCATTCCGTGGCCATCCGTGGCCATCCTTGCCCATCCAGTGCGCATCCTTGCCCTTCCGGCCAGGTTTCCCATTCCTCACACCAGGGACACCCCTTGTGGTTTGAGCTCACCTCCAGCACTTCTCAGAGTGCGCATCCCCTACGGGACAAACACATCGCACCCCTTGCACACATCTGATCCTGTAGCCCTGTCCGGGCAGCTTGGGCGCACACATCGGGATTAAGCAGGGAGGCATCGATCTTCTTGGACAGGTCTCGAATGAGGATGCTGTTGGCATTTGAATGCAGAGAGATAATTCCAATTCCTGAAAACTCACAAGTGCTGAAAGGCACGTCAATACCAGGAAGAGGAATAGTTGCAAAACTGCACTCCAGCTTAATGCAGCCTTCCTGCAGCTCCTGTGTGCCAGAGGCATTCAAGTTCTGGATGAAACCTCAATACACAATTCTGTGTTCTGTACATGATTCTGGGTAACATCCACACAGCAGTTTCACAACCAGATGGAGCGCTAGAAAAAAGTGGTGCATTTGTATAATGAAAAGCTTTATGATAAATCACATAGTAAATTTAAATAAGGTGCGGGACATAGTACTTCCAGAGTTATAACCTTGTCATTCTGTAAGTCAGCCCATCTAAGATTTGAAGTTGTCAAACTCAGAGTAATCAAAACCATCGAAATTGAAATCATAGCCCATCAATTCTTCAATGTCCAGTTCCTCCCCTTCTACAATTTCAGGTGCATCCAAGTCATCGTCTTCGAGTTGGTGTCACAGTCTGACTCATGATCCTCAAATGTATGACCCAATGGCAGTAGTGGCTTGCTTTGATTGTCCTCGTTATGACCAACAGTTGATCCAAAGGTTTCTGGTTGGTTTCCCTGGGTTACTTGACCAGACTCAACAGGCAGGCTACTGTGATCGTGGGCATACACATGGCCAATGCCAAGGCCCCAATGGTAATGCATCATCATGTCTCTGTCAACGAACCTAAATCCCATGTTTCTGAGTTGAATGGGTCAAGGTTGTTGAACCATGCAGGGGCATAGCGAGAGGAACTCTCTACTCACCTGTGCTGAGGGGATTACTTGCTAGTAAGCAGGTAGTGGATTGAGTATAAGAAACAATCCATTGAGTGCTATTACAGCGCTGGGTTTATATACTGGATACAAGCATGACAAGTCACTGATGTGACTGTTGATGTGACTAAGAGTCCTTATATCTAAGATAGTAACACACTGCAATGAATGCTGTACATGCTGCTATAAGCGCAAGTTCAACACTCCCCCTCGCTAAGCATCACCTAAGTGTGTGTGAGCGTAGATGGCGCATTTAGCTGCCATGTGTATCCTGATAAAATTCAAGGCCTAGTTGGGCTCTGAACTGTTCGAATTTGACATGTCCCAAGTTCTTTGTGAACATGTCTGCAGGGTTAGCTGCTCCATCAATAAAGTATATCTCAACCTTCTTCTGGGAGATTACTTCGTGTACATAGTGGTAGCGGATGTTGATGTGCTTGGAGCGCTTTTCTGTGATAGGGTTTGTAGCCATGAAGATGGATCCCTGATTATCACCACAGATTGGGATAGGTTTAAGGTTGTAGCCGAGCTCACTTAATAAGGAGCATATCCAGACTACTTGGCGACTGCAATCACTGAGCACCATGTATTCAGCCTCTGTCGAGGAAAGAGAAACTGTCTTTTGGGCATGAGAGGCCCAGCTGAATATGCCATCTGCAATCTTCAGGAAGTATCCTGTTTGCGATCAGTGGGAAGTGGGGTCAGATGCCCAGTCTGAGTCTGTGCAAGCCATAAGGCCAAGACCAGATCCACCATTGAACACAAGGGAGTAGTTCTTGGTCCCAATGAAATAGCAACAGATATGTAGCACTTTGTTGAGGTGGTCTTCTGAGGGGTTGGCTGCATGCCTAGAAAGCATGGTCACAGCATATGCAATGTCAGGACGAGTTCCAAGCATGATGTAGAGCAAGGAGCCATCTGCATACCACATCTTTCGAGGACAGTTTCCAGATAAGCACATTGATCTAAATAGATCTTGCTGCCTTTGCGCTGAATGTGCATGCAAAGGAATTCCTTGGGAACTCCAAGATCTCTGCATTCCCATTTCTTCATGAACATAGCCTTGATTTCATCAACAATGGCTTTGTTAGGGCCACAGAAGAGGGTGTCATCTACATAGATGATGGCTACGACAACATTGTGGCCTTTTTTCTTGTAGAGAAATATCCCAGCATCAGACTTTAGGTGTTCAAAGCCTAGTTTTTCCATGGAATCATTGAGGGTTTTCCACCAGGCTAATCCAGCCTGCTTCAAGCCATAGAGGGCACATAGTAAACAGAGCACTTTATGCTCTTGCCCTTTTTCGGCAAAGCCTTCAGGTTGTTCTATGTAGATCTCTTCGTTGAGCTTGCTATATGAATAGGCGCTACAGACATCGAGGCCGGAGATGTACCAGCTCTCTAGTGCAGCTAGTGCAAGCATTAAGCGCACTGTTTCAAAGCGCACAACTGGCGAGAATATTTGGTTGAAATCAATCCCTTCGACTTGGGAGAAACCTTTGTCCACTAGCCTGGCTTTCTTGTGACCATCAGTTTTGTGGTCAAATACCCATTGATTTTTAATGACCTTGCGATGGGAAGGTCAGTCGACTAGGTTGTATACACGGCGCTTTTTGAGTATATCAAGTTTTTCTTGACAAGCTGCCTTCCACTGAGAATGTTCAGCCGGAGGTAGGCAATCAATATCTCTGTAGGACCATTCTCTAGGCGGCTTTTCAGCGCTAGAGGCGTAAGGGATGGCTTTCAATAATAGAAAGCTGGTAAGGACTGCTCCCCCTTCACGACATAACTGTTCCACATCTATTTCACTCTTGCCTTGGGGCGGAGGTGGTGGTGGGGTTGGGTCGGGAATGTGACCAGGAGGGTCTTGGCGCTGTGAGTTGCCTGATCCCTCAACCATTTTTTTCCAAGTACAAGGATTTTCCACATCTCTAAACTGATCAACGGGGTGTCGGTTTTCTCCATAGACATTTCCAGGGCGCTTAGGAGTGTGTCTTTCGCACTGAGAGCGGCGAGGACCTGGGGGAATCTGAGGAGGATGTGATGCTCTAGGAGGGGTCCTAGGATCCTGTACGGGAGAAGGTACACGAGGAGGTGTAGGAGGAGGTGGAGGTGGAGCACGAGGTCCAGCATCCTTATCCTTATCCCAGCGATATGAGCCAACAATATCATCAATAATGTTGTCACCAAGATCTTTGCCAGTCACATCCGGAGGAGTGGTCAGGTGGGGTTGCTTTTCACGCTGTGGCTGGCTCTTTGGGGTGGAGCAGCACGGAAAAGATTTCTCATCAAAGAGAGCATGTGCAGAAGTGAACGGCACATTGTTTAGGGAGCGCATAAACAAATAGTTACGCTCATTGCCAGGGGCAGACCCAAGATAAACCATGAGCTCAGATTTGGCAGCCAGTTTATTGGCGTGCACATCAGGGTGAAGCCAGATGTGAGCTCCGCATCCAAAGACACAGAAGTGACTGATATTGGGTTGTTTTCCATTCAGGAGCTCAAAAGGGGTTCACCAATTAAGGCAGTCCATGGGCGATCTGTTGTAAACATGAGTTGCTTGTTGGGTAGCGAATTCCCACCAAAATTGAGGTATGCAAGCCTCATGGCGCATTGCCTCTGCTTTGTTCATAAGAGTGCGCATATAGCGCTTAGCGCGGCCATTCTGTTTAGGAGTATGTGGGGCGCTTTGATAAACTGAATCCCTTCATCTTTGAGCATATTGTCAAAAGCTTTAGACTTGTACTCTCCCCCTGCATCTGACATCCATCCTTTGAATTGAGCACTGTGTTGAACACTAGCAAGCTTCATGAAATGTTTGGTGGCTGTTAATGCTGCATTTTTAGTGCGCAAGGTGGTTATCCATACAAAGGATGTGAAATCGTCTGAAAAGACGATCAGATACTGGTACTTGTGGTATGAATCCACAGGGAAAGAATTTAGGTCAGAGTGGACAAGCTTGAAGGGGCATGTAGCACACTTGGGGTTTTTAGGGAAAGCTCGATTGGGCATTTTGCCAAGAGCATATCCAGGATATATCGGATTTTCTGAAGGAAAATTGATGGTAGGGAAGTTCTGAGTATGTTTTCATGCATGTCGCAGCACTTCCTTAGAAGGGTGCGCAAAGCAGCAGTGCATTAGCTCATAATCCACAGGATTTATACTTGTTTTGAGTTTCTTGGTCCATGAGTATGACTCAAGGACGTAGATGGTATCTCCAGGAATTTTGGGATGGAATATCAAGTAGGGATTTCCTGTATCCATGTAGATGGTGATGTGCTGCGAGTTACCGTGCACAGTCAACTTATCTCTTAGGAATGATCCCATAGAGAGTAACCAATGATTGAGTTGAGGCATATAGAGAACAGGGTGAAGTCTTGCGAAGACGGCATATCCCTGTTCATCCTTATATCAGATGATGACAGTGCCTTTGCCTTCAGTAGTGGCAACACCATTTGCGGTGTAGGCGGTCATTTTAGTCTCTAAAGGAGAGTACTCAGAGAAATCATCAAGACTCATTGTAAAGTGCTCTGAGGCACCTGAGTCAAGCATCCATATGGGCGATGATTGGTCTGATCTTTTGCCCTTACATCTCGCACAAGCAGAGAACGACATCAAGTGCACACAATTTTCATTGGGACAAGGTTCTACAGATATACTATTCATCACTATTCTAATGTGCGCATTAAAGCAAGCACCAGTGCTGAAGTAAGTATATTGCTTTTGTGGTGAGGAAAAAGGGATTTGCCATTGATATTCAACAACATTCTCCCCTTCATTGGCCTGTTCGTCGATGTACATGTTGTAAATGTCATCTTCAATGTAGTCGCTGCCCAGAGAGACGGTGTCATCATCATAGGCAGGGACAGCGGCAGAGAGGTGGTCCTCAAGGCAAAGACGCTTGGGAGTGGGCTCAACTTTGAAAGAAGGAGCGGTGGAAGAGGCGGCTATCTTGTCGAGAGCACGAATGGTCTCGAAAGAGGGTTCTACGCCAAGGATGTGGGCGAGATTGAAAGCCTTTTGGGTGTTATCCCAGGCAGGAGGGCCAAAGAATTGGGCACCAGGCATATGAGCGAGGTGGCGAGGGTCGATGACGGAAAGGGTGTTGACGATGGTAGGAACAGTGAAGTCAGCAGTGGAGGCAAGGTGAGCATGGTCATGGTTGTTCTGGTGACAATTCTTGCCACCATGAGTTCCATGATGCTTGTTCTTCCCTTTGTTCTGAGCAGGCGCTCCAGCGTTGTTGCCTCCACCTGACTTGGGTGGTTGCTGCTGATGCTGCTGCTGCTGGTTAAACTTGGGGTCAGGCTGTTTGCACTTTACAGCGCTCAGCTTCTGGACCTCCTTGTGCTTACCGCTGAAAGAAACTAAGTCCTTCCCAGGTGTTAGGTGGTTAGGACAGAGGAAAGAATAGTAAAGAAGGGTGCAATAAGTTCGACCCTAAAGGGATTCACTGGGGAGCGGAACCCTGGAAGGGTGAGTCCGTTGGTCTGAATGATGGCGGGTTAAGAGATAGAAGGAACCCGAACCCGTTCCGTGGTGAATGGGGAGGCAGATTATGTTGTAGCAGGTTTGTTGTTGTTGTTGTTACTTATACTTGGACCTTAAGTGCGTGGTGACAGAAGATAAGATTCAAGGAGACTAAGTACAGACTTTTATAGTCCGGGCATACCCGTGACTGTGTCAAACAAAGTCAAAACATAAAGGGTAACTGCCCATATGGGGCAGATAACAGTAAAAGGTCCATAGCGGACGAAGAAAGTACATACACGGATAAGTGGGCTCGCAGCCAAGACTTACCAATGTATTGGGATGGACAGGGACGGATCTGGATGGTCGTAGGGCAGAGATCGTGTATGGATGGGCGGGTTCCGCTGCTAGTGTGATGCGGGTGAGAGCAGTGTCTTCTTCTGTGGTGGAGATGTGGAATACGCTCCTAGAAATACGGAAAAGCAAACCAACAAAAATCTCTCAAACACAGTTCATGGTCAGCATTTCGTATGCGAGAGTATCCTCAGTTTTGAAAGGCTGGTAATGTGTTGTTTGTGGCAAGGGGGATTTGGGTTTCTGCCTATCTCTATTGTTGAGTCTGAACTATTGGTGATTGATGGGATAGTACTTGTGTGACTAAGCTGACAGGGAAAGGTGTTTCCTAGACTGTCAAGGCTTACTGGCTTACTCCCTTAACTGACTTAGTGATTGCTCAACTGCTGATTCCTTTAGCACTAATGTAGGCTTACTTGGATATCACGTACAGCTAGCCTCTTTGCTCTGCAGTGCTTAGGACTGATAAGACTTATGTGTAACCTTGCTTCTGATGTCTATACTGAAGAAATAAAAGGGTAATCTCTCTTTAGAGTCCCTGACTTATCACTCAGTTATCTTGCTTAGGAGGAACTTTCATATAGGAATCACTCAGTGAACTTATAGAGGGGTTCTAACTTGGGTTCTTATTCCATTTTAGGCCGGAAAAAGTCAGCCTTTATATACTATTTGAAGGTGGCTATGCCTTCCTATTTAGGATGCCTAAGGCTGTGCGATTCTTACCAAATATGTACTAGATTAGGTAGGAATTGCACAGCCTGGCACAGCTGTGCATAGCATTAGTTCACTGCCTTGCATAGCTATGCATAGCATTAAGAGGAAACTAGACTAAGGAAACTGTATCTTAGATCTGATAAGCTAATAGATAGTTGTTTGTAGAGATTATTACACGGGTAAGCGAGTTTATGCTATAAATAATGATCCTGTGCTCCAAAAATCTCAAGAAAAATATGGGGATGATCACCTATGCGGCCTCTTGCTGTCTGTATAGGTCCTGAGTGTGATGAACTCCTTTTTGACCATATATTAGCAATTCTTTACCGCACGGCCTAAGCGTTGAAGCTTGTTTGATTTGGCGATGTGGTGTGTATTACGTAGATTCGTACTGATGGTGTGTAGGGTAGTGTAGTGTATGGGTATGTACGCACCTGACTTATGCATGGACCTGTTGCATGCATGTCAATGCGGTGGATGGACTACAGCAACTACCCTACAGGTTCTAATTTTAAAAGATCCTCCAGACCTATTTTGGCAGGAAGTCTGTCCTTGACCGGTATCTGGGTATTAGATAGTGACAAGATAGAGTCCAATAAAGCCTTGATGTCTTGCACAGCAAGCCTTCCACACAGTTAGACGGGGTTGTGTCATTGATGTCTTGGACCAGTGGACACTTTGCATTATGTCTCCAATCAGCACTATGAAAACCTGATGCAATCACAAGCCTGTCAGAATGAACAATATTAATAAAAATACAGCTGGAACTCACCCTGGACAAAATGTAAGATGCACTGTCTGTTGTTGCCCTTGTAATGGAAGTGGCTGTCGTAAAGGGAACACTCTCCCAAGGTTCTACTACCCCAATCCAACTGACAGAGGAAGATATTGATAGGGAGGGGTGAAGTAGTTCTCTGATCCCCTTGCTTCTGAACCATATGATCTTCCCGTCGTCTGTAATAGAATGCCAGTAGATGTACCCATAGACTGGGCTCCAATTTACGATCCCAGTAGCTCTCCACACTGACCTCTGTTCTGCATCCAGGGACAAGTATGGAATGAGGAAGTAAGCCGGCTTTATGGTTGCTGGGTAGTGAGCATTTAATGCTGCAGCCATGATGCCTTGGACATTGAGATCGTCGATCAAAAGGTGCAATGCCATCCTGAGGTAGCCATGTATGATCCCCCAATGGAGGCAATGCACTGAGTCCATCATTAGCGTCCACCAATTGATCACATTGCAAATCAGAAGAAAAGAAAAATTCTCTGAGAAGACGATCAGGATCTTGCAAAAAGTAGGTCATTGAACTCACCGTCTGAGCTCAGAGACACTGTTGATAACTGCGGTGAATTGACAAATGTAGTACTTTGATCCACTTCATTACTCAGGGAAGTGCCAGATCCTTCAAATTGTTCTGCAATGATCTCAGATCACAAAGAAGAATCATATTCTGTTGGCCCACCAATGCTGCTGAAGACAGCTTCTAGTAGAGCGGAGGTGGAGGGGGGATCTAGGATCCCATCACTGGGTGGTTATTTGTCATGGAAGTCCATTAGATAGAAAGGGTTGCTTTGAATTATTCTGGTTCCCCATGGTGCTTTAGTTAGCAAATAGAAGTGATGAACCACGTACCCATTAGTATTACCAACTGTGTTGATTAGAAAACTATGCCGAGATGGATATATTGGGAAAGGTATTATCGTGACAAGTAGTCTTCACAGACCAAGCATGACAGTGCATTAGATTCAGAATGTAGGCTCACAGGCCAATATGAGACTGAGTCTCAAAAAGTGATGAGTCATGAATTTTGATGATCACCAGAGTGTGTAATTATTCCAGATGTACATTGCAACTGCAATATTTACAAATCGTCCCCAGGTACCCAAGTGAATATGTGGTGAGTATGAACCAGAATTTTACAAAGCAGCTGTATTGTCGGACTTTGCTGGAGCTACGCATAGCCTATGATAACTTTCAGTTTCCATAACCAAAATTGAGTGACACGTGCTGGGAAACCCAATATAAGAGTAAACCACTTCAGTCAACCCCTTTCTGAGGCCTATTAGGTGTAAGATATTCCTATAGTCAATTCACCTAAGAGGTATGTATCAGAAGGGAATCCCCTTAATATCAAGGGATATCCCCCCCCACCATAGATTATCTGGCATTTCCCCCATGATATGGCGTGGGCTAGCCCCAAAGCCTGCTGTTGTCCCAGCTAGCTGGGGCTATCCCCAGCACAATACTGCCTGTCCCTGGGATAGAAT